>LR738713.1:873610706-873630749 GCA_902687465.1 Secale cereale
CCCTCCCCGCACTCGCCACACTGCCACGCGCGCTTCACCGCTTCGTCCGCCGTTGGCTGCTTCGTAGGCGGGCGCACCGTCTCAACCTGACCGAGATGGACGAGGAAGCCATGGCCACGTGGCGCCAAAACTTTCCGCAATACATCATCAACGAGCACCAGTTCTTGCCCGAGAAGAGGGTGGAGAGGAATAAGAGGAGGAAGGAGCGAGCGGCTTATCGCGAGGACAAGCGAGCGCGGAAGGCGGTCGCTAAGTTCAACATCGAGCTAGGAGATGCGTCCTCCTGGGACTCCACCGACGAGCGGTTCCTTGACGCCTACGCTGAGACGTCGGAGGAGGACATCACTGAGGCAGAGTCCGAGTCGGAGAATGACTAGTAGTAGTAGTTCGTAGGAGAAGACTATGTGAACTATCTATTTATCTATCTATCGTAGGATTAAGATTATGTGAACTATCTATCTATCTATCTATCTATCTATCTACGAGAACGTCGAGCCTGGGCTGTTTTGCGCCGGAAATGGGCTGAAAGCGTCGAAAATGGGCTGAAAGCGTCGAAACTGGGCCGATATTGGCGCCTGGGGGCGGCGACTGGGAACGCACTGGCATCCAAGCTGAAACTAGCGTCGGCTCGCCGCCAGACGGCGGTTTTCGACGTGTTTTGGGGACGCAACGGCTGAAGATGCTCTAAGCATGCAGGGGCAGGGGTATGGGGTCGTCGCCTCGGACTCGCCGGTGGATAGTGGAGACGGGAGGCCGGCGATTCGCGGTGGTTGTTTGGCAGTGCCATCACGACCGATACGCCCCATCGGTGCCAGTGCAATGCAACCCGGCCCCGTGAGCTATCGCATGTCCGTCGACGTCGGAGGCGACATGTACGTGAACCGCCAGCCGCACACGTATGTATGCTGTCGACGTACGTATAGTGCCGGTATGTACGTATACTACATGTGGTGTAGGGACGAGCGAGCTAGCCATAAGCATCATGGAGTTTTCCTTTCGCTTGTGTGTCTGCCCACAAGTGCCGACATCACGGCATGTTTGCCAAGAACAAATTAAGCTTCCTGCCGTTGGTTTCCTGTCATTTTTCATCGTACAACCATTTTTGGTTAGGTGTTGCGGTTCATCATAAGAATGTATATTTTACTTTTAGAATTGCTAAATCTCAGTGGGACGAGACTTAACCAACTCTCAGTCAATGTTATAGTAACGAGATCTTATGTGGAGATCTGTGCACACCCTTTTACTTTTCATGGAACGAACGTTTTATTATTGAAAATGATCCAAATACACGCTAGCTACATTAGGTACAAGATCTCATATCCCAATACTTGGCTCTTTTGGATCGGTCACTATAAAACATTTAGTTTGTGAAGTTGATGCCAACAGCCTGTCAAAGATTCCGTGATGGTCCGTCGGTAGTTTGGCTAGCTTATGTATAATTGATGGGCTCATCTTGTTTTGGGTTTTGGGTCCGTGGTTCCATGCGCTGCTGCTTCTCGCCCTCAGCTTCCTTCTCGTCTTTATGTCAGCGCAAACAAAAGAGACATCCCTGGACTGAGGGTGGGGGCACTGCGCACATACTCCTACTTTGTGCATTAATCATCACATTGTTATTAAGAAACTCGTTGCACATAAGAGCCTACTAAATATAATGAAACAATTGAATATCTAGACAAAGTAAATGATCCAATTTGTAGTACCAGTTTAATAGCAAGTTCACACTATAAAGCAAGTTTAGTCAGGTTGGTAGTCTCTTTGATGAATATGCTACAAGTGGCTCCAAGTCTTGGTGTGTCCTTCAAATCAAGATGATAGAATCGGCATGTTTATCTCCTTATTTTAATCGACCATGTGTAACCCTAGTATCCCTGGTGTCTATATAAACCAAGGGGTAGTCCGGAGAGGCTAGAAGAAGAACCATCATCGTACTTGCCTAGTGTTTAGTTCATCTAATCTCCTGGTAGATCGACTCTATAATCATCATGTACACTTCAATACAATCAAGCAGGTTGTAGGGTTTTACCTCTTCGAGAAGGCCCAAACCTGGGTAAACATCGTCTCCTTCGTCCCTTGTTACACATTGATCCAAAATCCACAGCTCGGGACCCCCTACCCGAGATCCTCCGGTTTTGACACCGACACCGAGACGTAGGGCTCGTAAATCTGAGTGCAACAACTACGCCGTAGCTGGGCTATGCCAACCAATTCATACCCCCATACACTACTATCAGACTTGCACCAACGACGAATGGCCCAGTTGCAATCGATGCCTTCGTTGCAATCAAGTAAAGGAATTGACGGCCCGCATCCTCTTGAAATGTCGGTTCATGACTCAAGTTTGGAAGGAGTTGTTCTCGTGGCTGGATCTTCATGATGATGCAACACCTTGGCATATCTTCCACACTGTCAACACCTGGTTAGAAGGGATCATTAGAGCATCTACAGTCGGACCATTCAAACTCGCCTCATATGCCCGGGCGGGGCGCTATCTGGACGTGATTTTTCGACCCAACCGGGCGCCTTAAACAGGCCTCAAACGTCCGGGCTGTCCAGCATCCCCCATATCCAGCCCAAATATAGGGGCGAATATCGGGGCACCCGGGCCCACCTGCCACGTCAGCCCAGCCCACCCCGACCCCACCACGCATCCACAAATATCCCCAATCCGGAAATCCTAGCTCACTCCACTCTCACTCCATCACTTCTACTCCCCCGATTCGATCCATCTGAGCGACTCCCGTGACCATGTCGAGCATCGACAGCCACTCCGACTCCGACGTCAACATCGATGAGGAGCTCGCCCTCCGCATTGCCATCGAGAGATCCAAGGTGGACCTGGGAGGGCAGTTCCGGATTGGCTCCCGATACTCTCCCCCGGGGGCGCAGCGAGGACGCGGGCACTGGCTCCTCCAGATCCGTGCGCAGCTTCGGGAGGACTGTGCAGTCCGCGCCTCCCCCACACCGTCCCCTGCCCTCTCCTCCCGCCCCGGTTGCTGCTCTCCCACGTGGGCAACGTTGGGTGCTTGTGCATGCCCCGCCAACCCGGATGCGCACGCCGGAGTCAGAGGCGCGTGCTATCCGCCGCAAGAGAGGGACACGGCGGAGAGCTCTGTCCGCCGCTGCCGCGGGCTACAGGTGGAGCCCGACGATGACGAGCGGCTCCTCGCGTGGGTCTACCGCCGGTCGCTTACGACGGCAGAGACTGGCGCTCGGCGGCTCCGCCGGAAGAACGCGAAGGCTCTCCGGCTTGCCACCGAGTAGTCCGAGTGGGAGGCCAAGGAGAAGGCGACGGAGGTGGCTCCGCTCACGAAGCTCGTGCGCCAGCAGGACCGGGCCGTCCATCGCCTCAAGGGACTCGTAATTGTCTCGTCCTCCTCCACGTACAACGACCACGTCTCCACTATTCACAGACGATCATCCACTATTCGCAGATGGCTACAGCTGTGCCGGCGACTGGAAGGGGAAAGGGCCGGCGCGCAAGTGGTAATGTTTAATTTTATTTCAAGTATTAGATGTAGTTTAAAGTTGTCCATCGTTTGTGTGAACTTTGGTGCACTTTTGAACATCCGTTCGTGATCTTTTAGTGAATGTATTGTGATTGCCTATGTCTGTTTCTATGTCAGTTCGCTGATCTACGTAGTTTGATCGATGTTGCAAGGTTTAGTATGGATATAGGGGTTCGAATATGAGATACAAGGATATTGACAACGCGATTTGAGGAGTGCCCGGTCACTGTCCGCGGACGCGTCCGGTCACGTCCGCACGCGTTTGAGAGCTGGGATTTGTCCAGTCCGACCGTAGATGCACTTAGCATGCACACCTAAAGAAGGCTCTTTCTCTGCCCTTAGTCACCCTTTTAGGTGGGAGATTTGGAAAGTAAGAAAGGTAGAAATATAGCACTTGAGTAATGCAAGGGCGCGAGAGTAACTGGTTAGCGTTGTGCCGCTGCTGCGCTTTGTGTCTTACAAACTCCTATACTTTTAATTAATTAATACAAATGATAAATCTTTTGCCATGTTTTTACTTTTTAGAAAGAAAAAAAAACTAGCACTTGCCTCCACCAAAGAAACAAATAAAACCAGCACCGTGCACTGAGACAAATAATTGCAGGATCCCTAAGAAAAAGCTAACTAAAGCAAAAGCAAATCGATCTCCACTACAAATAATTGTAGGATCCCTCCTGAGCATTACAACGGCTTCATCTTATTCCTTCCATGAAAGCTAGGCTAGATAATTAATCCTCCCCACAGCCACGGACCGCATTAGTCATGGCGATCAGATGACACGAACGACCGAACGTACGTACTCCCTCCGTTCTAAAATAGATGATTCAAATTTGTACTAGATGTCTTTCACATACAACTAGAAAAAAGTAATTTTTCTTTTTGAGTGGCAGTTCCAAAAAAAGTACTTCAATGTCAAAAAAGCGTATTCGTAAAAATATTTGGAAGAAAAAGACTTAGTTTTCCATAGTACAATCTTATTCTTTAGTAAAATCAAGATCATTTTCAAGCGGTAATGAGCATCCAAAACCAAAGGGTTTTTTCTGGGCAACAAACAAATAATAAGATTTTGGAATAATATGAATTGACTTATCAAAAAAGAATTCCAATTATTTAATAATTGGTCATCTATTTTAGAACGAAGAGAATACGTACGTATACAATGCACCGGGATACAGCAGGTAGGTAGCTGGGAAGAGCATGCATCATCGACGCACGCGCGTCGCGATGGGGCACGTGCAATGGATGGATAACGATCCATGGATCGGTACGCACAAACAAAATGGTGCTACGCATGCATGCAGGGGCAGGGTATGGGGTCGCCGCCTCGCACTCGCCGGTGGATGCATGGATGAATGGAGACGGGAGACGGTGGTGGTTTGGGTGTGCCATCACGACCGGGACGCCCCACCGGCGCCCGTGCAACCCCCCGTACCGGCGCCGAGAGCTACGTATATATATTGGTGGCATCTCCTCCGGTCGCCGTCCGAGGCGACATGTATGAATCTCCAGCCGCACACGTATGTACTGTGCTTGTATATGTACATACGTACTGCATGTGCACGTAGAAACCTAAGTGCATATATAGCCGCGCCCCCTAAACCAGCCTTAAACGCCCTAGACGAACGGCTCGGTCAGAAAAACACGGACACAGACATGCGCCTCAAATGTCTGGACCGACAGACACATCTCATATCCAGCCTAAATATAAGACGGACAAGGGAAAGCCTGGGCGCTTCCGGCACGTCGAACTGACAGCAGGGTCACACACAAAATTGTCCGGAAAACCAGCAATCCGACAAGCGTCTCCTCTGATGGGGTGTGAATGTCGCATGGCGTCGCTCCGGCTCACCGCCCGAGGCCAAAGTCCGACTAATTAAGCAGGTCGGCGTCCCCAGCCCTAGCCAACAATTTCCTCCCTTTCCCGCTGCCATCCCGAGCACATCCTCACTGTCTGCACCTCCCTCTTTCCTCGCCATCCGTCATGGCCCGGCAGAAGAAGACCACCTACGCTATGTTGACGCCGGAGCGCCGCTTCCGGATCGAGGAGGAGATCCGGGCTAGGTGCCCCGCGCTCTTCGGTGAGCTGGATGCGGAGATGGAGGTGGAGACACAGGAGGAGCCAGAGTTGCGTATGTCCCATGTACCTGGAGCCTGAAACGGAGATAGTGGACATCTCCAACGACAAGTAGTGTTGTTAAATCTGAGAATGGTTTCATACTTAAACTATACTTGAACTATACCCGTACATGTATCTCTCAAAATCATACTTGAACCATACCCGTTTAATGTCATTTTCTAAACCCTCTATTTTTTCCACCCAAACCAATTTAAACCCAATACATAACCGTGGGTTTAAACCCAATACATAACTACGGGTTTGCTTCAATGTATATATATGATTGGACAAATCGACATGTTAAGAAGCAAATGACATAGAAAAGGCATAAGTGCATCTACAACAGTTTGGGAACAAAGTTATTGTTGAGATACGGTCAACACACAGCAAGAGTCAAAAAGACAGTTCCCACGACTAAAAAGCTCACTGACAAGTGTATTAAAACCAATTGCTTAGCTAAAGCAAAAGCAAACACATTCGATTTGCATGTGTTTCCCCATAATACATAATTACATAGTCCATCGCAGCATGTACGCGGATCAAAGATACTCGTTGTCGATGCATTGTTGCTTATTGCACATAACCAATGCCCAGAAACCGGTTTGAACCCATAGTTTATAACCGTTAATAACCAAACTGTTTAAACCCATAACCAACTATACCCAAATTGGTTTCTTCACATACCCAAACCAAAACCATACTAAAAAACATTCAGCCCAATAAAACCTGAACCAATCAAACCCAAAGTAAGAACCGAACCGTTTCACCCAGTTTTTTAATAACCATTCTCAGGTTTAAGTGTTGTCGATGATTTAGTTGATCTACGTACTATGTACTCCTTCCGTTCCATAATGTAGTGTCTATAGATTTTTGTGAAAGTCAAACTTTACTAATTTTGACCAAGTGTATAGAGAAAACTGTCTACATCTACAATACCAAACATGTATATTCTGAAAATATAACTCACAATGTATCCAATGATGTGCATTTGGTATTCTAGATGTACATATTTTTGTCTATAAACATGGTCAAAGTTTAAGTTCCAGCCGCCCCCTCCTCTAAGAAATAAAGTTAGGGTTTTTGCCTCTCGCCGGCGCCGGCGCAGGTCCGCCTCGTCTCCGGTGGCCCTAGGGCCATGGAGGCGCGGTGGATCCTGGCAAGGGCCGGCGGGAGGGCTTCGCTTTTAGTCGATTTTTTTCAATCTTGCTAGGGTTTGTGTCCTGCTCAGGAAAACGAGACGGCGGCGGCTCCCTGAAGATGGAATAAAGATCTCCCCGCCTAGCCCCCGTTCCGGCGATGCGTCTAGCATCGTTGGTGGGCGTGCGGAGGTGTGTCACCGGCAGATCTATCTTTGGTGGATTTGTTCGGATCTCGTCGTTGTTCGTCTACGTTATTGTGTCTTCGGTTTGGATTCTTCCGATCTACGTTATTTTTCATCGGCGACGGTTGCTATTCTGGGGTGCTGGTCCTATGGGGCCTTAGCACGACAACTTCCCGACAGTCTACTACAACAAGGTGTGCCCG
Organism: Secale cereale; assembly: GCA_902687465.1. NCBI lineage: Eukaryota > Viridiplantae > Streptophyta > Magnoliopsida > Poales > Poaceae > Secale > Secale cereale. The sequence continues at coordinate 873,617,853 of LR738713.1, forward strand.
ACTCCGGCGATGGAGGGGTGATGACGGCGGCGCGCCTTCGGCTCGCTTCAGTGTTTGTAGTCGTCGCTAGGTGGCGGCTCCCTGAAGATGGCGCCTTCGGCCGGCGGGAGGGCTTCGCTTTTAGTCGATTTTTTCAATCTTGCTAGGGTTTGTGTCCTGCTCAGGAAGACGAGACGGCGGCGGCTCCCTGAAGATGGAATAAAGGTCTCCCCGCCTAGCCCCCATTCAGGCGATGCGTCTAGCATCGTTGGTGGGCGTGCGGAGGTGTGTCTCCGGCAGATCTATCTTTGGTGGATTTGTTCGGATCTCGTCGTTGTTCGTCTATGTTCTTGTGTCTTCGGTTTGGATTCTTCTGATCTGCGTTATTTTTCATCAGCGAGGGTTGTTGTTCTGGTGTGCTGGTCCTATGGGGTCTTAGCACGACGACTTCCCGACTATCTACTACAACAAGGTGTGCCCGACTCCGGCGATGGAGGGGTGATGACGGCGGCGCGCCTTCGGCTCGCTTCAGTGTTTGTAGTCGTCGCTAGGTGGCGGCTCCCTGAAGATGGCGCCTTCGGCCGGCGGGAGGGCTTCGCTTTTAGTCGATTTTTTCAATCTTGCTATGGTTTGTGTCCTGCTCAGGAAGACGAGACGGTGGCGGCTCCCTGAAGATGGAATAAAGGTCTTCCCGCCTAGCCCCCGTTCCGGCGATGCGTCTAGCATCGTTGGTGGGCGTGCGGAGGTGTGTCTCCGGCAGATCTATCTTTGGTGGATTTGTTCGGATCTCGTCGTTGTTCGTCTACGTTCTTGTGTCTTCGGTTTGGATTCTTCCGATCTACGTTATTTTTCATCAGCGACGGTTGTTGTTCTGGGGTGATGGTCCTATGGGGCCTTAGTACGACGACTTCCCGACTGTCTACTACAACAAGGTGTGCCCGACTCCGGCGATGGAGGGGTGATGACGGCGGCGCGCCTTCGGCTCGCTTCAGTGCCTGTAGTCGTCGCTAGGTGGTCTACGGATCTGGATATAATTTTTATTTCTGGTGTTCGTTGTACTGCCATGATTGAAGATGAATAGATTGAAAGTTTTCTCGCAAAAAAAACATGGTCAAAGTTTGTAATGTTTGACTTTTGTAAAAATCTATAGGTACTACATTATGGAACGGAGGGAGTATATGTTTTGTATGCATGGTTTATTTGGTTTTAAGATGAGATATTTGAGAAGTGTCTGATCAATGCCAGCGGACGCTCCACGGGCGTTTGAGGGATTGAATTTGTCAAGTGTTATAGATGCTCTAAGAGCTAGCGATGTGCATGGAGTTATTCTCTCTTTTGTTCTTGTTGTGTCTGCCCAGAAATGGCGAGATCATGGCATGTTCGTCAGAACAAATTAAGCTTCCTGCTGTTGGTTTTCCTCATTAAAAAACAAACGAGATTTTTGCCCATTTTAACCAAGGAAACCACCAGCGTCCAACCATTTTCGGTTAGGTGCATGATTCAAGGAAAAAAAGTTTATGTGTATTTTACTTTCCATGGACCGAATGTTATATTGAAAATGATCCCACTGACCACTACGCTGGCTACATTAGCTAGAAGATCTCATTTTTTTCGATTAAAAGGTACAAGATCTCATCATCACCTCAGAGATTAATTAAAAAACAGAAAGAAAGAAAGCAAGCTGCACAGAAATTTATATATAGTCCTATGAGAGCCTAATAATTTTGCTCAAGGCAAGTCTCTATCGAAACGTACTTCAATGTCAAAAAAGCGTATTCGTAAAAATATTTGGAAGAAAAAGACTTAGTTTTTCATAGTACAATCTTATTCTTTAGTAAAATCAAGATCATTTTCGAGCGGTAATGAGCATCCAAAACCAAAAGGTTTTTCTGGACAACAAACAAATAATAAGATTTTGGAATAATATGAATTGACTTATAAAAAAGAATTCCAATTATTTAATAAGGGATAAGTATATTTTTCGTCCTCGAATTCTTCTGAGAGTTTAGAAATAGTCCCTCAACTCTAATCCGGATAGTTTTCGTCCCTCAACTACCAAAACCGGATAGTTTTCGTCCCTCGTGCTGATTCAGGCGGTTTTCATCCGAAGTGAACAGTAAATCGATGAACAATAAATCAGAAAAAAAATAGGAAAAAAATCTGAAAATTCGCGGGATCAAATTTTCAGTTTTGTTTTATGTCTTTTCCTATTTTTTTCGAATTTACTGTTTACTGATCTACTGTTAACGTCAGACGGAAACAGCTCAAAGCGACACGAGAGACGAAAACTCTTCGGTTTTGATAGTTGAGGGACGAAAACTCTCCGGATTAAAGTTGAGGGATGATTTCTGAACTCTCGGAAGAGTTCGAGGACGAAAAATATACTTATCCCATTTAATAATTGGTCATCTATTTTAGAACGGAAAGAATACATACGTATACAATGCACCGGCAATCGGGATACAGCAGGTAGGTAGCTGGGAAGCATGCATCATCGACGCACGCGCGTCGCGATGGGCCGGATACGGCACATGCACGGACAAACCAATGGATGGATAATGATCCATGGATCGGTGCGCTGCGCACAAACAAAGGGCTTGTTTGGGACTGCTCTGCTTCATCAAAATCAGTTTCGCTTCATTAAATTCACTTTAGAGCAGTTTCAACTAGAAGTTTTAGCACTATCAAAGGGAATGTTTGGCTTCCATCTAGCTCCAGCTTCACGAATGAGAAATTTGGTGAAAAGAATCTATTTGATTGGTTGAGGGCGGAGAAACGAAGGGGTATCCACTTACTGGTGACAGTGGTGGGTAATTTCCACCCAACTCCAGCTTCTACAGTTTTTTGGAGCACCCCTTCAAGAGCTTCATAAAAAACTAGGAGTTGTACTCCAGATTCTAGTTTTTTGCGGAGCAGCATATCGTGGAGCTACCCCCGTTTGGCTTGTGTTTTTCGAAGCAGAGCTGAATTTTAAGAAGTAGAGCAGTCCCAAACAGGTCCAAAATGGTGCTACGCATGCAGGGGGGGGTATGCATGGGGTCGCCGCCTCCTCCTCCGCCTCCGCGCTCGCACTCGCCGGTGGATGGATGAATGTAGACGGGAGACGGCGGTTGTTTGGGCGTGCCATCACGACCGGGACGCCCCACCGGCGCCCGTGCATTGCAACCCCCGTACCGGCGCCGAGAGCTACGTATATATATTGGTGGCATCTCCTCCGGTCGCCGTCGGAGGCGACATGCATGTATGAATCTCCAGCCGCACACGTATGTATTGTGCTTGTATGTACGTACGTACGTACTGCATGTGAATGTAGAGACTAGAGTCCTAGACGCCTTCTAAACCCGCCTTAAACGCCCTAGACGGACGGCCCGGTCAGAAAAACAAGGACACAGACGGGTGCCTCAAATGCCTGGGCCGACGGACATTCCTCATATCCAACCCAAATATAAGACGGATAAGAAAAGGCTTCACTACAGGAAAATTCGGTTTTCCCGTGTGTTATCCCATAGGCCGAGTTCTTTTTCTCGGGCACCCGGCTTACGCTCCTCTAAGCCGAGTCTAGGGAAAACAACACCCGACAAACACAAAGGACTCGGCTTATGGTCATCTATAAGCCGAGTGTCCACTAAAAGCTCTCGGCTTATAAGAACTACACGGTATCTACTCGAAAAAGCACCCGGCTTACAGCACACACTCGGCAAATACAAACTGCCACGTGTCTGCAACGGAGGTGGCTGACGGCACCGTCACGGAGCAATCTATAAGCCGAGTGTCGGAGGCACGCACTCGGCTTCTATGCACTATAAGCCGTGCGCCCTGCCCAAGAACTCGGTTTACAAGGCCTATAAGCCGTGTGCCCGACAAAAACACTAGGCTTACAGTTTTGCCTATTTTTTGCAACCACAAAATTTATGAAAAATTGATTTATGATGGTTTTCATTGCCTTTATATTCACTACTTAATTAGTATTATTATTCTTACAGACCCGACTCGTTCCCTCTCGGTACCCAGAGACTACATCGGAGATGGTGTAGTTTACAAGCGGCCGCCGGTGAGCCCTACTCGAAACGCGCCCAAACATTTACCGCAACCTGCAGGGTCCATGTTATGACACCGTGCCAGGTCCCGAGGATTTCCTGCATCATACGATTTTTCGAGGATTTAAACGGTTGGATCGGGCATGGCACTAAGATAATTTTGCTCCCCCCGGTGGCTGGGCCTTCCCCTCCCACGTCTGCAAAAGGCCTACGCATGTCGCAAAGACATCACATAGGACTTTACATGCCGCTTCTGGGCATGATTTCATGTGCCGCCTTGCAGATCTGCAATTTCCGGCGCGAAAACCCTAGCAGTGCAATAAATGTCACAAATTTTCCAAGCGGGTCCGAAAAATGCGGGGGTCTGGCACGTGTCATTCGAAGGCCTCCTTTGAGAGCACGAGAAGTTTCGAGGCCAACGGAACAACAGGGCCCACACTTCCTTCACATACCTGACTCGTTCCCTCTCGGTACCCAGAGACTACATCGGAGATGGTGTAGTTTACAAGCGGCCGCCGGTGAGCCCTACTCGAAACGTGCCCAAACATTTACCACAACCTGCAGGGTCCATGTTATGACACCGTGCCAGGTCCCGAGGATTTCCTGCATCATACGTTTTTCCGAGGATTTAAACGGTTGGATCGGGCATGGCAACGAGGTCATTTTGCTCCCCCGGTGGCTGGGCCTTCCCCTCCCTTGTCTGCAAAAGGCCTACGCATGTCGCAAAGACATCACATAGGACTTTACATGCCGCTTCTGGGCATGATTTAATGTGCCGCCTTGCAGATCTGTAATTTCCGACGCGAAAACCCTAGCAATGCAATAAATGTCACAAATATTCCAGGCGGGTCCAAAAAATGCGGGGGTCTGGCACGTGTCATTCGATGGCCTCCTTTGAGAGCACGAGAAGTTTCGAGGCCAACGGAACAACTGGGCCCACAGTTCCTTCACAGACCCGACTCGTTCCCTCTCGGTACCCAGAGACTACATCGGAGATGGTGTAGTTTACAAGCGGCCGCCGGTGAGCCCTACTCGAAACGCGCCCAAAAGAAACGAGATCTGGGCATCACCACTGCAAGAGGACAAGCCAGGGGCCACCCGAAGCTATCCCCTTGCCGCTCACATGACCAAGGGGATGCCACCGCCGCCGCCATAGCGCCCGCCGGAGAGCCAACAATCCAACCCACCTTCGGAGGTTGCCACCCCAGCATCCAAGGCTCAAAACACTGCCATCTTTCCGCCTCACAACACACCCACCAGGCCACCACGATAGGAAGAGCGGACGCCTCCATCCAATCCTTGCCTGGCATCAGCCATCGATTCTGGGTTAGCACCTCAACCGTAGGAAGCGTCTACACCTGCATCACCAGCCAGTCCCTAGTGGTCCAAGAGGACACGAACCGATGACTGTCGACGGCCACGGGTGAGCAAGCCTTGACACTAGCCCTCCGGCCTTGGCCCATACGAGCACGCACAGTGCCATGTCCATGGCTTCCGACGTCGATATGACGGCCAGAGTAGCGATGTCACGACTACCACGAACTTCCACCACGCCCGCAAGAGGAAGACGCCGCTTGCGCACGCAACCTGGGCCGAGCCCAACCCCAGCTACCCGAAGCACCAGCTTCGATCCGCCTCCAAAATTCCTGTGTGAGGTATCCTGTCGTTTTTCTGCCCGGTTTTACGTTTGTTAACTAGGCGGTTATTTTCATCTTGACTAATGATGAATGAGGCAAATATTTTACCTCTTTTTAAAATTAAAATAAATGATAGTGCAATAAAACGGTTCGGTTAACCAAACTCTTACGGGCTTGCACCGCCTGACGGCCTGAGTTAAATAAAAATAAATATTTTCATCAATCGGCAGCAGCCAGAGTTGCCACTTGCCATCGTGCAGGCACACACACACATTTTTGTTTTGTCACAGCAGGGTGCAGCAGGTCACGCAGTCAAGGAGCCTGCCAGTGGAATTTTGCACACGAGATACTCCTGTACGCTTGCATGCATTTACCTCACAAGCCTGCTGCGTGTACATGGTCATGCATGCACGCCAAGGACAACAACAAGAAAACACCGAGTACAAGTGTAGTACACACAGATCCTTGTCGCTTTGGGGGATTTGGTACAAACAACTCGCTTGGTTCTAAATTAATCGAATTTTTAGGTTTATAATAATAGCTGAGGGGGCTTGCTAAGTGGGACATTATTTGCAGACCAAAAGACCAAGGTGGTCTTGGGATTGAAAACCTTGAGGTGAAGAATAGATGCTTACTTTGTAAGTGGTTGTTCAAGTTAGCTGGAGACACGGATGCAACTTGGGCACAGATCCTCCGTAACAAGTACCTGCAGTCAAAAACCTTGTCCCAGGTGACGTTAAGACCGATGGATTCTCCCTTTTGGAAGGGGTTAATGAGAGTGAAATCCGCTTTTTTCAACAGAGTGAAATTCATTGTCGGAGATGGTACGTCGATTAGATTTTGGGAAGATACGTGGCTAGGGGAGACTCCTCTGGCACTACAATACCCAACACTGTATAATATTGTCCAACGGAGAGATGCTTTTGTTGCTACAATATTCAATACCATTCCGCTTAATATCCGGTTCCGTAGGGCTTTGGTAGGGAATCGTTGGGAAGCTTGGCTCCATTTAGTGAGACGGTTGATGGATGTCCAACTGTCCCACAACCAGGACCAGATACAATGGAGACTAGCCAAAAACGGGGTTTTCTCTGTAAAGTCCATGTACCTGGATATTATTAACACTAGTGTAATTCCTAGCTCGAAGCATGTTTGGAAAGTTAAGGTGCCTCTCAAAATCAAAGTGTTTATGTGGTTTGTTCATAAACAAGTTATTCTGACTAAAGATAATTTGGCTAAAAGGAATTGGATAGGATCTAAACGATGTAATTTTTGTGATCATGAGGAATCTATCAGACATCTGTTCCTTGATTGTCCTATGGCCAAACTCTTATGGAGGTCAGTTCAAATTGCCTTTAATATCAATCCACCTAGTTCGATTAATATGTTATTCGGGACTTGGTTGCATGGGATTGATCCGGTAATAGCAAGTCACATCCGAGTGGGAGTGTGCGCTTTATTATGGGCAATTTGGAACTGTCGCAATGATTTGGTTTTTAACAGAACGACAAATATTCACTTCTTGCAGGTCATCTTCAGAACCACTACTCTCATCCGTATGTGGTCGCTACTCACTCAGACGGAGGCCAGGGAGCATTTGGTTACTGCGTCTACCCGTTGGGAGATGGTAGCTCGGGATATCTACAACCGGTTTGGATGGCGGTCATGTAATAGGATAGGTGTCTAGCAGCTTATCTTACTTATGCCGGCCGATTGTGGCGATCCTGCTTTTAGCATTTTTGTACTTTTCTCATGCTCAGATTGTGTAAGACATTTTGTTGGATGGTTTCGTTTCTAATAAGATGGCCGTATGCATCATTTTGATGCAGAGGCCGGAGCCCAAGCTCCTTTTCTAAAAAAAAAATGAAAGGGTGTGATTCGGGATCATGGCAGGTTCATCAAAGTTTTTTTTGAATGTTGGTAGCAAAGTGCTACCAAATTCTTTGATTAGAAGGAGAAAACGGACTAGCTACAAAATAGCCAAAAGGGTGGTGAGGAGCCTCAACCCAGCCCTGAAGGCCACAACGAAAAAAAACAAAGAGGAAAGAAAAGGCCCGCAGTCTAAGCGGTAGAGCAAAGAAATCAGCCTGGATCGAAAGGGATGCCTGCCCCAGCCATGTTCCATAGTTGGATCTCCTCGTGGACCTTGTCAATGAAGCAGTTCTTGTCCAATCCTTTGTGCTGGAAGATTCTCCTGTTCCTTTCGCGCCATATCTCCCAAGACATGAGATTAATGATGGATAGGGTCCTTTTCTTCGCGTCCTCTGCAGCTCTGTTGTGACATGTTACCAGCCACGACTTGATAGTATCCAGACCAGTCCAAGAATCCGGGATCAGGGCCGGCGTCCCATGCGTCTCTAGACCAAGGACATTCCATAAGCAGATGAGTTGGTGTTTCTAAGTTCCTCTCGCAAAACTGACAGAAGTAGTTGTTGTCCAAGCCCCGGCGCAAAAGGGCATCCGCCGTTGAAATTCTGCCTAGCATGGCCGTCCAGAGGAAGAAGCGACACTTGCCAGGGGCCCAGCCTTTCCATATTAGGATGAAACCCTCCGGTGTCACCGACCCTTCAAACTGTAGCAGATAGGCGGATCTAGCGGAGTATTCTCGGTTGGCTGTGAACCGCCATTCTATTTTATCGGGCTGGTCATTATTAAGCGATATATTGTCAAGCTTCTCTGCCAAGTTAACTAGCTCCGGCACCAGCTCCTCGGTCAGACCGTGAGCAAGGTCGTTCAGCCAGGTTTGGTTCGAAAGTGCATCGTGCACCGATCTATTTTTCCTAGCCGAAACAGAGAAAAGGCCCGGTGCCAGGTTTTTGGGGCAATGACCAAACAGCCACCGATCGTGCCAAAAATTAGAGTTCCGGCCATCCCCAATTATGATTTTAGTTGCCATCGCAAACAGCATGCGCTCCTTATCATCACAAGGCAATGGCAGCCGCGCCCAAGGGCGTGGAGGGTGTTGCCATGCCAACCACAACCATCGAAGCCGCAAAGCCGACCCGAATTTCCGTAAGTCAAGCACCCCAAGTCCTCCCAGGTTCTTAGGACGACAAATTTTAGACCATCCCACCCTGCATTTGCCCGCATTGCACGAATCTTTACCACACCAAAGCCAGGAGCGACACAATTGTGTGAGGCGCTTAATAACCCAAGCGGGCAGTTTGTGTACTGTCATCAAGCAGGTTCATCAAAGTAGTAGTAGTACTAATGCGTCACCTGTCTGTCGGTACCCGCTAGACGCCAGAGCTCCTGCAGAGAAGGAAAGAGACAAAGGGCTCTGCTCCACGAGAAAACAACAGATCTTAGACCATCTCCAACGCTCACTTTTAAACTGCTCACATCCGTTCGGATCATGCTGTCCGAACTACGAAAGGCATCCAACGCGGGTCTGTATCAATCCGTCGGGTAGTCCGGCCGTATTTTTCCCCGTAAATTAGGGACTAAGTGAGGGAGCTTTGCAGGAGTCCGGACAAAAGACACGTAGGACTTTGACATCCCGGCGCACCCAATCCCCCTCCCGGCCCCATTTCCTTCCACCCTGCTCCTTCTTTCCCTTATTTTGCATCCACACCCTCCACCTGCACCGTCGCCGTTGTACGCTTCCGGACGTCCGCAACTAGCACCAATGCGCCCGCTCGCCTCTATGATGGCGTTGTCCACCCTGTTAGCCGTTTGTACACAAGTACACTTTACCCCCCTGTCGACGACACCCATGGCGGAAACCAAACTCGGCAGGTGTTCGGGCAAATGCAATTGAGCTTATTTTCGAACCCTATGACGTTTTCTAGAGTACGAAGGATGTCGAGGTACTTGACCATGGACGATGAGTTGTTGTGCAATGCGTGATTTGCGGTATCCGTGGGTTTCGTAGGCAGGAGCAGAGGGGAGGCCTTTTGGCAACAAGTGCATGAATTGTTTCACGCATGAAAGCACATTGCGTCCTACGACATGTACATCATTCAACAATGCAGCATGAGGTTGTTATCATGTCGCTGGTACGCAATTCAGACCAGTGTCACCAAGTTTTGTGACGCGGTTTATCAGCTGGAGGCAAGGTGACCATTGCACGCGGCAGAAAACAAGATCGTAAGTTTTGCTTCCTCTTTCTCAACTTGTTAATTTATTTATTCACTCAATGTTGGTCTACACATTATGTAGCCCACACGCTCTGACGTGATGTACCACAGCACAGAGAGGCGGCCATTTACGTACACACTGTTGGATGGACCTGAAAGTTGAGTATGTGTGACGTACGGGTCCTGATCCGTTGATGAAAAACTTGTTGGGCTTCCGGTTAATCTAGTCGAATTTGAGACATTGTTGTACTAGACTTAATTTGCATGGATGATTTGTCTTATTTTATATCCGAACTTTAATGAATATCGGCGATTTGCACGAATTTCATCCAGTAAGTTCAAATACGGGTTGAAATGTATGCGGGCAACTTTGGATGGCCGTCTCCGTCATCAGTGTCCGCGGACCGATCCCCCTATTCGTGGACGGATGCAAGAGAAAATTTTGCAGGTTACCGTTGAAGATGCCCTTATATTCAAATCAATTTGCTTTGAATTAACAGGTCAAAAAATGTTGTAGTTAATTTTTTTTGAACTTAAATGTTGTAGTTAATTTAATTTAAGGTGGTGTCGGGTTGTACGTCGCCGTCCAACCAAGCTGAAAATTAAACCCCACACCACACGGATCACATCAGATGATGTCCGGCTCAAAAGCGATCGAGCAGTTTGTTCTAGAAAAATATGTAAATATTCCCAGCATCTTTTCTAGTGCGCGCGCCATTGGTAGAGGACATGAGAAAAGTTGGATGCAAAGGGGCATCCTCCATGTACGGTTCCCAGTGAAGCAAGCTGGCCCTAACGACTGCATTTTGGGAAACCTGTGATTATTGGTGGATTTGATTGATGGCCCTAACGACCCGACAAAGCTTGGACTTGAGACTTCGTCCGACCCGATGGATTGACGTACATCAACTTGTCCATTAGTTTCATTTTGGTTACAACAAAACTAAGTTTGTCTTTTCTGTTGTGAATATAGTCAATTAAGGAAGTACTCCCTCCGTTTCAAAATGGAAGACGTTTTTTGACTCTAGTCTAGTGTAAAAAGACGTCTTACATTTCTAGACGGAGGGAGTACATGTCTATATTTAGCAAGTGGCACGAGGTTTACTGGTTAGCTCGCTCTGTTGACCCAACTTAGTTCAGGTCCAATTAAGCTCAATGCGCCAATATGAAGACTTCAAGGGTCAAACTTAACCGAGCAGACACGCCATCTCTCACTCAGTCTTCACATGTTTTGGAGGGAGTTTGTGCAGCTTTCATACAATGGAGGTTGCAGGGGATTGTTTCAGAGTGCACTCTAAACTCAACTGATGCTGCATCCATAAACATTTCTTATCCCCGAATCATCCTCTATTTCTCCCTATTTTAACGACGATGTTGCCCGTACCACTTTCGCAGGCACAGTAATACCCCATAGACATGACAGAAACACATGAATTAATGATGTCCTCCACATGTCCCGCCCGCCCCCTCCTTCCCGCCATGCCACCCTCGAATTCCTGCCGCGCGCTTGGTTTTTCCACCGACCGCGAGCCCCGGCTATAAAAGTGTAGGGACGAAGCATCCCCTCTTGCACCACTCATCTCCTTGCTGCCTTCTCACCCTAGGTTCTGCGTGACCCTAGTGCCTCCCCACCTCCAACACCCAGATCAAACGCCACCTCCGATCAAGATACTGTGTCGGGACACCTCTTACTGCTTGACATCCTTATGGAGGGTAACATGTCGTCGCTCTGATGATGTCTACGCTCCTCTCCAACCCCGTTTGTATGCCATTGAAAGGCCGTTGTAGTTATTAGCATTGTTGAATAGTGACATTACCTATTAATCTAGTCTGGTAGTGGTGATTGCAAATGTTGCTTGTCGATTTTTTTGTAGCTAGATATGTAAATTTTGATAAATTTTGGCCAATATATATTAACTAACTATTTCTAATATTCCCGCAATCTTGTGCAAAACAGTGGTGGCTCCCGTACTTCCCAACTCCCGCAGAAACGAGTTGGTCGCCATCATGGTATGGTACATGTGGTGGGAGCATAGGAAAGCAACACATGGTGAACCGGTACACGATCCCGTACGATCAGCTCAAGCTCTTGTTGCACTTACAATGAATTATACTAGGGCGAACAGTATGAAGAACTATGGAGTTGTACCGCGGGTGTGGACGTGCTGAACCCATGGAAATACTCAAGGTCAGCTAGACCGGTTGGTGCTACTGGCTAGCCGACAGGTGGCTTGGTGAGGTCCCGGGTTTCTTGGTGTGTGCCGTGCGATCAGGTCACATTATCAACTTGTAGGTAGGGTGATAGTTTCTTCAGGAAGGTGGCTTTGGGTTGATCTATGTATTTATTTTGTAATACCTTGTTGAATAATGCAATAAAGATGGTTGTATGCATCATTTCGATGTAGAGGTCGGGGTAATCCTCCATTTCAAATAATAATATTAACCCAGATTTCAAAAAATGCATTTTAAACACGTTTGAAAATGTAAAAAAAATGCATACATCTTCTTAACATGTGTTCACGGCACAAAGTTTTGTAAAAGAAAATCTCTTGTTGTTTTCCCTCCACAAAAAAGACAAATTTCTTGGCTTTTAAATAGCCTTTCACAACATATTTTTCTTGTACTTTTTGCACAGGACAATGAAAAAGTTTTTCACCATGAAGCTTTCTAGGCGCACATAGAATGTGAAGATGTATGCATAAGACTTTTTTCAGAAATTTTTTGACATTTAAAAATAAGTTTTTCAAAGTTGGTTCATCCATGCACTTCTCGTTGTACGGCAAGGTTTGTAGATAGCACAACCATTAAACACTTTAACAGTCGCCTGAAGGGCGCCTCCTCGCACCCTCCACGTTGGCAGCAGCTGCTTTTGTCGATGGCGAAGGAAAAATGAATCGAAGGAAAAATGAATCGAACGGACGCGTAGTACATCAGGAAAGAGTAGTACGAGTAGTACAGCACGTACGTCCTTCTCTTGCGTGCTATCTGCTCCTTCCTTCTATACTCGTCCTCCGTTCCTCCGTCCGCCTCGCTCCAGCCGCCGCCTCGCTCGACCCTCCTCGCTCCAGCCGCCGCGTCGCTCCATCCGCCGCCTCGCTCCACCCGTCGCCTCGCTCTCCATCCGCCGCCTCGCTCCACCCGTCGCCTCGCTCCATCCGCCGCCTC
>LR738713.1:873630759-873646665 GCA_902687465.1 Secale cereale
ACGGACGCGTAGTACATCAGGAAAGAGTAGTACGAGTAGTACAGCACGTACGTCCTTCTCTTGCGTGCTATCTGCTCCTTCCTTCTATACTCGTCCTCCGTTCCTCCGTCCGCCTCGCTCCAGCCGCCGCGTCGCTCCATCCGCCGCCTCGCTCCACCCGTCGCCTCGCTCTCCATCCGCCGCCTCGCTCCACCCGTCGCCTCGCTCCAGCCGCCGCCTCGCTCCACCGCCCCGCTCCAGCCGCCGCGTCGCTACACCCCTCCTCTGCTCGTCGTTCCGCCTCAGTCCACCCGCCGCTGCACTGCTTCTGTACACCACCATGGAGGTCAGATTGCCCCTCCCTTACCCAACGAGAGCCAAGTGCCGCTGTGGAGTCCCGGCCAGCGGGAGCAACAGAGAAGCCTCGACGATCTCATCAGCCACCTGCCCGACGACGTCCTCGGCGCGGTCGTCTCCCTCCTCCCCACCAAGGACGGCGCGCGCACGCAGGTCCTCTCGCGCCGGTGGCGCCCCCTCTGGCGCTCGTCCGCGGCGCCGCTCAACCTGTCGATCGACCGCCGCTTCTGCGCGGGCGACGCCCGCAAGCACGTCGCCGTCGTCTCCCGGATCCTCTCCGACCATCCCGGCCCCGCCCGCCGGTTCGCGCTCCGCCAGGCCTTCCCGCCAGGCCAGATCGACCGCTGGCTCCGCGCCGGGTCGCTCGACCGCCTGCAGGAGCTCGAAATCGCCTACACCAGAGTGCACGGGGACGCATGCCACCCGATGCCGCCGGCCGCGCTCTGCTTTGCGCCGACGCTCCGCGCGGCCAAGTTCGGCAGCTGCGAGTTCCCCGAGTTGACCGCGTCTCAAGCAGCTCACCCTGTGCCGCGTCACCATCTCGGAGGACTCTCTCCACGGCATGCTCGCTGGCTGCATTGCCTTGGAAAGCCTTTCTCTGGACCGAAACGTCGGCATCGGCCGCCTCTGCATCAGCTCACCGACGGTTAGGCGCTTCAGCTTCTCTCCCCATCGGGACAAACAAGGTATCGTCACTTGCCAAGAGCTGCTCGTCCAGGACGTCCCACGCCTTGAGAGGTTAATACTACATGATTCACACATTGGTCCGGCGACCATCCGGATAACCGGGGCACCTAAACTGGAGCTGTTGGGGTTGTTGTCTCATGGCATATCTACACTCAAGCCTGGAGCCACAGTTCTCCAGGTAGCCGTATAACGCCAATTGCACATTCGACATTCCTATATACTACAAGCTATTATTCTTATTCACATTTCATACTTGTTCTGTTTTTCTACAGAAAACGGTTGATGTCAGCTTGACAACCATAATGCATAAAGTGAAGATTTTGGTTGTTGACTCTATTGGCCCCAATCTAGATGCAATTGTTGGCCTACTCAAGTGCTTCCCTTTCTTAGAGAGGCTATACGTCATTGTGAGTATACAAACTTCTTCTGTCTGTAAATATGAAAATCAACGTTGGGTTAGATTTAATCACGACCCGCTGAACTGTTATGTATGTGTTACTAATTCAGTTCTTTAGTGACTGTCTTCATATTATTTCGTTCTTCTGTCTGCAGTCGCACCCACAGGAGGATATGAATAATGTGCGCAAGTATGACCCACTGGATCCAGTTGAATGTCTAGAACTCCATCTAAAAAAAATGGTATTGAAGAATTATGATGGTAACCGGACACAAGTTATTCACTTTGCCCAGTTCTTTGTTTTGAATGCAAAAGTGCTTAAGGAAATGGAAATTGGAGTTGTCAACCGCTGCAACAGCAAATGGATGCGTTTTCAACGTAAACGCTTACAAGTGGAGAATAGAGCTTCTCGAGATGCACAGATTGAACTAAAATGGGATACAAAGAAGAGCTTCAAATACCATGGTTTTTCAGAGGCCGATCCCTTTGACATGTCCTCATGTTGACATTTGATACGGTTGTGTTAGGTAACCTTTCCAGAGATCGCGTCGCAGCCGGCTTCCCTTGTTTTTGCCTGTCTAAGGTTATCTCGCCGTTGTGATCTCTACAAAATGATCTACTTAATGCAGCAATGGAATGCTTTCTTGCGCACTCTGGAGCATACCAGGATTTAGGAGGTTGTGCAGAAGCTCAAGATTCAAGCCCAAACTTGCGATGTACAAGATGTTAGAGGGTTACTAGGATTTGTGTGTCCTGTTTAGTTGCTTGTCTTTTCTCTCCTGATTGGTTTCATATTGTAAGCTGGGAGCACCTACAAGCTCCAGCTAATGTATTTGTGTAATTACGACTTGCTTTAATGAAATCCCAAAATACACTTCTATTATTTTACAGTCATCTGATTTCGAATTCGTCATCAGTCAGTTATCCTGACCGCCTGGTCACCTAACCCAGCACGAGGAGCTGCGGTTCAATCGAACCGGATCTCCTCGAGTCGGTTGGGGGTGTTCCAGGTCATTTTAGGTGGGGTCCTGTTTGTGTTTCCATGCCTGGAAGAGTTGTGTTGTTTGTTTAACTGAATCTTTCAAGTGTGTATGTGCCTCGTTTCAAAATTTTCTGATTCAGAGTGTCTCGCTTTCCTGGAGATAGAAGCAGGGTAGAAAGACCAGTGGCGACAACTCCAGGATGTGAATGGAGAGGGTGATCTACGCGAAAGCAGTGGTTGCCACTGGCGGACAGGGTAAATCTTCACTCTTTGGTTGTGCTCCCTCCTTTTTTTTGTTGCCTTCTTCAGTTCTGTTTTTCTGTTGCGGCTAGCGTTTCATCTCTGTCCCATCCGTCAAGGTGTGTATGAGTCACTGAACATCTGACAAAGTTTACGATAATCAGATGCATGAGATGAAGGGAGGTGGTGTTGGGTGTTTCAGTTGTGTTCTTAGTCCAATGAGTCAACCAATGTCCACACACGCAATGTAATGGGACTCTGTTTTGAACCATCCCCCTTTTGCTACAAATTAATCATAAAATCTACCTGAATGTATGGAGGGGAGGGGAGCACTGTTATTTTTAGCTTCTCGAAGGTGCTGGTATATGATCCTTCAGTAGTGTGGCTCAACAAATACTACTGTTGGTATTATCAAGTAGAGACGACTCTTTTTTTTATCATTGCCCTGAGTGCAGTCCATTTCCTAGTGATAGATTGCAGCAGTTGTTAACCCATAATGAACAGATAGTTTTTGCCTTGTTCTGTTTGCAGGCTTCGTATCGTCAGGAGGAACTCTGGGGTTAGTTATGGAGTTTGTACTCCCTGCCGTCAGTTTTGGAGTCCTGCTAAAACGGAGATAGAGAGGATGCAAGATGTGGCAAGTTCAGAGAAGCAGAATTTATAGGAGTCAGTCGGAGTCGTGCTGTGCCGATAGCTATGTGCCTACCAGAGGAGTTTGTTTAAACTGTACCTGATTGCCTGCCTGCTGTGTACTATTCATGCATCTCTAAAGCTGTCGAGCCAATACCCCTGCTTGCAACCGACAAGAGGGCCACAATCGTGACGAGCTGGTCATGGTTTCGCAACCATGCAAACATTTAGGAAGGTGACATCTGCACCTTCCATTTCAAGCGCAAGGCAAGGTGCCGCTTATCCCTCATCGTCCATCATCTCTAGTTGCAACGCCGTGAGCATATGCTTGCTTCTCTTTTAGATATCGATTGCCTTTTGAAAGATGTTCACCCTTCTTTGTGCTCACTATCCGCCTTGCAAGAATGTTGCCTATCTGTTAGTATGGACTTGCTCCTATGCTTTTATGTTGCCGCTCAGCTCCATGTATTCTTTTGATAACGATTGGTGAGCATTTGGACTGTACAAACACGTCAACAAATCCAACAGCTGGATTGGTGCGCAAAGGACCGCAGAGGAGGCGCGCCAAGGGCGCGCCCCTACCACTAGTACTGCATCAAGCTTGGCATTGATACCAATTTCGACATCGACTAAGTTTCGGGTGGGAGTGGAAACATTATTAGAGACAAAGTAGCAGGTGGAAGCTTGAGAATACCCTCGTTTGATGATGCGGACACAGCAGAAACACTGGCTTACTCCTCCCGGGGAATTAATATTGCCTTAACCAATGACTTCTCTCTTTTTCTCTCTCGAAGAAGCTAAAGTTTCAAGATCATCTTGTGCAACAGCTAAAGCCATTGTCCTATTGAAGTATTGAACCTGCCGATCCCAGGGCGGGAGATTATATCTCACTAGTCCAAGGTGATGGTGTCGGCTAGGTTGGGTAAGGTGTCATCTCGGTATCCCCATGCATGGCCCTTCGCTGCATGCACAAAAGCAGCCCATGCAATGTGAATATCCAGAAGGGCCAACTGAACTAGCTAGCTTCTCTACATAACAAAAGTCTACCGCCCCGTGTCTGGGCCCCGTGCACAATGTTAATCCGGTCGCTGCCGGCGGAATGTTTGGAGAAGAAGAAGAAACACTCATGAGGATGCTCTTCGAGCCTGCCTCGACTCCGTGTAGATGTTCAATCGGTAGGCCGCAGGACAACATATCAGTGTGTATTGAAAAAATTGAACTAAAACCACAACAGAGGCACATTTCGTGTTGGCGTGCAAACCATGGTTTCAAAAGAAATGGAAGCGTGATTCGCGGTCATGGCAGGTTGATCGATCAATGTAGTAATGCATTTGAGGGGGAGAGTGGCATCACATGTCGCCTGTCACTCTGTCAGTACCAAGGGCTCAAAAAATACAACCGCTCAAAAAATACTACCTCCGTCCAAAAATATCTGTCATCAAAATGGATAAAAAGGAATGTATCTAGAATTAAAATATATCTATATACATGCTCTTTTATTCATTTTGATGATAAGTATTTTCGAACGGAGGGAGTATTTATTACGGTTAATCTAAGGTTGTGTCGGGCCGTACGTCGCCGTCCAACTTGCAAATGAAACTCCACAGCTCTCACATCGGATGATGATGGGCCTGGTGGCCCACGGCATCTTCCTAGCTAGTCCTGTCCCGCCCGCTACGATTTCTCCTTTTCTAGGGCATGTCAACATAGTATCGAGAAAAAAAAAAGCATGGACGCAAACGGGGCATCCTCCATTGGACATGATCAACTAGTGGATTTGATTACTGGCCCTAACGACCCGACAAGCTAGCTAGGATTTGAGAGGTTATCCGATCCGATGGGACGTGCACCAATGCCAAACTTTAGATTTGGTTATAATCTCTTTTTCTAAACATATTTGTTTATAATCGGGCGGCTCAAAACATGCATCTCTAGAGTGTGCAATACGGTAACACCGGAGAAAATAATACCTCTTTCGAAACGATGAAGAAGACTTGTCATTTTTATTACTTCACTACATTAATTATGACAAATCGGGTTAAAATCAGTGCCGTCATCGAACATGACAGTGCCAAGGGCACAATTGGCCGACCTGGCACACAGAAAATATGTAACGCACGCCGTTGAGTAGGAAAGCACCGGCAAGATAGCACACAACTATCACTATAATAACTCCTCCTTGAGGAAGCGACCCGTCAACGACCACACACGATGCTCTAAAAGCTTTCGATAAGTGTGAGATAACAATATTCTAAAAACAAGTCGACCGGTCGTAGCAGCAGTAGTTGAATTACATTTGGACAACTTGAACTTTCACAAATATTGTCCAAATGGGCCTGCGATATACCCTTGGCAAACTATGGACATGACGATCATAGTCTATGTTAAACATGTGATTTACCGGCAGGAGTTCCACTGACGCTTGTGCACGAGGACAGCAATGTCGGTCGACGTGTTGGCGTGTTGGGAGACCGTGGGACGGCGGAAGCCTAGGCCACTCTTGCCCCACCACCTGCAACAATCAAGGTGGTGTCAGGCCACTAGTGCTATTTCTCGCATTACGCGAGACCGTACGAAGTCTCGCTTCAAGCTTCAATAGTAACGGGTCAGCCCACTTGTGCACATTTCAAAATAATAGTAAAAAATGAGAGTCATGGGGGGAGGGGGTTCGAATCGTGGTCTGCCAGATAGAATACGATGGTGCTAGCGATCAGCTAGCGTCGGGACTCCATTCCAGTATTAAGGCGGGTTGTAATTGAGAAGAAATGAGCCCGGGTCTCACTGGGTTTTTTTTGGGACGTTTCTTTTCTTTCTTCTACTTCATATTTGCTTTTGTTTTCCATTTTTTCTTTCATTTTATTTTTCATTTTTCGTTTGGTTTATTTTGTTCCCTTTTTTGGTTTTTCATTTTTTAAATTTTCTTTGGTTCATTTGGTTTTCATTCTACAGTTTTTGTATATGTCAACAACTTTCTAATACATGTCTAACATTTTTCCATTACAAATTTAACGTTTGTTTAGTTTTTCAAATGGTTGATTAACATTATCTATACAATATTAACAGTTTTTAAATCATGATCACCATTTTTCCTATTCACACTTTTAATTTTCCAAATGCTTGATTAATATTTTCTCAAATAGATGGTCCACATTATTCTAATACATGTTTCTGAATGAACATTAACATTTTATAAATGCTTTATCAGAATTTTTCAAATGCAAGATTAACATTTATTTGAATGCATTGTCAACATTTTATCTAACATGTGTAATATTCCTGAAATTCATGATTAACATTTTGAAATACTTTTCAACATTTTTGAAAATGCTTGATTCATATTTTCATATACATGATCAAAGGACTTCCTTACTTGTTTACTACATGGTCAACATTTTTTCTATACATGTTCAACATGTTTAAAATGCTTGATTAACATTTTTGTAATAATTGTTTAACTTTTTTTTAAATACATGACCAACTTTTTTCACAATCATTGTATATTTCTGTATACATTTTTTGTATACATGGTCAACATTTTTTCTATACACGTTTAATAGTTTTATAAATGTATGCATAGCATTTTTCAAAATATTTATGAAATTCATATTTTGTAATATACTCCCTCCGTCCCAAAATAAGTGACGCAAAAATGACTCAAC
Source organism: Secale cereale (assembly GCA_902687465.1). NCBI lineage: Eukaryota > Viridiplantae > Streptophyta > Magnoliopsida > Poales > Poaceae > Secale > Secale cereale. The sequence goes on from LR738713.1 coordinate 873,637,691, forward strand.
TTTGTACTAAAGTTAGTACAAAGTTGAGTCACTTTTGCGTCACTTATTTTGGGACGGAGGGAGTATATGTTTAGAATTCTTGAAAAAACAAAAGTTCAAACGAAAAAAGAGGCAGTGGCCTCGCAGGAGCTGGCTGGCGCCTTCAGCGACAGTTGACTCTGTACTGGTGTCAGGCCGTACTGCACGTTGCCACACAACATGCAAATTTAACTCTTATCATAACAGGATGATGGGCTCGGTGGCCCATGGAAATTTTTCTTAGTGCTCCGTCAGGGGTAGGAAATACCTATCTGACGCATTCTGTGTCAAAATGGGCAAATGCTATTCGGCGCCTTAAGAGCCTGATTGGTTTGCTATTCTCTTTTATCATTTCTTCTGTCCTTTTACTCTTTCTTCATTTTTTTTCTTTTTAGTTGTTGTTTTCCGTTTCCTTTTTCATAAATACGTGATTTTTTCCAAAATCAATGAACTTCTTTTCAAATTGATGAACTTTTTTCAAAATGCGTGAACTTATTTGAAAATCGATGAACTAATTTTTTTAGTTCGATGAACTTTTTATTTAAATTTGTGAACTTTTTCAAAACCGAGGAACTATTTCTCCAACATGATGATTTTTTTTTCAAAATTGATGAATTATTTCTTCAAATTTGTGAACTTTTTTTCAATATTGATAAACTATTTCTCTAACCTGATGAACTTTTTAAAAATGGATGAAATATTTTTCAAATTTGTGAACTTTTATATTATCGATGAGCTATTTTCCAAACTCGACGAACTTTCTGTCAAAATCAATGAACTATTTTCAATATTGATTAGGCTTTTAAAAAATCAATGAACTTTCTTCACGTTCGTGAACTTTTTCTTATAAAATGATGTACTTTTTTGATGTTTGTGTACTTTTCTTAAAAACTGGTGAACTTTTTCCAATTCGCGATTCTTTTAAAATAGATCAGAAATCTAAATAGTATGGTTACAGTTGTTCTTAAATATTTCGGGCTACTTTCAGTCACAATTGTGCACTGTTTCTAGTGGTTACTGTTTCTAGTGGTTACTGTACCTGGCGCTGGGAGTTAGAATCACGGAGGAACCCTTATTTTTTAATTTCTCTGTAGTTGTGCTTTGCCGTCACGGGCAGGTCCAAAAAAGTGCTGCAGTGAGCTCTCGTCAAAATGTCGCTGTCCCGCACACGAGATTTGAGGGAAGCAGCTAGTTAATGAGCGTTTCTTCGGAAGCATCGCAGCGATCAGCGTCACTTGACGCGCTCTCAGTCATTCATCACGTGTCGCGGGCGCTTCCTCCGGATTTAATTTTTATTATTATTATTTTTCCGCACGAGTTTTCGGCTTTTTAAACGGTTTTTTCCCGGATTTTTTCGACGTTTTAGTTTTTCACCGGTCTTCCTTAACTTTTCGTTAAAAAAAAATTCGAAAATTTTTTAGTAGGAAAAAACTTCATTTTTCCGCGAGAGTCACGGTTTTGTTTACGCAAGAGGCCCGGTTGTGCTTTAGCGAGAGTCACGGCCGTGCCTCTCGGAAAGGAAAAAAAACGTGTTTTCTGTGTTTTTTTCTTTCGCGAGAGTCACGGTTTTGCTTCCGCGAGAGGCACGGTTGTGCTTTCACGAGAGTCACGGCCGTGCCTCTCGGAAATGAAAAAAAAAACCCGTTTTTTGTTTTCTTTTTCATTTCGCGAGAGTCACGGTTTTGCTTCCGCGAGAGGCACGGTTGTGCTTTCGCGAGAGTCACGGCCGTGCCTCTTTGGAAACAGAAAAAAACATGATTTCTGTTCTTTTTCTTTCGCGAGAGTCACTGTTTTGCTTCCTCGGGAGGCACGGGTGTGCTTTCGTGAGAGTCATGGCCGTGCCTCCTCGGAAACGAAAAAAAACTAGTTTTCTCTTTTTTTTTTCTCTTCGGCGAGAGTCACGGTTTTGCTTCCGTCAAAGGCACCGTTGTGATTTTGCGAGAGGCACAGACGTGCCTCTTTCGCAAAGGGAAAAAACCAGTGCGTCCGGTTTGGTTTTTTCGTCCGGTTTTTTTCGTGAAAAAAAGTTCTTCAAAAACTATCAACATGGGATCTAGTTTTCAAGTTCTCGACGTGAGGAATTCAACAGTGAAAACGGTTCAAGATTTGGACACACAGTTTAAAAGATAAAACATTTTGAATAAACGGATCTACGAGAAAAGAGAAAACGCCCAGGTTGCGAAAAGTGGCGCCCATGCAGCGTGCCACTTGTCGCAACCTGGGTTTGGGTGATCTTCCAGATTAGGTTGGCCCGTTTAAGCGTTTTCAGCCAATGCGGTTTTGGGGACCTTCTAGACATCTCCAGCCTATTTTTTTGCGATTTTTTTAAACTTATAGAATGTTTCTGAACCTGATTATTTTTCCTTTTCCCTTTTTCTATTTTCCTTACTTTTTTCATTTTAAGTTTCTTTTTTCCTTCCTTTTTTCTTTTCTTTCCATCTTCACCTTTCATTCTCAAATTTATTTTACTTTGTCAATAATTATTCAGAAATTTCTAAAATATTCCCATTTTACCAATCATATTCAGTATTTTCATAAAATCTTCAGTTTTCAAATTTTGTTGAAAAGTTCGAAAAAGATATAATTTGAGACTTGTGCGCTTTGTTTCAGAAAATGTACGGAAATTTAAAAAATGTTCACCTTCTTAAGTTTTCTTCAGATACGAAAAAATATATTGTTTCAACAAAGTTTCCCTTTTCAAATTTTGCTTAAAACTTATAAAATGTTGACATGTTTAAATGTTGTTCACAAATTCAAAAAAAATCAGGAATTTCATAAAATATTCCCTATTTCCAAATTTTGTTCACAAATTCATAGTTGTTCCTCCAGTTTTTCAATTTTGCTAACAAATTGGAAAAAGCATTTTCATTTTCAAATTTTCTTCACATATGAATTTTTTTGCATGTTTTGATTTGTTCACAGTTCAAAACTCTTTGCAAATTATAAAATATGTTTCTTTTTCCAGATTTTTTAATATATTGAAAAAATGCTACAGCTTTAAAATTTGTTCACAAATTAAAAAACGGTTCATATTTTTCAGAAGTATTTGCAAATTCAAAAAATGCTTAAATTATGTAAAAATAGTTTGTAATTTGAAAAATATTCACTTTTAAATTTGTTATTATTTTTCAAAACATATTTTGCGTTTACAATAAGTGTTTCATTATTAAGAAAACTGTTCTTGTATTCAATTTTTTTCTCCTATTTGTTTTTCACTTTGTTTTTGAAATTTCACAAATAATGCTTCTGTTTCAAAAAGTATTTCCTTTTCAAAATTGACGTTTGGCATTTTTAAAATATTATAATCTGCCACATATTATAATTCTTATATACCGGGCTGCCATTTTACACACTAAACCTCAGTTACTACAGTGGTACTGTTTTTTATGGAATTTCGCGAATTTGTTTTATTTTGTGCCGCTTCTAGTTGGTTTTTAAATATTGGTGGTCGCTGGTTCGATTCTATCGCTAGCACGCTCTTGTTTTTGCATCTTTCATTCAGCGAAGGACAGCAAAAAGCGGCATATAGGAGGTCCCATAGGGGGAAACTCCTATTAAGTGCATGGTATGACATCAGTCCAGAAAACACGCACCCATCGCTTTTCCGTGAGAACTTTGGCCCAGACCATGTGCTGGCGGGCACCCGTTTTCGTCTTTCTTTTTTTCTTTTCTGTTTTGCATTTTGTTTCTTTATAAAAATGTTCGATAGTGCACAAAACTACAGTTTGAAAAAATGTTTGTGATATTGAAAAATGACCGTGAGTTCAAAAAATATTTTTAAAATGTAAAAAGTTTGCCTATTCAAACAGTTAATCCTGAATTCAAAAACAATCACAAACTCAAAAAAATATTATCAATAAAAAAATTAAAAAATATTCACGTCGTCTTAAAATATTCATGAATTTCAAAAATGTTCAGGAGTTTATAATATGTTCAATGTATTTAATAAAAATAATAATAAAATGTTCAAGAATTTCAAAAAATGCTTACGAATTAGAAAAGTATGTTCGTGAATTCATTCAATGTTCTTGCATTGCGAAAATTGTTCACGAAATAAAAAACTTTTCACAAATTTAAAAAATGTTCACAAATTTTGATAAATGTTCATTCTGGCAATGATTGCAACATTAGCCTAATGTCTGCAGTTACCAAATGACAACCTCATTTACATTGTCTTTCTCGTGAGTTTTTTTAGCAACCGACTAGAGCTCTCCCTCATTAACAAGAAGAGAATCAACCTGCATGGGGACCGACATGAACGTGGGTAGTAGGGAAAGTCCCTGCAACCTTGGTCTAGGCGCACCAAGATCTTCCCTTAAAAAGAATAGTATCATATCCCGAAGGGATAAGATCAGGATCCCTAAAAAGGGGATAACGATTTGTGGGGAAGGAAAGGAGGGATCCCCCCCCCCTTGGCCAAAGACCCTACGGCCTTGGAGGGCAAGCCACCAGCCCCCTCCACGCCTATATTAAGGTGGGGACGCGTTGGGGGCAGGCAGGCAGCCCCCCTTCGACCTTTGCCCGTTACCTCTCACAACTCCCATGTTTCACCGGTACGCGCTTGGCGAAGCCCTGCCGAAATTCCGTTGCCACCACCACCACAAGAACGTCGCGTTGGTCCCGATCTCATCTACCTCCTCTCGCTCGCTTGCTGGATCAAGAAGGAGAGGACATCCCCGAGCCGTACGTGTGCTAAACTTGGAGGTGCCGTCCATTCGGCACTTGATCAGATTGGATCGCGATGGGATCATGAAGAGTACGACTGCATCAAACATGTTACGATGCTGACGCTTTCGGTCAACAAGGGTATGTAGACACACTCCTCTCTCGTTGCTATACAACTCCTAAATTAGATCTGAGGTGTTCGTATGATTTTGTTTTGTTTTGCATGCTTCGTTCCCCATCAGTTGCATTAAGATAGGTCTATGCGTAGATGTATATGCACGAGTAGAACATGAAGAAGTTGTGGGTGTTGATGTTTAGATTGCTTACTTCCCTTGTCTTATTTGGATTCGGCAGTATTGTGGGATGAAGCGGCTCAGACCAACCTTACATGTCCTCGCAGATGAGACCGGTTCCACTGTTTGATGTGCAACCTGTATTGCATAAAAGTGGCTTTGCGGGTGTTTGTATCTCCTACTTTAGTTGAATCTCATTTGACAAAGGCGGTCCTTGTATAAAGCTAAAAGGCAACTTGATTATCACCGTTGTGGCTTTGCGTAGATAAGAACGGTTCTTGCTAGTTGCCAATAGCAGCCAAGTTCATCACGAAGTTCTACTAACTTGGTGATAGTGACTAGAGAACTTTGTCAATTACTATCTTATCTGGAAGATTAACTCCCACTTGATTCAAGCAATTGTAGTACCCAGACAATCTGAGCACATGCTCACTGGTTGAGCTATTCTCCTCCATCTTGTAGGCAATGTACTATCAGAGGTCTTATACCTCTCGACACGGGCATGAGTATGAAATACTAATTTCAACTCCTGGAACATCTCATATGCTCCGTGGCGTTCAAAATCTTTTTGAAGTCCCGATTCTAAACCGTAAAGCATGGTGCACTAAACTATCAAGTAGTCATTATACCGAGCTTTTGTCAAAATGTTCATAACGTGTGCATCTGCTCCTGCAATAGGTATGTCACCTAGCGGTGCATCAAGGACATAATTCTTCTGTGCATCAATGAGGAAAATCCTCAGATCATGGAACAACTCCGCATCATTGCTACTAACATCTTTCAACTTAGTTTTCTCTAGGAACATATAAAAACAACCGGGGAGCTACATCGCGAGCTATTGATCTACAACATAGATATGCAAATACTACCAGGACTAAGTTCATGATAAATTAAAGTTCAATTAATCATATTACTTACATAACTCCCACTTAGATAGACATCCCTCTGGTCATCTAAATGATCACGTGATCCAAATCAACTAAACCATGTCCGATCATCACGTGAGATGGAGTAGTTTTCAATGGTGAACATATTATGTTGATCATATCTACTATATGATTCACGCTCGACCTTTCGGTCTCCAGTGTTCCGAGGCCATATCTGCATATGCTAGACTCGTCAAAACTGGCTTACACCCGTTGTATGTGAACGTAGAGCTTATCACACCCGATCATCATGTGGCATCTCGGCACGACGAACTTTCGCAACGGTGCATACTCAGGGAGAACACTTATACCTTGAAATTTTGTAAGGGATCATCTTATAATGCTACCGCCATACTAAGTAAAATAAGAAGCATAATAAGATAAACAGCACATGCAATCAAAATATGTGACATGATATGGCCATCATCATCTTGTCCTTTTGATCTCCATCTCCAAAGCACCGTCATGATCACCTTTGTCACCGGCGCGACACCTTGATCTCCATCGTAGCATCGTTGTCGTCTCGTCAACTATTGCTTCCACGACTATCGCTACCGCTTAGTGATAAAGTAAAGCAATTACATGGCGACTGTATTTCATACAATAAAGCGACAAACATATGGCTCCTGCCAGTTGCCGATAACTTTACAAAACATGATCATGTAATACAATAACGTATAACTCATCATGTCTTGACCATATCACATCACACATGCCCTGCAAAAACAAGTTAGACGTCCTCTACTTTGTTGTTGCAAGTTTTACGTGGCTGCTACGGGCTTAGCAAGAACCGTTCTTACCTACGCATACAAAAACCACAACGATTTTTCGTCAAGTATGTGCTGTTTTAAACTTCACAAGGACCGGGCGTAGCCACACTTGATTCAACTAAAGTTGGAGAAACTGACACCCGCCAGCCACCTGTGTGCAAAGCACGTCGGTAGAACCAGTCTCGCGTAAGCGTACGCGTAATGTCGGTCCGGACCGCTTCATCCAACAATACCGCCGAATCTAAGTATGACATGCTGGTAAGCAGTATGACTAGTATCGTCCACAACTCACTTGTGTTCTACTCGTGCATATCATCTAAGCATAGACCTGGCTCATGATGCCACTGTTGGGTTACGTAGTATTTCAAAAAAATTCCTACAATCACGCAAGATCTATCTATCAGATGCATAGCAACAAGAGGGGAGAGTGTGTCCACGTACCCTCGTAGACCGGGAGCGGAAGCGTCTAGTGACGCAGTTGATGTAGTTGAACTTTCTTCGCGATCCAACCGATCAAGCACCGAACGTACGGAGCCTCCGCGTTCAGCACACATTCAGCTTGATGACGTCCCACGAGCTCTTGATCTAGTAGAACCTCGCGGGAGAGTTTCGTCAGCACGACGGCGTGGTGACGGAGATGATGAAGCTACCGTCGCAGGGCTTCGCCTAAGCGCTGCAACGATATGACCGAGGTGTGTTTCTGTGGAGGGGGGCACCGCACACGGTTGGGAGAGATCAACAGATCAACTTGTGTGTCTATGGGGTGCCTCTACTCCCGTATATAAAGGAGTGGAGGAGGGGGAGGGCCGGCCCTCTCTATGGGGCGCCCTAGGGGAGTCCTGCTCCCATCGGGAGTAGGATTCCCTCTTTCCTAGTAGAACTAGGAGCCCTTCCAAGTAGTAGGAGTAAGAGAGAAGGAAAGGGAAAAGAGAAGAGAAGGAAGGAGGGGGCGCAGCCCTTCCACTTAGTCCAATTCGGACTATGCCTTGGGGGGGCACATCCTCCTCTCTCTTTCTTTCCCATAAAGCCCAATAAGGCACATATACTCCCCGACGAATTCCCGTAACTCTCCGGTACTACGAAAAATACTCGATTCACTCGGAACCTTTTCGATGTCCGAATATAGTCGTCCAATATATCGATCTTTACGTCTCGACCATTTTGAGACTCCTCCTCATGTCCCTGATCGCATCCGGGACTCCTAACTATCTTTGGTACATCAAAACACATAAACTCATAATACCGATCGTCATCAAACGTTAAGTGTGCGGACCCTATGGGTTCGAGAACTATGTAGACATGACCGAGACTCATCTCCGGTCAATAAGCAATAGCGGAACCTGGATGCTCATATTGGCTCCTACATATTCTACGAAGATCTTTATCGGTCAAACCGCATAACAACATACATTGTTTCCTTTGTCATCGGTATGTTACTTGCCCGAGATTCGATCATCGGTATCTCAATACCTAGTTCAATCTCGTTACCGGCAAGTCTCTTTACTCGTTCCGTAATACATCATCTCGTGACTAACTCATTAGTCATTTGCTTGCAAGGCTTATTATGATGTGTATTACCGAGAGGGCCCAGAGATACCTCTCCGACATTTGGAGTGACAAATCATATTCTTGATCTATGCCAACACCATGAACACTTTCGGAGACACCTGTAGAGCATCTTTATAATCACCCAGTTACATTGTGACGTTTGATAGCACACAAGGTGTTCCTCCGGCATTCGGGAGTTGCATAATCTCATAGTCATAGGAATATGTATAAGTCATGAAGAAAGCAATAGCAGTAAAACTAAACGATCATAGTGCTAAGGTAACGGATGGGTCTTGTCCATCACATCATTCTCGTAATGATGTGATCCCGTTGATCAAATGACAACTCATGTCTATGGCTAGGAAACATAACCATCTTTGATCAATGAGCTAGTCTACTAGAGGCATACTAGGGACACTCTGTTTTGTCTATGTATTCACACATGTACTAAGTTTCCGGTTAATAAAATTCTAGCATGAATAATAAACATTTATCATGATATAAGGAAATATTAATAAATTTTTTATTATTGTCTCTAGGGCATATTTCCTTCAACGGCTGCCCTCTCTCTACCTCTCTATATGCAGGGGGAAGGGAGGAGGGGGTGGCACCCCTAGGGTTTCACCTAGGGGGCGGCGGCCAGGGCAGATGGGATCTCCCTTAGGATGACTTGCCCCCCAAGCCGGGTGGAGGGAACCCTAGAGGGGGGGGGGTGTGCCCCACCTCTCCTGGTCACGTGGGAAAGGGTGAGGGGG
>LR738713.1:873658472-873679125 GCA_902687465.1 Secale cereale
GTGCGCACAGGTCGAGCCGCCTCCAATCGTCCGCTGCTGTGCGCCACTCCGCCCCGTAGCCGCCCCCCCGCTGGTGTTCCCTCGCCGCCTCTGCCACGCGTACTGGTCGCCCGGGTCCGCTCCACCGGCCCGCGCCCTCCCGCTGCCGCCGCGGTCGCCGGTGACCTCGCCCCGTGGCCGGCGCCCGGGGCTAGCGCCTCGCCGCACTCGGGTCCGCCCCTCCTCAGGCATGCACCCGTTAGCCCGCCTCAATTGGCCCCTGGGCCAGTGGAAATGGGGCCCACCCCCTTAAAAAGGAGTTTTAAAAAATAGATATAAAATTAATTAATTAATTAATTTGTTAACTTAATTAAAATGTTTAATTAAATTAATTAACTTGGTTAACTACTAAGCAGTCAATGACAGTGGGTCCCTCTGATAATTAGGTTAACTAGTTAATCCTTTCTTTTGTTAGTTAGTCTAGCCTATGACACGTGGGTTCCACCTGTCAGGTTTGACCGTCAACAGGTCAGTTGACCTGCTGATGTCATGGTGCTATCATGATGATGTCATCAATCCCTCTTCTGGATAATTCGAATTTAAACATTAAATTAATTCCAAGAAATCTTTAAAAACTTTAAAAATTAATATAAAATAATCCGTAACTCGGATGAAAATACTTTATATATGAAAGTTGCTCAGAACGACGAGACGAATCCGAATACGCAGCCCGTTCATCCGCCACACATCCCTAGCATAGCAAACTCGCAACTTTCCCCCTCCATTTCACCTGTCCGAAAATACCTAACACCGGGAATACTTTCCCGGATGTTTTCCATCCTCGCCAGTATCACCTATCCCTGCGTTAGCTCACGCCTGGCGTCGCGTATTGCCTTGTTATATTTTGTGATGCTATTATTTGCTCTGTTATTTATTTGTTTCCCTTCGTTGCTTCTTTTCGGTAGACTCCGATACCGTGTTAGACCCCGAGACCATTGATGCTTTGGTGTTCGACTACGACTACGATTCCGAAGATTCCTTACGTCTGCAGAGCTTCCAGGCAAGCCCCCCCCCCTTGATCACCAGATATTGCCTATTCTCTTCTCTCTTACTCTTGCATTAGAATTTCTACTGTTGATGATTCGATGAATCCTATTCTGTTGCATAGCCTGTCATTGTTGCTACATCTGTTGATACACGTACCTGCTATCCTAATGCTTAGTATAGGATGCTAGTATTCCATCAGTGGCCCTACATTCTTGTCCGTCTACCATGCTATACTACTGGGCCGTGATCACTCGGGAGGTGATCACGGGTATATACTATATTACTACATACTCATGATGATGATTCGGATATGGGGGCTGAAGGGGCAGGTGGTTCCACACAGGTAGTGGTGGGCCTGGGTTCCCGACAGCCCCTTGATGGTTACTTTGTGGCGGAGCGACAGGGCGGGTTGCGACCACCTAGGAGACAGGTGGGCCTGGCCCTGGTCGTTGTCCGTGGTTATTTCATAATTACACGTTTAATGAGATCTTGGTATTTGATCTGAGTCTGGCCATTGGCCTATACGCACAAACCAGCTACGTGGAAATAGTTATGGGCACTCGACGTCGTGGTATCAGCCGAAGCCTTCTTGACGTCAGCGACTTAGCGGCGCGCGCCGGATTGGACCGGACCTCCTACTCTGGTATTAGGAGAGGCTAGGTCTGCTTACCGGCCGCCCTCGCAACGTGCAGGTGTGCATTGGACGATGGGCCTAGACCCCCGTGCGCTTAGGGTTTAGACCGGCGTGCTGACTGATGGCTTCTCGCCCCTCGTTGGTTACCCCAAGTGGAAGGATTGAGATGCAGTGTAGCGGAAGTTTTCCCTTGGCAAAGATACCAAGGATCGATTTCCCTGAGACTCCCAGTTTCAACAAGAAGGTGTCAACTGCTAACGGCGCCAGATATTAGCAATCAACGTGGACCTGCACACAGATACAAATAACTTTGCTCCCAACGAGTCAAAAGAGGTTGTCAATCCCTCCGGCCTTGTAGTTTACAAAGGTTCAAACGCAAGTGATAATAGTAATAGGTATTGTTGCAATAGTAAGTAAAAATAGAAAGTAAATAGCGGATGTGATCAGTGATGGTAATATGGACCGGGGTCTCATGATGTTCACTAGTGATGTCTCTCTCCCAAAAGACGATAAAACAGCTATGTGAGGTAAACGAGTTACAGCTGGGCAATTGACAGAATTATGTGCGCAAACCAATGCTAATTATATTGCAAGAAAGGTAGAGGTTCAAAGCATGGGCGGTACGCCAAGGTAAGTAAACCGAAATCCATCAATATCTACTACTAATCATCCACCTTGAGATATCTATCCAGAACATCTTGCTGGTATTAAGTTGCGAGTCCCACCCATAGTGTAAACTCAAAGCAACAGACAACTGGATTAAAAGAACTTTGCGTAAAGTAAACAATCCTTGCACCCGCGGGCACAAGCACCGTTGTTTTCCCCCTTGTGGCAACAGCACATCCCCTAGACTCATGTTTCTGTCACTCAAGCTAGTCATCGAGGGGCATGAACCCACAATCAAGCATAGCGTTCCCTCTTGGAGTCACTACCTACTACTTGGCCAAAGCAATAAATACCAACGGGGAACATGCAAGAATTACTTACGAACATAAATATAAAAGAGGTAGATCAAATATATTACTCAAACACAATCTGAACATAATCTCACAATCCATCGGATCCCAGCAAACTCAACATAGCAACAGCATAAGGATTACATATGTGCCTCGATCATGTAGGGCAGCTCATGAGGTCTAATAGTGAAGCACAAGAAGGGGATGAGAACATCACATAGCTACTGGTCATGGACCCATGGTCCAAGGGAGGCTACTCACAACTCATCCGGGAGGCGTCCATGGTGGTGGAGAGGCTCCCGGTGGTGATCCTCCCCTCCGGCAGGGTGCCGGGAAGAGTTCTCCTGGTGCTCCCGATCTTGGAAGCGCGGCGGCGGCGGAACAGAGATGAGATCGCGAAAAAGGGTTCCCGTATCGAGGGTTTCGGGAGACGTCTTAAATATATGCCAAAGGGGGGCGTCAGCGGAGGCTCGGGGGGCCCAGGCGCCCCCCCGGTGCGGCCAGGGGGGCCGCGCCACTAGGGTGCCTGGAGCCCTGGTGGCCCCCCCCGGCTATACTTTGGCTGCCAGGAAGCTTCTGGAACGCTGATTTTTTATATAATTTTTCTGGAATTTTTCGGGCAGTTCTCGTAACGTGAAAACCTGAAATACAAAAACAGCAGAAAACAGAAACTGGCACTGGGGTGCACTGAGTTAATAGGTTAGTCCAAATATGATCAAAAGTGTATGGAAGTGTATAAATATCATAGCAATATCACCCAAAAGAGGCATGGAGCAAGCAGAAATTATAGATACGTTTTGGACGTATCAACATCCCCAAGCTTAATTCCTGCTCGTCCTCGAGTAGGTAAATGATAACAAGAATAATTTCTGTGGTGACATGCTATTAACCATATAGGACTTTTTCATAGTCATATGACAAAAGCTTACTGAGATAATGAATCTGTAGTAATTAAGTTGCCTCATGAGAAAATCATAAAGAACTGAAATTTTTACAATATGATACTGAAACATCAAATAGATTTGTAATGAGCATGGTGTGCAAATATGATAAAGTGATATCTCACTTGCCCCCTTTAGTGAAGCAAAACATAAATGCAGGGGCACCTCCAAGGTTTAAGTGATGACTAGATACAATGATTTCAAAATAAACGATATCATAATCATGCAAAAGACAATGCTACTTTGGGACAATGCACATTACACTCAGAATGACAATCATGCTCTGAGTAGTTGGTGCTTTTTAAAAGAAGGTGGAGACTCTCGAACCGTGGCTTTTGTTGGCAAGGTTGAAAACCCGTGGTCGGAAGCAAAGACAAATCATGTACCAGAGCTCTTGGTTTTAAAAACAGAGGTAATAATTTTTTTTGAATATGCATGTTTCGTCAACGAATGCTAGCAGATAACTCAATTACTTTTTGAGATGGACAAGTTTCGAGGAACGGCTCCCGAATGAGGACGATCACATCCTCTTAATCTCCTTTGTTTATCACTGCCAAAGTTTTCTGATTTCTCATGAACAAAGCGTGAAGGAGGGTTTGTTTGTTATATTAATTTTGAGCCGGGCGCACTCATTGCCAGTTCCTTCTCGTATTATGGGTTTGCACATTATACATGCAATTCCGGGGTGAAGCTTGTCTAACTTAAAAGGATCATGAATTAACCACTACTTCCTCATGAGCTAAAACAGGGGCACAAAATAGTAATGCATTTTTTTGAATAATTTCGAGATGGCACATGAAAGTCTTCGTTAGGAATGGCAGGTAAATACCATGTATAGGAAGGTATGGTGGACTCATATGGCATAACTGGTTTAAAAGATTTTGGATGCACAAGCAAGCAGTCCGCTTAGTACAGGCGAAGGTTAGCAAAAGACTGGGAGTGACCAACTAAGAGAGCAATGACGGTCATAATCATGCAGAGCGACAAAGCAACATTGAATCAGGCATGGAAGTCATATCGCTACTCAGAAATAAAAGATCATCAAGGCTTGACAGACTTTCTTTACAGTCTTAAATATGCGTGAGCATACGCCAAGTCAATCAAAATAAATTCTTGAAGGAAGATATTACTAAACCATACCACATCATAGGCAAACAAATCATGTTGGTACTCCAATAACACATTGGGAACCCCCCAGCTATTTGAGACTAACCATAAGAAAACATGAACTACTAAGCGCCATTATGCACGTAGCATTTTTATCATAGACATTTCAACCGATGCAACAGAAGCAAACTCTCTTAATAAGATAAGCATGATAACTAAAGAGAGTTCAAGCAACCAACTAAACAAAAGCTCTTTACAAAGATAAGCATGAACACTAAGAGCGAAACATGATAGTAGCTATTGAAAGACAAAGAACACACACATCAAAGATAGTCATGAAAATTCTATGTTATGTTCTAGGTAGAAGTGGAGCGTGTTTCTCTCCCACACAAAGAAATGCTGAGTTCCGACTCGTTATGAAAAGCTAAAGAAAACTAAAAAGGAAACTAAAAGCAAGACGCTCCAAGCATAGCACATAACACATGAAGTGATAAAAATATAGTGGAACGAAAGACGAACTGATAATGTTGATGGAGAAGGGGATGCACGGGGGCATCCCCAAGCTTAGACGCTTGAGTCTCCTTGAATATTTCTTGGGGGTGCATGGGGGCATCCCCAAGCTTGAGCGTTTGACACTCCTGAATCTTTTTATCATCTTCCCTCGCACACTTGAAAACTCCCTTCATACTTAACTCATCATAAACTGATTAGCGAGGTTAGTACCCATAATAAAATAATTGTTCCTTGCTGGGAATAAGGATATTCTTGTAGGTCTACTGTTTCTCAAGATTGCCAAAAGGTTTTTACAAAGAAAAAGCAAGCTCAAGGTTTGCAAAATGAAGGAAAGGCAAAACAGGACAGAATCTGTGAAAAACAGAACAGCAGGTAGTAAATGATTTTTTCGGGGCACTTCTGCAACTCTAATAAAAAAACTCAGAACAGACGCGCGAAAGACAATTGTATAGAGCACGCTGTCGAGAAAATTCAGATCAAAAACATGATCTGGTGATTTTATACGAATTTTTCTATCCAAGGACAGAATCTGTTTCCTGGACAGCACGTCACAACTTTTGAACTTTCTTGCAATCAGAGGCTATACTTGGCACAAAATTGAAAAGTAAAGATACAATGATGATGCTACTGTAGTAACAACATCAAGACACAACAAAAGCAAAATTTTATTCATGTGGGCTGCCTCCCAAAAGCGTTTTCTTTTATGCCTTTAAGCTAGGCATAATGCAAAGAGATCAAGTTTTATCAAGAGTAAAAGAATAGCTAGCCCGTATAACGGACTCAAAAGGTAACTTAATCTTCTTTCGAGAGAAGTGTTCCATCCCTTTCTTGAGAGGAAATTGGAATTTTATATTCCCCTCTTTCATGTCAATAATAGCACCAACGGTGCGTAGAAAAGGACGTCCCAAAATAATTGGACAAGAAGGTTCACACTCAATGTCCATAATAGTAAAATCAACGGGAACATAATTGTCATTGACAATGATAAGAACATCGTCGATCCTCCCCAAAGGTTTCTTTATGGAAGAATCAACGAGATGAACACCAAAAGAACAAGAATCAAAAGGTCTCAATTTAAGCATATCATATATTCTTTTGGGCATAACGGAGGTACTAGCTCCAACATCACATAAAGCATAGCAAGAGAAGTTATTCAACTTAATTTTAATCATAGGATCCCAACCATCTTCTAGCTTTCTAGGTATGGAGGCTTCTACTCTAAGTTTCTCCTCCCTAGCTTTGATGAGAGCATTAGTGATATGCTCCGTGAAGGCAAGGTTAAGCGTGCTAGTGCGGGGATCTCTAGACATCTTGTGAAGGAAATCAATAACTTCGGTAAGAGTGCAATTATCAAAATCAAGGTCACTACTATCAAGTAAGGTGGTAGTGGTGTGCTTTAGGTTCACTTGTTTGGTAGTTTCTATGGTCATAGCATCACCATTAATAGGTCCATTGGGACCAGGAGCGCATTGGGTGCTAAGAGTTTGGATATCCTCAACAACTTGGATAGTAGCAACAGTGTGGTGGGTAGGAAGGTTCTTAATTCTATCTTCTTCCTCCCTTTCTCTAGCCCATCTCTCTTTAAGTTTAGCCATCATCCTAATGTTTTCATTAATTTGCACTTGAATAGCATTCATAGGAGTGACCTTCCTCTCCTCAAGAGGAGAAGTTCTAATTTTAAGCAATTCTACCTCATGGGCTAAATTGTCTACCTTCGAAGAGAGATCATCTAGTTTGTTTAGTTTTTCTTCTACACTCTTATTAAAGGATTTTTGGGTAGTGATGAAATCTTTAAGCATAATCTCTAGTTCAGTAGTGGAGTTCTTGGTGCTAGGATAAGCATTGTTGTTCCCATAAGGATTAGAGGGGAACGGTCTAGGAATGCTACCAAAATTACTCCTATAAGCATTGTTGTTAAAATTGTTTCTAGAGATAAAGTTCACATCTACTTGTTCTTGAGCAATCAAAGAATTTAAAGGAACATCACGAGGATCAACAGAAGATTGCTTCGAAAGTAGAGACATGATTAAGTCAACTTTTTCATTTAGGGAGGAAATCTCCTCGACAGAGTTTACCTTCCTACCTGTTGGAGCGCGTTCGGTGTGCCATTGGGAGTAGTTAGTCATCATTTCATCGAGAAGTTTAGTGGCAGCACCAAGTGTAGTTGACATAAAGGTTCCTCCCGCGGCCGAATCTAACAAGTTCCGCGAGGTAAAGTTCAAGCCTGCATAAAAAGTTTGGATAACCATCCAAGTAGTCAAACCATGAGTAGGGCAGTTCTTGATAAGAGATTTCATACGTTCCCAAGCTTGGGCAACGTGTTCATTATCCATTTGTTTAAAATTCATTATGTTACTTCTTAGTTGGATAATTTTAGCAGGTGGATAGTATTTTCCAATAAAAGCATCTTTGCACTTGTCCCATGAATCTATGCTATTTCTAGGCAAAGATTGAAACCAAATTTTAGCTCCTCCTCTCAAGGAGAAAGGAAAAAGCTTAAGCTTAACAATATTACCATCTATTTCTTGGTACTTTTGCATATCACAAAGTTCAACAAAGTTGTTCAAGTGTAAAGCAGCATCATCTCCAGCACCGGAGAATTGATCTTTCATAACTAAGTTCAGCAAAGCAGGTTTAATTTCATATGAAGGTGCTGAAGTGGCAGGTGTAGTGATAGGCGTGCAGATAAAGTCATCGTTGTTGTGACTAGTGAAGTCACACAACTTGGTGTTCTCGGTGGAACCCATAGTAGCAAGCAAGCAAGATAACTATTTTTGTGATTTTCGATAAAAGATACTAAAGCAAAAACTGAAAGGTAAACTAACAAGACTAAAAAGCAAAGGTAAAAGATAGCGTGCAACTCCCCTATCCTGAAGAGTGGAGTCCCCGGCAACGGCGCCAGAAAACTTTGCTTGATGGCTTCTCGCCCCTCGTTGGTTACCCCAAGTGGAAGGTTTGAGATGCAGTGTAGCGGAAGTTTTCCCTTGGCAAAGATACCAAGGATCGATTTCCCTGAGACTCCCAGTTTCAACAAGAAGGTGTCAACTGCTAACGGCGCCAGATATTAGCAATCAACGTGGACCTGCACACAGATACAAATAACTTTGCTCCCAACGAGTATAGAGAGGTTGTCAATCCCTCCGGCCTTGTAGTTTACAAAGGGTCAAACGCAAGTGATAATAGTAATAGGTATTGTTGCAATAGTAAGTAAAAACAGAAAGTAAATAGCGGATGTGATCAGTGATGGTAATATGGACCGGGGTCTCATGATGTTCACTAGTGATGTCTCTCTCCCAAAAGACGATAAAACAGCTATGTGAGGTAAACGAATTACAGCTGGGCAATTGACAGAATTATGTGCGCAAACCAATGCTAATTATATTGCAAGAAAGGTAGAGGTTCAAAGCATGGGCGGTACGCCAAGGTAAGTAGACCGAAATACATCAATATATACTACTAATCATCCACCTTGAGATATATATCCAGAACATCTCGCCGGTATTAAGTTGCGAGTCCCACCCATAGTGTAAACTCAAAGCGACAGACAACTGCATTAAAAGAACTTTGCGTAAAGTAAACAATCCTTGCACCCGCGGGCACAAGCACCGTTGTTTTCCCCCTTGTGGCAACAGCACATCCCCTAGACTCATGTTTCTGTCACTCAAGCTAGTCATCGAGGGGCATGAACCCACAATCAAGCATAGCGTTCCCTCTTGGAGTCACTACCTACTACTTGGCCAAAGCAATAAATACCAACGGGGAACATACAAGAATTACTTACGAACATAAATATAAAAGAGGTAGATCAAATATATTACTCAAACACAATCTGAACATAATCTCACAATCCATGGGATCCCAGCAAACTCAACATAGCAACAGCATAAGGATTACATATGTGCCTCGATCATGTAGGGCAGCTCACGAGGTCTAATTAGTGAAGCACAAGAAGGGGAGGAGAACATCACATAGCTACTGGTCATGGACCCATGGTCCAAGGGAGACTACTCACAACTCATCCGGGAGGCGTCCATGGTGGTGGAGAGGCTCCCGGTGGTGATCCTCCCCTCCGGCAGGGTGCCGGGAAGAGTTCTCCTGGTGCTCCCGATCTTGGAAGCGCGGCGGCGGCGGAACAGATATGAGATCGCGAAAAAGGGTTCCCATCTCGAGGGTTTCGGGAGACGTCTTAAATATATGCCAAAGGGGGGCGTCAGCGGAGGCTCGGGGGGCCCAGGCGCCCCCCGGCGCGGCCAAGGGGGGGGGGCCGCGCCACCAGGGCGCCTGGAGCCCTGGTGGCTGATACGTCCAAAACGTATCTATAATTTCTGCTTGCTCCATGCCTCTTTTGGGTGATATTGCTATGATATTTATACACTTCCATAAACTTTTGATCATATTTGGACTAACCTATTAACTCAGTGCACCCCAGTGCCAGTTTCTGTTTCGGCTGTTTTTGTATTTCAGGTTTTCACATTACGAGAACTGCCAGGAAAAATCCAGAAAAAATATATAAAAAATCAGCGTTCCAGGAGCTACCGTGCGGCCAAAGTACAGCCGGGGGGACCCATAGGGGCTCCAGGCGGCCTGCCCAGGCGGCCCACCCCTAGGCCGCGCCGGGGGGGGGGGGGGGCGCCTGGGCCCCCCAGGACTCCCCTGGTGACCCCCTTTGGCATATATTTAAGGTCCGTCGAGAAAACCCTGATTCCGGGCCCCTTTTCTCCAGACGCGATTCCGATCTCCGCCACCATCGCCATCAAGCTTCGGGGGACCAGAATTCCTGCGCCGGTACCCTGCCGGGACGGGGAAGTGCCCCCGGATTCATCTCCATCGACGTTGCTTCCTCCCTCCATGATGCGGGAGTAGTTCCTCCTCGGGGCTGAGGTTCTTACCAGTAGCTATGTGGTCAATTCTCTCTCCCATGATGTGATCTTCGTTGTGATCATATGCTATGTTAATCTAGGGTGATCCCATGATATTTCCCCTTCCTCTATGTATTGGATTGATGTACTCACTTGTCTTTATCTAGTATAATCCCCGAGACCAAGGTGACAGCGGTCTATTGGACATGGATTAGAAAAGTATTTTCATGAGTGATTTCCTCTCTTGTGTGTTGATTGAAGATTGAGAGCCTCTTGGTGCTTGTCTTTGACTATCCTTTAGATATGTTGTGGTGATTGTGGGACTCTCTTTGGATGGCCGCGGTGACATTGGGAAATCCTTAGATTGAGAACTACGAACTTTGAGGTGTGCTTTTGTAGCCCTACATAATTCTCGTCCTCTCTTGACCACGAAGGAATGACCTCCGAGTGTGTCCCCTTTGCATGTTTTATGAGAAATATCATGTGATTTGATTATGTTAATGTTGTTGGGAGTTGCGACTAGTGAAAGTATGAAGCCTAGGCCTTGTTTGCACCATTGCAATACCATTTGTGCTCACGTTTACCACTTGTTTGCTTACTGCACTTTTTATTACAGATTTATATTACTTTGTTTTGCCATCCATATCACTTGCCATTTAACATCTCTTCGCCGAACTAGTGCACCTATACATCTGACAAGTGTATTAGGTGTGTTGGGGACACAAGAGACTTCTTGTATCTTAGTTGCAGGGTTGCTTGAGAGAGACCATCTTCAACCTCTACTTCCCTGAGTTCGATAAACCTTAGGTCATCCACTTGAGGGAAATTTGCTGCTGTCCTACAAACCTCTGCGCTTGGAGGCCCAACATAGTCTACAAGAGTAGAAGCGTGTGTAGACATCAAGCTATTTCTGGCGCCGTTGCCGGGGAGGTGAGCGCTTGAAGGTATATCTTTAGATCTTGCAATTAAATCTTTTTGTTTCTTGTTTTTATTTCACTAGTTATGTTTATGGTAAACCGTGCTATTGGATCGTTGCTTGCGGGAAGACGCCCCACACCTATGGTGGTTGCTCCTCCCCCTACTGAAATTGTGCCCTATAAAATACCAGCTGGTATTATCGATTATGTTTTGGCTCATCGTTATGCAGGAGACAGACATCCCGGTGAACACTTGCTATATCTGTCACAACTATGTTCATTATTTAAGCTTGCAGGTGTATCGAGGGAGTTTGTCATGACGAAATTATTTGCCTTGTCACTGAAAGGAAAAGCATTGGAATGGTATAGGCTACTAAATGACTCTCACCTGCTGGAGTGGGAAGAGATCCAGTCTCTCTTTTACTCCAAGTTTTATCCTCTTCATGAAGTCCATGAGAATAGGAATTATGTTTATAATTTTTATCCCCATGACGGAGAGAGCATAGCTCAAGCTTGGGGGAGACTGAAAACATTAATGCTAAAATGTCCTAACCATGGGCTCCCCAAAGATATGATTATTACTAATTTCTATGCGAGGCTCTCTCGACAGGATAAAGATTTGCTCGATGCTTCCTCTATGGGTTCTTTCACAAACGAAAAGACTGATGCTAAATGGGAACTCCTTGAAAGAATTCAACGCAACACTGAAGATTGGGAGATCGACAAAGGTAAAGAGTCAGGTATAATTTATGAGTATGATTGCATTAAGTCCTTTGTTGAAACTACAAGTTTTAATAAGTTTAGTGCTAAGTTTGGACTTGATTCTCAACTCCTTGTTGATTTCCTCAAATCTTTTGCTTCACATCTTAATATGCCTAAGGAGGATTGGATCAAGCATCATAAACCTTTTAAAGAGATTTGCAAAGGAAATGAAATTGTTCATGATGATTGCAACATGCATGATCCAATTCCTAAAAATGAAGTTTTATATAAGCATGTTAATTTTTGTGGAGTGGATAGACCTTGTGAAAAGCCTATGATTGAAGAAGAGAAGTATTGTAAGCAACATAAGCATGAAAGAACAATCACTTGGGTCAGAGATTTAAATGAAATTGCTAGAGAATTGTGTGACCTTTATCCTTTTACTTGTGAACTTTGCCGTATAGAGGGTCACTTTAATTTTCAATGCATGCACTTTCAAAACATAACTGTTAACCGGTTGTGTGATAACATGATCACCTCTGATCTTTATGATGAGCTTATGTTATTTTTGATGTGTGAGGAGTTATCAGAAAAGACTTCTTGGCTAGATGTTAATGCCATAGGAATAAAAAACACTTTGCAAAATTGCCATCTCTATTGTGTTGTTAATTGCCATGAAAATGATTACATAGGTAAGATTATAAAGGAGGGAACTTTACCAAAGTATAAAAATGTCTCTTATATTTCTGCTAATAAAAAGGAGAGTTTCTCCCAAGTTTCCCCTATTGTTTCTAATGATAAACCAGGATATGTGGAGAAGCTTCATCTCCAAACACTCCCTCCTAAGGTTAAGAAGAATAAAAAGAAGAGGAGGAGGAAGAGGAGCAAGAAAGAAGAAGAATGGGTATCAACCTGGCCTGAGCATATTCCTCCCATCAACTTTTATCCTAACGATTGTAAGTTTAAAAAAGAAGGTGAAGTTTATTGCCTTAATTATCATCTTGATGATACGTCCGTAGGTACTATTGAAGATGATTTTGATTTTGATATGCATGTTACTTATTGTGATTGGGAAAATGATGATAATGCTACTTATGATCTTGAAAATCTTTTTGGTACCAACTCTGAAAGTGATGATATGGGAAGCTCTAAGCTTGGGGATGATAGGATTGCAAGTCCTTTACCCACTAGTGATGTGATAATTGATAATTCTTTTGCTAGTAAGAATAAAGACAACATGTTTACAAATATAGTTGCTAGCAATGATAATGCTCTTCTCTACCATGATGATGTTATAACTCCAATCTATAGTGATTATAAAGGTACCTATGACATAAGGAGAAATTATCCTTATGAAACTTGTCATGATCATGGAGGGAATTACTCCCTTGTTGAACACCACCCTCCTAATATACAATTAATCTATAGTGTTCAAGTTGTTTATGATAGTCCTACTCCCACTATTACCAATGAGAAAGATTATGCTTATGTGGAGAGTAAGAGTACCTTTTTGCATGTGGATCATGGTAACAATGCTTTATGTGATGCTTATATTGTTGAGTTCATCCATGATGCCACTGAAATTTATAATGAGAGAGGGAGACTTGGTTCTAAATATCTTAATAATAAGAAGTTTCCTCTCTTTATGGTGAATATTTTGAAGTTATGCTTGTTTTGCCTTCCTATGCTAGTTGCTTTGTGTTTCAATGAATTATTCTATTGCAATATTCCTATGCATAGGAAGCATGTTAGGCTTAAATGTGTTTGGTATTTGCTTCTTGATGCTCTCTTTTGTTCTTCAACTCTTATTCCTACGAGAGCATCATTAAAGTCTTATGCCTAGCTTAAAGGCATAAAAGAAAGCGCTTTTGGGAGGCAGCCCACATGAATAAATTTTATTTTGCTTTTGTTGTGTCTTGATGTTGTTTACTACAGTAGCATCATCATTGTATCTTTGCTTTTCAATTTTGTGCCAAGTATAGCCTCTGATTGCTAGAAAGTTCAAAAGTTGTGAGGTGCTGTCCAGGAAACAGATTCTGTCCTTGGATAGAAAAATTCGTATAAAATCACCAGATCATCTTTTTGGTCTGAAATTTTTCGACAGCGTGCTCTATATAATTGTCTTTCGTGCGTCTGTTCTGAGTTTTTTTATTAGAGTTGCAGAAGTGCCCCGAAAAAATCATTTACTACCTGCTGTTCTGTTTTTCACAGATTCTGTCCTGTTTTGCCTTTCCTTCATTTTGCGAACCTAGAGCTTGCTTTTTTCTTTGCAAAAACCTTTTGGCAATCTTGAGAAACAGTAGATCTTCAAGAATATCCTTATTTCCAGCAAGGAACAATTATTTTATTATGGGTACTAACCTCGCTAATCAGATTATGATGAGTTATGTATGAAGGGAGTTTTCAAGTGTGCGAGGGAAGATGATAAAAAGATTCAGGAGTGTCAAGCGCTCAAGCTTGGGGATGCCCCCGTGCACCCCCAAGAAATATTCAATGAGACTCAAGCGTCTAAGCTTGGGGATGCCCCCGTGCATCCCCTTCTCCATCAACATTATCAGTTCGTCCTTCGTTCCACTATATTTTTATCACTTCATGTGTTATGTGCTATGCTTGGAGCGTCTTGCTTTTAGTTTCCTTTTTAGTTTTCTTTAGCTTTTCTTTAGCTTTACATAACGAGTCGGAACTCAGCATTCTTTATGTGGGAGAGAAACACGCTCCACTTCTACCTAGAACATAACATATAATTTTCATGTCTATCTTTGCTGTGTGTGTTCTTTGTCTTTTAATAGCTACTATCATGTTCAGCTCTTAGTATTCATGCTTATCTTTTCAAAGAGCTTTTGTTTAGTTGGTTGCTTGAACTCTCTTTAATTACCATGCTCACCTTATTAAGATAGTTTGCTTCCGTTGCATTGGTTGATATGTCGATGATAAAGATGCTACGTGCATAATGGCGCTTAGTAGTTCATGTTTTCTTGTGGTTAGTCTCAAATAGCTGGGGGATTCCCAATGTGTTATTGGAGTACCAACTTGATTTGTTTGCCTATGATGTGGTATGGTTTAGTAATATCTTCCTTCAAAATTTATTTTGATTGACTTGGCGTATGCTCACGCATATTTAAGACTGTAAAGAAAGTCTGTCAAGCCTTGATGATCTTTTGTTTCTGAGTAGCGATATAACTACCATGCCTGATTCAATGTTGCTTTGTCGCTCTGCATGATTATGGCCGTCATTGCTCTTTTAGTTGGTCGCTCCCAGTCTTTTGCTAACCTCCACCTGTATTAAGCGGGCTGACTGCTTGTGCATCCACATTCTTTTAATCCAGTTATGCCATATGAGTCCATCATACCTACCTATATGTGGTATTTCACCGCCACTCCAAGTAAATTTACATGTGCTACCTTTAAAACCTTCATTTTTGCAATACATAGCTCATGGGAAAGTAGCTTAAAAACTATTGTGGTAAAGAATATGTCGCTTATGTATCTTATTTCTTATAAGTTGCTTGCTGAGCGGTATCCATGTTTCTGGGGACGCCATCAACTGTTACACTTTTGTTGAATATCATGTGAGTTGCTATGCATGTTCGTCTTGTCCGAAGTAAGGGTGATTTGCCATGAGTTGAATGGTTTGAGTATGCATATTGTTAGAGAAGAACATTGGGCCGCCAACCAAAGCCATGTATCATGGTGGAAGTTTTAGCTTGGACATTAATCCTCAATCTCTTATGAATGCTTAAGCATTAAAGAGGAGTCCATTATCTATTTTCTATGTTGTCCCGGTATGGATGTCCTCAAGTTGAGATCTATCAAAAACGAGAAATCAAATGCGATTTATCTCCTTGGACCTTTGTACAGGTGGCATAGAGGTACCCCTTTGTGACACTTGGTTGAAACATATGTAATGCAATGATAACCCATGGAAATCCGAGCTAATTAGGACAAGGTGCGAGCACTATTGGTATTCGATGCATGAGGCTTGCAACTTATAGGATGTCTTATGCATAACACATATGAAGTACTACTACTGTTGACAAAATTGCTTCTATGTTTTCAAAATAAAAGGCTCTAGCACATGAGTAATCCCTGCTTCCCTCTGCGAAGGGCCATTCTTTTACTTTTATGTTGAGTCTCCACCTTCTTTTAAAAGCACCAACTACTGAGAGCATGATTGTCATTCTGAGTGTAATGTGCATTGTCCCAAAGTAGAATTGTCTTTTGCATGATTGTGATATCGTTTATTTTGAAATCATTGTATCTAGTCATCACTTAAACCTTGGAGGTGCCCCTGCATTTATGTTTTGCTTCACTAAAGGGGGCAAGCGAGATATCACTTTATCATATTTGCACACCATGTTCATTACAAATCTATTTGATGTTTCAGTATCATATTGTAAAACTTTCAGTTCTTTGTGATTTTCTCATGAGGCAACTTAATTACTACAGATTCATTGTCTCAGTAAGCTTTTGTCATATGACTATGAATAAGTCCTATATGGTTAATAGCATGTCACCACAAAAATTATTCTTGTTATCATTTACCTACTCGAGGACAAGCAGGAATTAAGCTTGGGGATGTTGATACGTCCAAAACGTATCTATAATTTCTGCTTGCTCCATGCCTCTTTTGGGTGATATTGCTATGATATTTATACACTTCCATACAATTTTGATCATATTTGGACTAACCTATTAACTCAGTGCACCCCAGTGCCAGTTTCTGTTTTTGGCTGTTTTTGTATTTTAGGTTTTCACATTACGAGAACTGTCAGGAAAAATCCAGAAAAAATATATAAAACATCAGCATTCCAAGAGCTACCGTGCGGCCAAAGTACAACCGGGGGGGACCCACAGGGGCTCCAGGCGGCCTGCCCAGGCGGCCCACCCCTAGGCCGCGCCGGGGGGGCGCCTGGGCCCTCCAGGACTCCCCTGGTGACCCCCTTTGGCATATATTTAAGGTCCGTCGAGAAAACCCTGATTCCGGACCCCTTTTCTCCAGACGCGATTCCGATCTCCGCCGCCATCGCCATCAAGCTTCGGGGGACCAGAATTCCTGCGCCGGCACCCTGCCGGGACGGGGAAGTGCCCCCGGATTCATCTCCATCGACGTTGCTTCCTCCCTCCATGATGCGGGAGTAGTTCCTCCTCGGGGCTGAGGTTCTTACCAGTAGCTATGTGGTCAATTCTCTCTCCCATGATGTGATCTTCGTTGTGACCATAGGCTATGTTAATCTAGGGTGATCCCATGATATTTCCCCTTCCTCTATGTATTGGATTGATGTACTCACTTGTCTTTATCTAGTATAATCCCCGAGACCAAGGTGACAGCGGTCTATTGGACATGGATTAGAAAAGTATTTTCATGAGTGATTTCCTCTCTTGTGTGTTGATTGAAGATTGAGAGTCTCTTGGTGCTTGTCTTTGACTATCCTTTAGATATGTTGTGGTGATTGTGGGACTCTCTTTGGATGGCCGCGGTGACATTGGGAAATCATTAGATTGAGAACTACGAACTTTGAGGTGTGCTTTTGTAGCCCTACATAATTCTCGTCCTCTCTTGACCACGAAGGAATGACCTCCGAGTGTGTCCCCTTTGCATGTTTTATGGGAAATATCATGTGATTCGATTATGTTAATGTTGTTGGGAGTTGCCACTAGTGAAAGTATGAAGCCTAGGCCTTGTTTCCACCATTGCAATACCATTTGTGCTCACGTTTACCACTTGTTTGCTTGCTGCACTTTTTATTACAGATTTATATTACTTTGTTTTGCCATCCATATCACTTGCCATTTAACATCTCTTCGCTGAACTAGTGCACCTATACATCTGACAAGTGTATTAGGTGTGTTGGGGACACAAGAGACTTCTTGTATCTTAGTTGCAGGGTTGCTTGAGAGAGACCATCTTCAACCTCTACTTCCCTGAGTTCGATAAACCTTAAGTCATCCACTTGAGGGAAATTTGCTGTTGTCCTACAAACCTCTGCGCTTGGAGGCCCAACATAGTCTACAAGAGTAGAAGCGTGTGTAGACATCAGTGCCCCCCCCCGGGGTTGTACTTTGGCTGCCAGGAAGCTTCTGGAACGCTGATTTTTTATATAATTTTTCTGGAATTTTTCGGGCAGTTCTCGTAACGTGAAAACCTAAAATACAAAAACAGCAGAAAACAGAAACTGGCACTGGGGTGCACTGAGTTAATAGGTTAGTCCAAATATGATCAAAAGTGTATGGAAGTGTATAAATATCATAGCAATATCACCCAAAAGAGGCATGGAGCAAGCAGAAATTATAGATACGTTCTGGACGTATCACTGACCTCTCTATTGTGCTTAGGTAGGGCTGCGACGTGTTGATCTTCCGAGGCCGGGCATGACCCTAGACAGTGTGTCCGGCCAAATGGGATCGAGCGTGCTGGTTTATGTGGTGCACCCTGATACGTCTCAAACGTATCTACTTTTCCAAACACTTTTGCTATTGTTTTGCCCTCATTCTTGCATGATTTGAACTAAACTAACCCGGACTGACGCTGTTTTCAGCAGAGCTGCCTGTATGGTTTTATTGTGTGCAGGAAAATGGATTTTTAGGTGTCTCAGAAAATTCCAAGAAAAATCACAGAAAATCCACGCACCCGAAGGGCCATTGTGCCAGAAGTGGGGCCAGAGGGCAGCCAGGGGGGCCCCAGGCGCCCTGCTGGCGCGGCCCCACCCCTGGCCGCGCCAGGAGGCCGCCTGCGAGGGTCCTCCCCCCTCTGGTGCCCTACCTTGGCTCCTATTTATTCCCGTGGCGAGGAAACCCCAGAACAGAAGTCGTTTTTCCAGTTTTCGTCGCGGAGCCGCCGCCACCCTCTGTTCTTCTTCGGGAGGGCTAATCTGGAGGCTGATTTGGCCTCCGGAGAGGGGAGATCGTCGCCATCGTCATCATCATCACCACTCCATCCTCCCTCCATGACTTCTCCTTCCATGTGTGAGTAATTCCCTGCTATAGGCAAAGGGGATGGTAGGGATTGGATGAGTTAGATCATGTAATAGTTTATCAGATTGTTGGGGGCATGTTGCCTATCATCTACTTTGGTGTTTATCATCTTTGCTTCAACTTGTTGCTCTTAATGCTTGTCACTTTGGGCCCGAGTGCCATGTTTTCAGATCTGAACCCTATGTGTTTGCATGAATATATTTGTGTTCTTGATCCTATCTATGAGTTGTTTGCACCTATTATGGTCCGGAACCGGCGATCCCAAAGGTGACAGCTTGGGACACCAAAGGGGATGGTCCATAATTTGAGGATTCCATGTATCCATTGAGTTTATTGCTTTGTTCCGGTGCTCTTTGACAGGAGTACCTTAATCTCCATAAGTTCCTTTTGGCCCCGTTCGTAGTGGGATGGTAGGACAAAAGATGTTGTGCAAGTTCTTATTGCAAGCACGTACAACTACCTGTGGGATACACGCCTAATGTTTGATATTTGCCTAGATGATCATTACTTTTCTGTGTGCCTTGCCCCAAGTTAGATTCATGATGTATCTCATCCATGCAGCGCCCAACCATCCATCTCCCTAGCCTACAATGTTTCAATCCTGCTGGTTATTAGTTGTTACTTTTGCTGTTCACTTTTGCTGTCACCACCATCACTATCATATCACCGTTACCACTTATCTTTTGTTGCAAGTAAGTATATTTCAGGTGCGGTTGAATTGACAACTCAACTGTCAAAGCTTATAAATACTCTTTGGCTCCCCGTGTGTCGAATCTATAAATTAGGTTATTCTTACCCGCGAAGACTATCTCGATCCCTTACGGTTGAGGGTTATCACACCCCTGCAGGGAAGTTAATCTATTCGAATAGCCGTGTCCCTCGGTAAAAGGACGACCCGGAGTTGTACTCTGACCTCATGACAACTAGAACTGGATACTTAATAAAACACACCCATACAAGTTCCAGATATAACTCGGTGGTTGCTCTCTCACAGGGTGATGTGCGGGAGGATCGCCGGGCAGGATTATGCTATACATTGTTACTTGGTGAACTTACCATCTATTCTATTCTACTGCTGCAAGACGGAGGCTGCCAGAAGCGAGAATACTTGATACTTTCCAGCTACTCTCTTCTACTGCTGCAAGATGGAGTCTGCCGGAAGCATAGCCTTCGTTTGGATTAGCTATCCCCCTCTTATTCTGGCATTCTGCAGTTTAGCCCACAGATATTACCCCTTTACACATATATCATTGCATATCTAGTGTAGATCCTTGCTTGCGAGTACTTTGGATGAGTACTCACGGTTGCTTTGCTCCCCCTTTCCCCCCTTCTTTCTTCTTTCTGGTTGATGCAACCAGATCGGTGGAGTCCAGGAGCCAGAGGATCCCGATGATGTTTCTACATGGAGTTCGGCTTCGAGGAGTAGTTAGGAGGTCCCAGGCAGGAGGCCTGGCCTTTTCGATCGTCGCTATATTTGTGCTAGCCTTCTTAAGGCAAACTTGTTTAACTTATGTCTGTACTCAGATATTGTTGCTTCCGCCGACTCTTGTGTTTTCGAGCTTATGTATTCGAGCCCTCGAGGCCCCTGGCTTGTAATATAAAGATTGTATTATTTTAATTTGTGTCTAGAGTTGTGTTGTGATATCTTCCAATGAGTCCCTGATCTTGATCGTACACATTTGCGTGCATGATTAGTGTACGGTCAAATCAGGGGCGTCACAGCCAAGGCCCGGCCGACGTCCTAGCCGCTCGAATCAGGACTGATGCTCACATTAGTCCCGATTCATAACACGACCGGGACGATTGCTCCCATCTAGCTAGAACCAAAGCCATGTTTTCTACTAGTGGTGGTGCCCAGTTGCAAACCACATAGAGGCCCTCATGATTAGGACAGGACGTACGTACTTGAAGGGGTCGGACATGGAGCACGTTGTCAGAGAAGGGTAATGAGTAGTGGATAGTGGCGTTGCCGACGAGGATCTGCAGCGTGTAGCCTGCATACATGCAAATTGCAGAGGTCGGAATT
>LR738713.1:873686634-873742874 GCA_902687465.1 Secale cereale
GGGGATTCAATTTGGATTTGGTGCTCTGCAATCTCCTTCTCTGCTCTGCTGCAGGAGAACATGTATCTTGGATTCTCGGCCTCTCCGTGCTGAAACAAGTTGGTGCTACTACATCCTCAATGCCCCAACCCTTCCTTGGCCATGATAACCTAGTAGGCAGGAGGTGCAGAACATGTAAGAATTCATCCTCTCCTTCTCCGGGTTTCTTTCTTCATCCCCTCATCTGTCTAGGAGGAAATGAATACATGGGTCAAGAATGAAAAGCTAAAACACTCAGTAAAATAGCTAGCCTGTCACGAAGGAGTCACTCAGATCTTCCGCCCATGTCATGCTCAAACTAGGCTAAGCCAAGTGACTTAACAAACTAACGGGTTTTTAAAGAGTTAATTAGTTAAAAGGTATGATTTTCCAATGATAGGTCATGTGGCAAAAAGTATTAACAAGCTTTCATGAACCAACGAATCCTAATGGCAGAAAATTGACAGCCAATCAAAGTAATAGTTGGGCATTTGGCAATCATCAGGTCATAACATCCCCTTGGCCTATCTTGTGCTATATGCAAGTACACAATTATTCCCTCATGCCTACCTTAATTCACCAGCCAAGTTTAAGATCGTGCTCAACTGAACAATATTATGAACTTATGATAGTGTAATTAAGTATTTTGTGCAGGTTGCTACCCATTGAATTAAGTCTTATTTGTTTCTTGATTTTTTTTCATAGGATGACGATTCATATGTGCAGAGGCAGCAGCTATTTGTGTTGTTAAGCTTTATGATATAAATGTTGAGCTTCTAGAGAGCACATGATTTCTAGAGACCCCCAAAGACTTAATATTTTTTAAGTTGTAGTTGATTTTAGCACATGTTAAGGCGCGCAAGGGACATTCCACACAAGCATGCAAAGAGTATAACCAGCTGAAAAAGTGAAGCATGTAAGTGCAAGAATGTAAAAGGGATGGGAATTGGAAAGTGCAAACGCAATGAAGATGCGGAGATATTTCGCGTGGTTTTGATTGATGGTGCTATCGTACGGCTATGTTGATGGAGACTTCAACCCACGAATTTGCATGCGTATTTGCATTCGGCTTTGCTACTTTCCTTCTAGAAAAGAATGTCCGCAGGAAGGAATAGTCTACGTGGCCCAGGGTAGTCTTTCAATTCCTTTATCGGGTGGGAGTCTTTAGAACCATATGCTTGAGATGTATACTTGTCAGCAGCAATAGTGGGATATGTTTCACCCTAGGACAAGACAGGTTAGTCCGACCTCACACGGTTGAGAGAGTTTCCACTTACCGTCGATTGATCTTCTAGGCACTCTAAAGCGCTTTCGCGAGAGACAGATGGACTTTGAGTTATAGATGGAGAAGGGCCTTTAGAGGATCAAGAGTGATTCCTCAATAGAACAAATGAGATTTTGAGGGAGTTACACACTTTTGACCCAACTCGGTGGCACCGATAAGAAATCTCGGTGGCACCGACAAGTGTAAAAATATGAACGTTAGGAATCTCGGTGAGATCGACTGGGAACAACTCGGATGGACCGATGTGCAATGGCTAGAGCAAATCTCGATTCAGTGGCACCGATTGCATCAACTCGGTTAGACCGAAGTGAAGCAATAAGGCAACAAAACGTTGCCAAGCCATCTCCGTGGCACCAATTGCATCATCTCGGTGGGACGGAAATAATTGCAGATGATGACCGAGAGTTGGAAAGGCCATCTTGACTAGACAAATATCCATATCGGTGGATCCGATTTGTTAGGGTTTGGTCGTGGCAGTTGTCCAGAGGAACTCGGTGGGTCCGGATAGGAATGTTTTGGTGGCACCGAGTTGGACTTAGGGTTTTGGACAGATTTTGAATAGAGAAACAGGTTGAGGGTTTTGGAGCAATATCACTAAGCACTTGAGCAACCAGATCATCATCAAAACATCATCCCCTTTTAATAGTATAGGCTTTCCTACAGACTCAATGTGATCTTGGATCACTTAACCAAAAATATAGAGTCTTGAGCTTTTGTCAATCCATGTCCTCAGCATTTTGAATGGGTCAACATCTTCCTGTCCTTGCCATGCCACAGTTGAACTTGTTGACATTAATTACCAAAACCATCAAGGGTGCACTTGTGCTTTCACGTACCTTCACCAGCGTGATTCCAGGTTTTTTAACCTTTTCGTCCTGCCTCACCACCTCTTGTTACCCACTCCACCCCCCTCCTTGCATCCTCCTCTTTCTCCCGGATCTTGCTGGTCGTCACACGTGACACACGCGGTAGGCCGACAGCTTAGAAGCATGAACGGGAGAGCCCCATGGAAAGGCACATGATGCAAGGGGAGGGGGATTCGCCTCGGCTCAAAATCCTTGTCCATCTATTGTCGAGCGGGCCTGTGCGGGGCGACTAGTGAGGGTGACGAGGAGACAAAATAGGTAGGAGACATGCGGGGCGGTCAACGGGTGAGGTGCGACGATGCGGCGGGTTCAGCTGGCGAGGCGGTGCTTGAGGGGATGTAGCTCAGCAGGGAGTGGTGGAGATGCGAACGTACCAGGCTGCGGGGTTGTGGTGGATCTCATGCGAGGATGAGCAGACTGTCTCAGAAGTGGGCCGTTGTTGGAGGGGTTGCGACTCTCATGAGGTCGGAGGTGGGTGCGTCGGTGCGACCATTGCCTTAACTTCTCCCTCTCCCAATCGTCGTCGTCATGTGCTCCAGGTCTTCTGCGTCGCTGTTGTACCCGCGAATCCGCTAGTGTGAGGTCTAGGTAGGCGGCGGCGGGGAAACCACACACGGTTGTGCGCGCTCGGGAAGGGAGAGAGAACATAGAGGATATCGGGAGGAAGAGACAGATTTGGACGTGTGGGGCTCGGTTTGGAGGTGGGCGGTATGAGGGCATGCTAGATTGTAGGGGTTGCGGACATGGGGCGTGGAGTTTCATATTTTTCTTTACGGTGGACTACAATCCGTCAATGTAAATTACTAAGTGCACAGGATTAGTTTAAGGATAGCCGTTAGATTGAATTTAGTGGACCTGATCGTGGGGTGGTAATGGGTTCGTGTAAGTTTTAGGAGGTATATATGCTTAGAGAAGGTAATATTGATTTTTTTGAAGAAAAAATGTAAGTTTTTTTTTTTTTTGAGAAAGAAAAAAAATGTAAGTAGTACTCGTAGAGAAGTAGAGGTTTGATGAGATGGGTTGGGCCGTTGTACTGTACCGTGCCACCGCCGGCTTCTTGGCGACCGGCCACACATTGATCTCAAAGCCCGAGGGATTGAGGGCGTGGCGGATCTCTCGCGAGTCTCATCCGAGTTCCCACCCGGCGCCGTTGGCGGATCCGTCGTCCGCTCGCTCGCCGCCGCTCCCCTTATTGGTACGTACCTACTCTCCCGCAAGATGGATTTCCAAATAATAAGAATCATTCATGTTGCTTCAGAAATAAATCTGGGAGATCATTCAGATTCAGATTCAGTAAGGCTTGGGACTAGGAAAAGAAGAGTGTTATAATGCATCTGAAATTACAGTTTGTTCCTAGCCTTCAAGGTCCAGTTCAGAAATAAATCTAGGAGATCATTCAGATTCAGATTCAGTAACATGTTTTCTCCTTATGGAAACCAAATTAATATCAGGTCAAGTTTGAGCATTTGATGACTGTATGGGACTTCTCTCACAGACTTATATAGGCTTTCCTTAGACTTAATTAACAGATGATAATAACCAAAGTAATAGTATCAGCTTAGGCTTTGACCTTTTCATGTCTGATGACTCTCTTCTCACTGTTTTCATGTTTGTTTCTGACTTGCTTCTCCTGCAGGCAGGGGCTAAGATTGTTTTTTTTAATAAATAATGGCACAAAGAAATATCCTTGGTTCGGATGAAGAAGACCTGCATCTGCATGGGACAGTGATGAAACCAAACAGAAAGGGGCTTCGACTAACCAACCTGCCAACGGTATACACTCATGCCAAGTTATTAGAATCTTATGAAGTACTCCCTCGGTCCCGAAATACTTGTCGAAGAAATTGATAAAAATGAATGTATCTAGAACTAAAATACGACTAGATACATTCATTTCTCCGACAAGTATTTCGGGACGGAGGGAGTATATCAACTCGTTCTTCTCCTTCTTTTACATCACAAAACAATGCACAACAACTTCATTTGCTCATCATTGTTAATGAACTATCTGAATGAATGCGTTTGCTTGCTCCAGGACATTCTCCGCAGCATCCTGTCACGATTGCCTCTAAAGGAAGCTGTGCGGACGAGCATACTGTCGGAACACTGGAAACATGTTTGGCGCTGCCGCTCAAATCTAGAATTCAGTCTTAGATCAATGTTGCCAGATCCTCGTATCAACGGACCTAACGATGTTAGGCCATGGAAACACGTGTTTATTGAGAGAGTCGATGCAGTCCTGCAGCAACACTGTGGTGCAGGGGTTGACCACATTCAGTTCCAGGCTCCATGTGACGACGAGCATGGGGATCGGATAGAGGGATGGGTCCGCTTTGCCGTTGCTTCCAAGGCGAAGCAACTTATTCTCAATTTCTCAGCTACATACCATATACAACATCCATATAAAATCGATTTGCGGCTTCTCGATGACAGTAAAAGCTCACACCTGCAATCTATAAAACTCTGTTCCGTTTCTCTAAAGGTGCCTGCGGATTTCAAGGGTTTTCGAAGCCTTAAACGGATTTTCCTAGCAGACACGAATATTACCGACGGCGACCTTCAACATTTGGTCTCCAACTGCAGTAGTATTTTGGAGTTCCTTGGAATCGCTGGTTGTGGGATGATCACAAGGTTACGGATATCTCATCTTTCAAACAAGCTTAAGCATTTGCAAGTATATGATTGCCATTTGCTTCAAGCAATGGAGTTAAACTTTGGTCTGGTAAAACTTGAGTACAGAGGCCCATCTATAATATTATTATCGCCTCCTGGAACTTTACTTCTAGCAGATATATGCATCAAGCTGGAGGGTATATGTACTAATGCTCTAGAGTACATCTTCACCAAACTCTGTAATAATGCGCCTCGTCTCGAGATTCTTACTCTAAGATGCCGTGAGGGGAAGGTTCTCGATTTCCACCTTTTGTATTAGGCCAATTCTCATTGCCAATTTTATTGTCTGTTGTCTTACTCTTTTATTTATTTGTGTGATGATTCAGATGGCTACATTGCCAGGAAAGCTGCACGAGTTTGTTCATTTGAAGCACCTGATACTGGACTTGACTTTTGGGTTTGGGACAAGGACAACCGATATTCTTCAATTTGCCTGCCTTCTGGTCGCTGCTCCTTTCTTGGAAAAGCTGGAATTTCACGTAAGTTTGCCCTTTCAACTTTCATTTTAGTCCCGCCGTACCAAAATATAAGACGTTTTTGCAGCTCAATTTGAACTGCAAAAACGTCTAATATTTTGGTACAGAGGTAGTGGTAACCATTAGAAAATCGATTATTGTTTCTAGCCGACACCACTTGTGCTTCTGAAATAAATATGACATTTATTATCTAGTAATCAGAAGGCTGTTTAACATAGTTCGACTTTTATCGATTACTGACCTAGTTACTTCAGATTGTTAAGCACAAATACTCAGATCCTTAACCTTATCTGCAGATGTGGCTGAAATGCCAGCATGAACGATACAGTGTGGATAAAGGGCATCTCCGGAGCCTTCCCTCCCAACCACACTCCCATCTCAGGGCGATCGATATCACAGGGTTCTACGGCGAGAAGGACCAGCTGGAGCTGGCTCTCCACATCCTCAGAGACTCCGTCGTGCTGGAGTCGATGAAGATAGACCCAGAACCTGCGGCCGCCCCCGCTGGTCTTACCCGACTGGCACACACAGAGGCTCCTCATTTTGTGGACGGCTACGAAGTCGCCCGGGAGTTCCTCCGCAGCAGAGACCGCCGCGATGTTGTCCATGTTGTAAAGCCTCTGGCCTGTCTGAAGCCGCTCATGCTTGGCGGCAGCAGGCGTATCGATGCAGCCGAACGTGCGGCTTTCTTCGCAGCTCTGCGCAGAAGAAACGCGGGGAATGCAGGGTAATTGCTGCGGGCTGGGCTTTCTGAAGCTATACACTGGTGACACTTGGTAGCATTCATTCAGAGTCAAAACTCTTTTGTTTGATGATGGAAAAGAAAATGCTTCTATTCAGAGATGCATGCATGTAATCCTCCCTTGGCCAGTTTAGTTTGTGCTCATTCAAGAAGACTGCTTCTCTCCAAAAAGAAAATGAAGGGTTCGCTTGGCGATTCGAAAAAGATTTGTGTGGGCACAGTAATCTTCCTTTGTCTTTGGGTTGGTCTGCCCCTGATTTGATTTGCTCCGTTAGTTTTGTTTCGGTTCGTGTTGCCAACAGTGGTTCGATGTTTAGTGTGAAAGAATCCTGGTGTGTGATTGAGCAACATACAAGTAGAATGTGATCGATGTGATTTAGTGATTGCGCATGTTCAGTTGTGCAACAGATGAATGTTTTTTAAAATTCATGCTTTTTTTTCATTTGTTCGGAATGTTCAAATATTATCTCTACTAGTAGCACGGGCTATCCGTCATGTTATTTCCAACACACAAGATGATGCCCACCTCATCTTCGCTATGATCCCGTCTCTTCTTTACACCGTACTTGTTCATGGACCGCCAAGGAGGAGTCCCACGCCAATTGCCCCGCTCTCATCCCTGATCATCCCTCATGTTCACACCAATCCGCCACCGCCATCAAGGGGATGAGCCATGCGCCGCCCATGATGGCATTGCCACGTTGTCACATATAGTTGAATGTTGCGCATTACCACGAGACAAAAATATTATTATGCCCATTGTTCAACATGCAACTGATACACCACTGTTTATTATTAACTTTTGAAGCAACCAACCAATGCATTTATCCTTCTATCCTAACCAAAAAATTGTACAACTTGGTGGAAATATATGAATCCCTCACTTGTGCAATCTGTTGCAAAGTAATCTCTAATGAAATGAAATTTGTCACATTTTCTAAAGTAGAGAAATTATTCTGCTCAGACACCTGCTAACCCCATCCCGCTCACTCTTAACCCTCACTCTTATCATAAAATCCACCAACTCGTATTCCAAGTGAGATAGTAATCGACATAGTCGTGGAAGGCCAGCAGTATGGGACAAGGGCAACAACTGCCTTCCTATCTTAGTTCTAGTACCACATGGTTGTATACTTGACTCGTCCTTTTTCTCACGCTATACCACGACAGCTCTACATTCATGCGTTGCCACGAAAAAAGGAAGCTATGAACGGGAATGTTGGTCGAAAGCATGAAAAATATTAATGTTTCTCTTCTCTTCCATCCCTTGCGTGCACATACAAATTTATGTATCCGTCAGAGAAGAGCGAAAAATAAGATTGCACTCATTTTAAATCACCTATACCAAAAACTACTTTTAGGTCACCAAATTTACAAATTTTATGCTCCAATAAGCCAAATGAAAGAGATGGCATATCATGTGGAATCTTGAGTTCCCTTCAACAAAAGTTAGAGCCATGAGCTAAATAGGAGAACCCAAAGAGATAACATTAAAATGGTCTGAGGTGCCAATGAAACCATCTGAAACCGAATAAACAAAAATCTAGCTGAAATTTATATACTTGATTAATATTGCATGGATCCAACAATCAAGAAAATATAATAAACAGGAGAAAATTTAAGACTTAGTTTGGCAGTGAAGTACTTATAAAGTTCAAGTATTGGAAAACCACAATATTCTAAAGCCAAACACCTCAAAGTATTTAATACTTCAATGGTGTTGAAAACCAAAGTATTCTTGGAATGCTGGTCCAAAGATACAGAGCTCCCAAACGGGGCCTAGGGCTGACGCCCAATGAAAGAATCAGGTTTTGTGAGCCTCACATGACAACTTAAGCTTATTTTTGCTATTCTAATATCTGGTTAGTGCAAACTTTAAATGTCACTTGACCAAGAAAGGGAAGTTCAAAAACCAGTAGAATGCCCGCACATTGCCACGGGCCTTTGATTTGTGTTTTCGACTGCACCTATGAATATAATGCATATCTGTCTATCGCTCCCTCCCCTTCTCTCTCCCACCCTCTCTATTCGCCATCTACCTCCCATAAGCATCGCATCATCCTGCGTGAAAATAAAATCATTAGAAGGGTCCAAGTGGTAAGGTTTGACTTAAATAATAAACGTAAAAATCTTGTTGCAATTTGGTTAGGTAATTTTGGCATTATTCCTACACATTCACATTCATGGTTAAGTTGCAAAATCCAAATAAGAAATTGAAAGTCCTACCCTTCTGTATGTTACACGTCGTTATTTTTAACACCATAGATGAAAGAATAGTTGTGTCGTTGTTGTAGTAACAATACACGTAAAATGAGTCAAGAAAATATGAATCACTCCATGATTTTATGCAGCAATGCAAATACTGTCATCGCAAGGATAATACCATGAATTTCTACAGTAATAGCCGAAAACTACGATCAGCTCCTTACAATTTATCCTAGCTAGCATTTTGACCACTAACTTAAAATGCAACAGCATTGTTGATGCCCACCGCTTCACCAGGGGACTAATTCCCTAAAAAACAATGCGACCTCCATATAGATCATTTCAAACTATAATGAATTCACCTAATTATCAATGAAAAACATACATTGTTATGTACAAAAATGGTCAATAAAAATATGAACTTCCTATGGAACATCCAAAGATGGAAAAGAAAACCAGTGCTCATGCATCAATGATGTCAATGATGTGCACATTTACCTGATACAGAAGCAGGATGTCTTGCATGACATCTTGCAAGACATGAGCGCTGTTGGGGATCGTAGCAGAAAATCAAAAAATTTTCTACGCGTCACCAAGATCTATCTATGGAGTAATCTAGCAACGAGCATAAAGGAGAGTGGATCTACATACCCTTGTAGATCGCGATGCGGAAGCGTTGCAAGAACGCGGATGAAGGAGTCGTACTCGCTGTGATTCAGATCGCGGTTGATTCCGATCTAAGCGCCGAACAACGGCGCCTCCGCGTTCAACACACGTGCAGCCCGATGACGTCTCCCACGCCTTGATCCAGGAAGGAGAGAGGGAGAGGTTGGGGAAGACTCCATCCAACAGCAGCACGACGGCGTGGTGGTGGTGGAGGAGCGCGGGACTCCAGCAGGGCTTCGCCAAGCACTGCAAGAGACGAGGAGGGAGAGGGGTAGGGCTGCGCCAAGAGGGAGACGTTCTCGTGTGTCTAGCAGCCCCAAAACCCCCACTATATATAGGGGAAGGGGAGGGGATGCGCCCCCATCTAGGGTTCCCTCCCTAGGGGTGGCGGCAGCCCCCAAAACCCATCTAGGGTGCGGCCAAGGGGGGGAGAGAGAGGGGGCGCCCTAGGGTGGGCCTTAAGGCCCATCTGGACCTAGGGTTTGCCCCCCTCCCACTCTCCATGCGCCTTGGGCCTTGGTGGGGGGGCGCACCAGCCCACCTGGGGCTGGTCCCCTCCCACACTTGGCCCACGCAGCCTTCTGGGGCTGGTGGCCCCACCCGGTGGACCCCCGGGACCCTCCCGGTGGTCCCGGTACGTTACCGATAGCGCCCGAAACTTTTCCGGTGACCAAAACGGAACTTCCCATATATGAATCTTTACCTCCGGACCATTCCGGAACTCCTCGTGACGTCCGGGATCTCATCCGGGACTCCGAACAACATTCGGTAACCGCATACATACTTTCCCTATAACCCTAGCGTCATCGAACCTTAAGTGTGTAGACCCTACGGGCTCGGGAACCATGTAGACATGACCGAGACAACTCTCCGGCCAATAACCAACAGCGGGATCTGGATACCCATGTTGGCTCCCACATGTTCCACGATGATATCATCGGATGAACCACGATGTCAAGGATTCAATCAATCCTGTATACGATTCCCTTTGTCTATCGGTATAGCACTTGCCCGAGATTCGATCGTCGGTATACCGATACCTTGCTCAATCTCGTTACCGGCAAGTCTCTTTACTCGTTCCGTAACACATCATCCCGTGATCAACTCCTTGATCACATATTGTGCACATTATGATGATGTCCTACCGAGTGGGCCCAGAGATACCTCTCCGTCATACGGAGTGACAAATCCCAGTCTCGATTCGTGCCAACCCAACAGACACTTTCGGAGATACCTGTAATGCACCTTTATAGCCACCCAGTTACGTTGCGATGTTTGGTACACCCAAAGCATTCCTACGGTATCCGGGAGTTGCACAATCTCATGGTCTAAGGAAAATATACTTGACATATAGAAAAGCTTTAGCATACGAACTACACGATCTGTGCTAGGCTTAGGATTGGGTCTTGTCCATCACATCATTCTCCTAATGATGTGATCCCGTTATCAACGACATCCAATGTCCATGGTTAGGAAACCGTAACCATCTATTGATCAACGAGCTAGTCGTCTAGAGGCTCACTAGGGACATGGTGTTTGTCTATGTATCCACACATGTATCTGAGTTTCCTATCAATACAATTCTAGCATGGATAATAAACGATTATCGTGAACAAGGAAATATAATAATAACCAATTTATTATTGCCTCTAGGGCATATTTCCAACAGTCTCCCACTTGCACTAGAGTCAATAATCTAGTTCACATCGCCATGTGATTAACACTCACAGGTCACATCGCCATGTGACTAACATCCAAAGAGTTCACTAGAGTCAGTAATCTAGTTCACATCAATATGTGATTAACACTCAATGAGTTCTGGGTTTGATCATGTTATGCTTGTGAGAGAGGTTGTAGTCAACGGGTCTGCAACATTCAGATCCCTATGTACTTCGCAAAACTTTATGTCATATCGTAGATGCTGCTACCACGTTCCACTTGGAGCTATTCCAAACTGTTGCTCCATTATACGTATCCGGTATCTCCACTTAGAGTTACCCGGATAGGTGCTAAGCTTGCATCGACGTAACTGTTTACGTCGAACTCTTTATCACCTCCATAACCGAGAAACATTTCCTTATTCTTCTAAGGATAATTTTTGACCACTATCTAGTGATCCACTCCTGGATCACCTTTGTACCCTCTTGCCAGACATGTGGCAAGGCACACAACAGGTGCGGTACTTAGCATGGCATACCGTATAGAGCCTATGACAAAAGCATAGGGGACGACCTTCGTCCTTCCTCTTTCTTCTGCCGTGGTCAAGCTTTGAGTCTTACTCAACTTCACACCTTACAAATCAGGCAAGAACTCCTTCTTTGACTGATCTATTTTGAACTCCTTCAAAAACATGCCAAGGTGTGTGTTCTTTTGAAAGTATCATCAGGCGTCTTGATCTATCTGTATAGATCTTGATGCCCAATACGTAAGCAGCTTTGTCCAGGTCTTCCTTTGAAAAACTCCTTTCAAAACAACCCTTTACGCTTTCCAGAAATTCAACATCATTTCGGATCAACCATATGTCATTCACATATACTTATCAGAAATGTTGTAGTGCTCCCACTCACTTTATTGTAAATACAAGTTTCTAACAAACTTAGTATAAACCCAAAAACTTTGATCACTCCATCAAAGTGTATATTCCGACACCGAGATGCTTGCTCCAGTCCATGGAAGGATCGCTGGAGCTAGCATACTTTTTAGCATCCTTAGGATCGACAAAACCTTTCTAATTGTATCACATACAACCTTTCCTTACGAAAACTGGTAAGGAAACTTGTTTTGTCATCCATCTGCCAGATTTCATAAATGCAGCTAATGCTAACATGATTCCGACGGACTTAAGCATCGCTACGGGTGAGAAAATCTCATCGTAGTCAACTCCTTGAACTTGCGGAAAACTCTTCGCCACAAGTCGAGCTTCATAGACGGTGACATTACCGTCCACGTCTGTCTTCCTTCCTAAAGATCCATTTATCTCAATGGCTTGCCAGTCATCGGGCAAGTCCACCAAAGTCCATACTTTGTTTCGATACATGGATCCTATCTCGGATTTCTCGGCTTCTAACCATTTGTCGGAATATGGGCCCACCATCGCTTCTCCATAGTTCGTAGGTTCATTGTTGTTCAACAACATGACATCTAAGACAGGATCACCGTACCACTCAGGAGTAGTACTTATCCTTGTCGACCTACGAGGTTTGATAGCAACTTGATCCGAAACTTCATGATCACTATCATTAGTTTCTTCTTCAACAGTCGTAGGTTCCACAGAAACCTCTTTCTGTGTTGCATTACTCTCCGGTTGATGTGAGGGTTTGACAACCTCATCAAGTTCTATCTTCCTCCCACTCAAATCTTTCGAGAGAAACTCCTTCTCGAGAAAGGACCCGTTCTTAGCGACAAACATTTTTGTCC
Source organism: Secale cereale (assembly GCA_902687465.1). Classification (NCBI taxonomy): domain Eukaryota; kingdom Viridiplantae; phylum Streptophyta; class Magnoliopsida; order Poales; family Poaceae; genus Secale; species Secale cereale. The sequence goes on from LR738713.1 coordinate 873,698,983, forward strand.
TTGGATCTGAGATAGAAGGTATACCCAACCGTTACCAGTGGGTATTCCATGAAGATGTATTTGTCCGCTTTGGGTTCGAGCTTTTCCCGGCTGAAAGCCATAAGCCTCGCAGCCCCAAACATTGAGAAACGACAACTACGGTTTCTTGCCAAACCATACGACGTCGTCTCAACGGACTTAGATGGTGCCCTATCTAAAGTGAATGCAGCTGTCTCTAATGCATAACCTCAAAATAACAGCGGTAGATCGGTAAGATACATCATAGATCGCACCATATCTCATAAGGTTCGATTACGATGTCCGGACACACCATTACGCTGTGGTGTTCCAGGGGGCTTCAACTGCGAAACAATTCCACAATGTCTTAAGTGATTGCCAAACTCATAATTCAGATAATATCCCCTTGATCAGATCGTAGGAACATGATCTTCTTGTTATGATGATTCTTAATCTTCACTCTGAAATTTTGAACCTTTCAAACGTTTCAGACTTTTGCTTCATTAAGTAAATATACCATATCTACTCAAATCGTCAGTGAAGATGAGAAAATAACGATATCCACCACACGCCTTAATTCTCATTAGATCACATACATTAGCATGTATGATTTCTAACAAGTCACTTACCCGTTTCATTTTACCTGAAAACGGGATCTCAGTCATCCTGCCCATGAGGCATGGCTCGCATGTGTCAAGCGATTCAAAATCAAGTGACTCAAAACATCCATCAGCATGGAGTTTCTTCATGCATTCTATGCCAAAATGACCTAAGCGGCAGTGCCTCAAGAAAGTGGTACTATCATTATTAACTCTATATCTTTTGGCATTAATATTATCATCATGTGTATTACTATGATCGAGATTCAACAAACCATTGTGTGCATGACCATAAAGGTATTATTCATGTAAACAGAATAACCATTATTCTCTGACTTAAATGAATAACCGTATTGCAATGAACATGATCTAATCATATTCATGCTCAACGTAGACACCCGATAACATTTATCTAGGTTCAACACTAATCTTGAAAATAGAGGGAGTGTGCGATGGTGATCTTATCAACCTTGGAAACACTTCCAATACACATCGTCACCTCGCCCTTAGCTAGTCTCCGTTCAGTCCGTAGCTTTTGCTTCAAGTCACTAATAATAGCAACTGAACCGGTATCCAATACCCAGGTGCTACAAGGAGTACTAGTAAGGTACACATCAATAACACGTATATCAAATATACTTTGTTGAAGTTGCCAGCTTTTCTTATCTACCATGTATTTGGGGTAGTTCCGCTACCATGTGACCGTTCCCCTTACAATCGAAGCACTTAGTCTCGAGGTTTGGGTGCAACCTTGGGTTCCCTCATTAGAGCGACAACTGGTTTGCCATTCATGAAGTTTCCCTTCTAGCCCTTGCCCCTTTTGAAACCAGTGGTCTTGTTAAACCATCAACACTTGATGCTCCTTCTTGATTTCTACTTTCACGGTCTTAAGAACCGCTAATAGCTCCGGGATCATCTCCATCCTTTGCATGTCATAGTTCATCACGAAGTTCTAGTAGCTTGGTGATAGTGTCTAGAGAATTCCGTCAACCACTATCTCATCTGGAAGATTAACTCCCACTTGGTTCAAGTGATTTTAGCACCCAGACATTCTGAGCACACGCTCACTAGTTGAGCTATTCTCCTCCATCTTTTTGGCAAAGGAACTTGTCAGAGGTATCATACCTCTCAACACGGGCATGAGCCTGAAATCCAAATTTCAGCTCTTAGAACATCTCATATGTTCCATGGCGTTCAAAACGTCATTGGAATCCCGATTCTAAGCCGTAAAGTATGGTGCACTAAACTATCAAGTAGTCATCAGGACGTGTCTCTCAGGTGTTCACAACATCCACAGACAACGTTGTAGGGGTTTGCACATCGAGCGGTGCATCAAAGACGTAAGCTTTCTGTGCAGCAGTGAGGACACTCCTCGGACTACGGACCCAGTCCGCATCCTTGCTTACAATATCTTTCAACTTAGTCTTTCTCTAGGATCGTATTAAACAGGGAGCTACAACGCAGTTATTGGTCTACAACATAATTTGCGAAGACAACTTAGACTATTGTTCATGACAATGAAGTTCATCTAATGAACTCCCACTCAGATAGACATCTCTCTAGTCATCTAAGTGATACATGATCCGAATCGACTAGGCCATGTCCGATCATCACGTGAGACGGACTAGTCATCAACGGTGAACATCTTCATGTTGATCGTATCTTCTATACGACTCATGTTCGACCTTTCGGTCTTCCGTGTTCCGAGGCCATGTCTGTACATGCTAGGCTCGTCAAGTCAACCCTAAGTGTATCGCGTGTGTAAATCTGTCTTACACCCGTTGTATGCGAACGTTAGAACCTATCACACCCGATCATCACGTGGTGCTTCGGAACAACGAACCTTAGCAACGGTGCACAGTTAAGGGGAACACAATTCTTGAAATTTTAGTGAGAGATCATCTTATTTACTATCGTCGTTCTAAGCAAATAAGATGTAAAACATGATAAACATCACATGCAATCAAATAGTGACATGATATGGCCAATATCATTTTGCTCCTTTTGATCTTCATCTTCGGGGCTCCATGATCATCATCGTCACCGGCATGACACCATGATCTCCATCATCATGATCTTCATCATCGTGTCTTCATGAATTCGTCTCGCCAAACATTACTTCTACTACTATGGCTAACGTTTAGCAATAAAGTAAAGTAATTACATGGCGTTATTCAGTGACACGCAGGTCATACAATAAATAAGACAACTCCTATGGCTCCTGCCGGTTGTCATTCTCATCGACATGCAAGTCGTGATTCCTATTACAAGAACATGATCAATCTCATACATCACATATATATCATTCATCACATCCTTTTGGCCATATCACATCACACGGCACATGCTGCAAGAACAAGTTAGACGTCCTCTAATTGTTGTTGCAAGTTTTTACGTGGCTGCTATAGGTTTCTAGCAAGAACGTTTCTTACCTACGCCAAAACCACAACGTGATATGCCAATTTCTATTTACCCTTCATAAGGACCCTTTTCATCGAATCCGATCCGACTAAAGTGGGAGAGACAGACACCCGCTAGCCACCTTATGCAACTAGTGCATGTCAGTCGGTGGAACCTGTCTCACGTAAGAGTACGTGTAAGGTCGGTCCGGGCCGCTTCATCCCACGATGCCGCCGAATCAAGATAAGACTAGTAACGGCAAGAGAATTGACATGATCTACGCCCACAACTACTTTGTGTTCTACTCGTGCAAGATACTACGCATAGACCTAGCTCATGATGCCACTGTTGGGGATCGTAGCAGAAAATCAAAATTTTTCCTACGCGTCACCAAGATCTATCTATGGAGTAATCTAGCAACGAGCATAAAGGAGAGTGGATCTACATACCCATGTAGATCGCGATGCGGAAGCGTTGCAAGAACGCGGATGAAGGAGTCGTACTCGCTGCGATTCAGATCGCGGTTGATTCCGATCTAAGCGCCGAACAACGGCGCCTCCGCGTTCAACACACGTGCAGCCCGATGACGTCTCCCACGCCTTGATCCAGCAAGGAGAGAGGGAGAGGTTGGGGAAGACTCCATCCAACAGCAGCACGACGGCGTGGTGGTGGTGGAGGAGCGCAGGACTCCAGCAGGGCTTCGCCAAGCACTGCAAGAGACGAGGAGGGAGAGGGGTAGGGCTGCGCCAAGAGGGAGACGTTCTCGTGTGTCTAGCAGCCCCAAAACCCCCACTATATATAGGGGAAGGGGAGGGGCTGCGCCCCCATCTAGGGTTCCCTCCCTAGGGGTGGCGGCAGCCCCCAAAACCCATCTAGGGTGCGGCCAAGGGGGGGAGAGAGAGGGGGCGCCCTAGGGTGGGCCTTAAGGCCCATCTGGACCTAGGGTTTGCCCCCCTCCCACTCTCCATGCGCCTTGGGCCTTGGTGGGGGGGGCGCACCAGCCCACCTGGGGCTGGTCCCCTCCCACACTTGGCCCACGCAGCCTTCTGGGGCTGGTGGCCCCACCCGGTGGACCCCCGGGACCCTCCCGGTGGTCCCGGTACGTTACCGATAGCGCCCGAAACTTTTCCGGTGACCAAAACGGAACTTCCCATATATGAATCTTTACCTCCGGACCATTCCGGAACTCCTCGTGACGTCCGGGATCTCATCCGGGACTCCGAACAACATTCGGTAACCGCGTACATACTTTCCCTATAACCCTAGCGTCATCGAACCTTAAGTGTGTAGACCCTACGGGCTCGGGAACCATGTAGACATGACCGAGACAACTCTCCGGCCAATAACCAACAGCGGGATCTGGATACCCATGTTGGCTCCCACATGTTCCACGATGATATCATCGGATGAACCACGATGTCAAGGATTCAATCAATCCTGTATACGATTCCCTTTGTCTATCGGTATAGCACTTGCCCGAGATTCGATCATCGGTATACCGATACCTTGCTCAATCTCGTTACCGGCAAGTCTCTTTACTCGTTCCGTAACACATCATCCCGTGATCAACTCCTTGATCACATATTGTGCACATTATGATGATGTCCTACCGAGTGGGCGCAGAGATACCTCTCCGTCATACGGAGTGACAAATCCCAGTCTCGATTCGTGCCAACCCAACAGACACTTTCGGAGATACCTGTAATGCACCTTTATAGCCACCCAGTTACGTTGTGACGTTTGGTACACCCAAAGCATTCCTACGGTATCCGGGAGTTGCACAATCTCATGGTCTAAGGAAAATATACTTGACATATAGAAAAGCTTTAGCATACGAACTACACGATCTGTGCTAGGCTTAGGATTGGGTCTTGTCCATCACATCATTCTCCTAATGATGTGATCCCGTTATCAACGACATTCAATGTCCATGGTTAGGAAACCGTAACCATCTATTGATCAACGAGCTAGTCGTCTAGAGGCTCACTAGGGACATGGTGTTTGTCTATGTATCCACACATGTATCTGAGTTTCCTATCAATACAATTCTAGCATGGATAATAAACGATTATCGTGAACAAGGAAATATAATAATAACCAATTTATTATTGCCTCTAGGGCATATTTCCAACAAGCGCACCTTCATATCACTTCATACATAATTATATCAGAGCTACATCCAACCTGATTTTGCAAGTTCAACGCGATGATTTGTAGAACAAACTATATATGTAGTCAACACGTAACATAACCGCGACCTCGTAAGGGTTAAGTTTTTCATATAGTGATCTATGTAAGATATATATATATGAGAGATAACAAAGGCAATGTAATATATCTTATAACCTTTGATTGAATAAGATTCTCACAAACATAAGCCATATATAAATACCAAAATGACTGAACAGGAAAATAGAGCATATAAATATGAAACAATAGTGCAAGAGCCAAACTTGAAAGCTTGCAACAGCTGCACAGTGGAGCAGACATACAAATTCAACGGATAAATTTTAAAGAAACATGGCAAACCTTTAAAACAAACTAAATTTACAGGATAATAGTTCCAGAAATAAAGTAAAACACTATAAAATTATGTCAGATAATTGTCCAACCATTTGAATTAAGTTAGTAACTGATATTGTCCAATCAGCCGCAAAATTAGTTGGAAATAACAATAAAGATTTGAAAATTTAACTGCATCACTGGTGAAGCAGCAAACGGACGGAGCCAATGATGCGCCGAAGCACTCCTGCCCAGCGGCGGGGTCGTCGGCGTCGACGAAGCGGCGACCGACGCGTGGGGGCCGTCGTCGAAGCGGTGATGGACGGAGCCCATGATTCACCGGAGCACTCCTCCTGTCCGGCAGCGGGGTCGTCGGCGAAGTGACGACAGACGCGTGGGGGTCGTCGGCGAAGCGGCGACGGACGGAGCCAATGAGGTGCCAAAGCACTCCTCCTGCCCGGCAGCGGGGTCGTCGGTGCAGCGGCGACAGACGCGTGGGGGTCATCGGCGAAGCGGCGACGAACGGAGCCCAGGAGGTGCCTCGCCTCGACGCGCGTGGTGGGTTCTGGAAGCGATCGAGTAGGGCCGTGAGGGCGTTGTGCGCCTCGTCGCCAGCTTCTAGGTTGGAGGGAAGAGAGAGGGGCAAGGCGGTAGGAGACGGGCTGGTCAAGGAGCTCCACGGCGGCAACACAACACAAGGAACCCTAGCGCAAGATTGTTAATCGGGAAGAGAAGCGGCTGGCTCGCTAGGTGTGAAGCTTTTTTTTTCTCTTATATTGATTATTGATTAGTTCTTAGAAAAGGCAAACGTCAATGCATTAGGAAAATTAGGATTTGGAATTGATGGTCATAAACTAAACTTTATTAATTGATAACGTGTTATCGGTTCCTGCCCGTTTATAACGTGTCTAGTTAGGAAACTTTGGGAAAATTAGGAAAGTTTTTATTGCGTCATGAATGAATTGATTGTGTCTGGTTACCTTAAGTTAATTAATTGCGTTTGGAAATAATTGTTTGTCATGCATTATTGCATTTGGAAAGAATTGATTGTCAATGCATTAGGAAAATTAGGATTTGGAATTGATGGTCATAAAACTAAACTTTATTAATTGGTAACGTGTTATCGGTTCCTGCCCATTTATAACGTGTCTAGTTAGGAAACTTTGGAAAAATTAGGAAAGTTTTTATTGCGTTATGAATGAATTGATTGTGTCTGGTTACCTTAAGTTAACTGATTGCGTTTGGAAAGAATTGATTGTCATGCATGATTGCGTTTGGAAAGAATTGATTGTCATGCATGAATCTGGGACGTAAGGGGGGAAACGGAACCTGACTGCGTGCGGTGAGTGGGGTGGGGTTGGGGTGGGTTAATTGTAGCGAAAAAAAACCGGTTGAAAAAAAATCAGACGAGATGGGACGAAAAAAAACCAAACGAGGTGGGACGAAAAAAAACCTGAAACAAAGACTACCAACTGCTCCATTATGAGTAGAGACTTTTTTCCAACTATTTTCCCCTATTTGTTTTATTCCTTCTCTTCTCATGCGGGGCAAGCTGGGAAACCAGCCAACACGCACACACCGCGCCCTCGCCAGCCCCTGTTTTTTTATTTTATTCTTTGCTTTTTGTATTCTATTTCCTTCTTTTTCTTATTTAAAATAATACAGGATTTTAAATCATTCCAAATTTTAAAAAATGTTTGTTAATTCAAAAAATGTTCACCGATTCAAAAAGTTTAAGTGATCTTTCTCTAAACAAAATCATGTATTCCAAAAATGTTTGTGAAATAAGAAAATGTTCAAGATTCTGAAACAATATCCATGTATTCAAAAAGCGTTCATCGTTTTTCAAAACTATGTTTGTTAATCGAAAACCTATCATGCAATTTAACCACATTTTACAAAATTAAAAAAATGTTCGCAAATTTGGAAAATTGTTCCCAAAAAATAGAAAAATGTTAGAGGATTCAATACAGTTTCATGAATTTAGAAAATGTTCATGCATATCAAAATAATATTTGTCAAGACAAAAAAATGTTCATCCATTTAAAAACGGTTTGTTGATTCAGAAAGATGTTGACAATTCCATTTTTTTTGTTGCAAATATGGAAATGTACAAGATTTAACAAAATGTGCGCAAATTTCAAAAAACTTCTTAATTTAGGGAAAGGTCATGATTTCAAAAATTGTTCACGAATTTGAAAAATGATCATCATTCAAAAAAATGTTTGTGATATAAAAAATGTTCAAGAATTTAAAAAATGTTTGTAAAATGAAAAAATACAAACAAAAAAAGGAAAATGAACAACAAAAAGAAAAAAGAAACACGGAAAGAAGGGAAAATCAAAATCAAAAAAGAAAAGGGAAAACAAAAAGTAAAAATCAGAAAAAACACAAAATAAAAGGAAAGCCGGGCCAGCCTAACTATCCTTAATGGGCGGGCCCAGCGAAGGAGGAGCATTGATTTTTCTTCTTCATCATTTTTATTTTTTCCTTTAGTTAAGTTTCTGAAATGGAAAGAAGTGTTTAAATTTTAAAAACTGTTACTGCAATTAGAAAAAATATAGAAGCAGTGTTGTTCACACAACTTTTAAATAAGTATTTATCCCTTCTAATTAAAAAATAAGTATTGGTTTTGCTGCCGGGTAGAACTCTTCGTCAACCGTTTCCCCCCTCCCACAACGTTCCTGCACCGTTTTTTTTTTGCATCTAGCCATTTTTTCCACCACGCCATATTTGACCGCATATTCCACAAACTGTTCACTGCAATTAGAACAATATTTTTTCACATTGATTTACTTACTTTTGTAGAATTGCAATAATGTGGAATTACACAACTCCATTCCTCGTCATATTTCACCACACCTTCTCGTACACCCCTTAATTACATTAAATTGCTTACAATGTAGCCAGACAAACAAATTATCGTGTTAAGAAAATATTTGGCACCATGGCGCCTTTAAAAAAATATTGTTCGCTAGATACCATGGCACCTTACAATGTAGCCAGACAACCAAGATGTTCGTCTGTAGTACTATTTAAAATATTGTTCGCTAGTTTTAAAAAATGCTCGCATGTTTAGAAAAATGTTTATGCATTATTCTTTTTACATAAATCAAAAGTTTTTTAAACTTTCTGAGTTGTTTAAAAAAATTGATGAACTTATTTTCAAAGAAATGAACTTTTTGAAATTTGTAAACTTTATTTTCAAAAATAATGAACTGTTTTTATAATCGATGAACTTTATTTAAAAATAGTTAAACTTTTTCAAATTTGTGAACTGTTTTTTTTTTTCAAAATCAATGAACTTATATTCAAATCAATGGACTTTTGTCCCCTAAATTGTGAATGTTTTCTTTAAAAAGGATGAACTGTTTATCAAAATTGATAAATTTGAAAAGTTATTATGATTTTTTTTCCAAAGTTTTGAACCTTTTCTATTTCATGGTTTTCCCTATTTTTTGTTGATTGCTTTTTGGGATTTTTCGGTTTATTTTTTGAAATAATTTTCAATGGGTATATAATATGCAGTGGCAGAAGGGTCAAATATTATCTATTCCTGACAACTGACAACAACGCGAAGTGTTAACATGGTAGGAACTCGATGCTGTTTTGCTGAGTTTGATTCCTCGTTCTTGCAGATTTCAAATTACTCGTTTTTTAAAACACAAGCATTTTTTCAAATTTGTGCTTTGTTTTTGAAAAGGGTATCATTAACCCGCACATATTTTCAAAATCGGAACATTTTTAATTTCCATTTTTTTAAATTCTAGAACTTTATAAAAAATAAAAAAACATTGAGAGGAAAGAAAAGAAAAAAGAAACAGGAAAGAAACGAAAATGAAAATTAAAAGAAACAGAAGAAAACGAAAATGAAACTGAAAAGAAATAGAAAAAGCTAAAAATAAAAACCAGAAATAAAGCAGCCACAAAAAACAAGAGGATAAAGAAAAACCAGTTTAGGGAACTTAAACCGGTAGAAAGCCGACCGCAATATAGCTAGGCTAACAAGTTAAAATGGGTCGTGGCCCGGCCGAGCTTTGAAAAGGAAGATGTTTATGTGGCAGGGCCAGAGGAGACAGCTTCAAGAAGTTCGAGACAAGGATGAGGTGTTGTACGTCTCGGAGGATATTCAACTTGGAGATTGACATAAGTAGCTCAGCTCTTTGTTCCATCCTTGTGTTCCACTTGACTTGGTGCTTAAATATCTTGCAGAAATGCAATGCACCTATTCCTTCCTGCTACATACAACTTCTCTTCTACTCCCACCGTATTTTCAAGATACTCCCTCCGTTTCTTTAATAAATGCTTCAATATCCGAGTGTTGTTGCTGTACGGCTGTACCTGACACATATGCAGCAGATCAACTGGAGCAATTACACCAAGCAAGCAGAGAAGGTCTTGATGGATGACATTTAGTTCTGAAAAACTCCAGTTGCAAATTGCATGGTCATCAGGCAAACATTCTTCCGCAAGACGGCTGTATTCCTCACCTCACCATGTGCACATATGTATACAGCTTTCCCCTCAAGTGTTGTACGTCTCGGAGGATATTCAACTTGGAGATTGACATAAGTAGCTCAGCTCTTTGTTCCATCCTTGTGTTCCACTTGACTTGGTGCTTAAATATCTTGCAGAAATGCAATGCCATTCTAGTAATCAATGCACCTATTCCTTCCTGCTAGATACAACTTCTCTTCTACTCCCACCGTATTTTCAAGAGTTAATTACACTATTCATACATAAACTTGCAGCGTGGGTACAATTTCATACAAAAACTTGCAAAATGACTCAACTGGGCCCCTAAACTTGCTTTGTGGGAACAAACTAATACAAATTTGGCCGGAACTTGCCACGCCGGATGACACGTCGGCCGGAGCAGTTAGCCCACGTCCATAGTAATTTACAGGAATGCCCCCCCTCCCGTTGTATGCTGAAATAGATCCTCATGTAGCCCGTCCAAATCCCCCCGCCGTCTCTGTGTTCGCTTCACAATAGCCAATTCCCTAGCCACACTTCTATGTTCTTCCCCCAAAATCCACTCTCGACTGAATCCAACAAACATGGAGAAGAGAGGTCGGTACCCAACCCCTCTAGATGCCATGACGCGGCGTCCTCGTCGGCGGACTGCCAACCCCTTCTTGTGGGTGCATGGCCCATGGGCGTCGACGCTGGCGGTCACAACGACGGCTGGGTCGGCGGCTATAGTGACGAATGGCGGGTGACATCTGAGCTTCACTTAGGCCCCGAAAAGAAAACCGAGGTGCTTTTCCATTCGCAATTTCTGATGTCGTTCTGCAGTATGTGATCTTTGAGCAGAACAAAACAAATTTTGATGTTGGGCGTAGGTTTCTGATGTCGTTCTGTAATATGAATCATGTTCTTGTAGTGTGTACGTAAGTACTGGATGCTGGGAGTAGGTTTCTAGTTTGTTCGTGTGAAAACAACAGCCAAACAATCGTTTTTCAGTCAACACTCTGAACCCCTTGGCCAACACTTTCATCTAGTGATGCTCGATTACCAACCATGTGTACCAATGAAGAACCACATGCGGGCGGAAATACCACCGATCAAATACGACGAAAACCCTAGCCATGAGCGGGCCGAAACAGGCGACCAATCAAAAACAGGAGAAGAAGTATACATACCGTACTCCGGCGGAAACTCGCCAATGCCGCGAGGACGCGGCTCCATCAAGCGTCGATCTCGTCGACGGCGACCAACGAGGCAGCGACGCCTCAGGGGTCAATGGGAAACAGAAAGGGGAAGGGGCCGATGAGATACAGAAAGACGGAGTGGCGAAGGGGTTTGTGCTAGGACTGTGGTGTAAATGAAAGATTTTGCATTACCTCAGGGTCATTTTCAAATTATCTACTCCCAGCTCTTTTTGAGGACTGCGTGTTGGATTATTGCTATACTTTGCGGTGTTTGTGCGTAATACAGAAGCGATCGGCGCGTGCCTCTCATCCGATGTGACAGGTTTCGAACTAGTTTGTATCAATTTGTTCCCGCAAAGCAAGTTTAGGGGGCTAATTGAATCATTTTGCAAGTTTTTGTATGAAATTGTACCCGCACTGCAAGTTTATGTATGAATAGTGTAATTAACTCTATTTTCAAAATATAAGACACACATCTTATATTTTGATAGGGATGGAGTACATTGGATGTACTCCATTGCGATGCAACGAGGTTATGTACTACAACGAGAGACCGAATCACAGTGGTAAATCGCTGGGGTGATACATGACTTTCAGCGGTTCTGAATCCATGGCTACCATCACTGTACCTGATGATTCGATCGGCTGGTAACGTGCAACCTTTATGGGACATTAATCGGAATTAATTGGTTGCATACCCATGGAAATTGTTCAATGGGCCCGAGGTTAGATTTGGGCAGCAATCACTCGGATTCATCGAGTGTGGAATTTGCACCTATAATGGGATCCTGGCGACCAATAGTCCTTCTCTTTCTCCAAATAAACTTAAATAGAAGGATGGCAGATTTCTGCCGCGCCAACGAACTGTTGTGGCCACTAGTTTGTCCATGAGTTCTGCTTTGACCAAGCCTTGCCTCATTTTTGATGACTTACAAGAGAGTTGTTGGAGGGGCCGATTTGTGATGCGAGACCCTTGCGTTCATTTCATTCCAAATGGTCCAACTCATGAGCATGTTGATGAAAACTATCGCATTCCTATTCGTACATTGCTCTCAGATATATTGATCCTCCAATCTTTTGTGGAGCTCTTGAATGCCCGGTGTCAAGGTGCTCAAATTGGAGCCGCCCCCTAACCATACCCCAAAGCCTCAAAGTTTAACGACACTTGTAAAACAAGTAAGAAGAAGTTTCTCCCGATTTTTTTTTCTGCACAAAGCGCATCGGCCGCAATTTTGTTTTGCACACAGCACATCGATCACTTGTTGTGTGCTCCCAAGAGATGTCCAACACTCCCCTCTGATGATTGACACCGGCTTGGCGATATCGATGTCAAGTGACGAGCTCATGATCCGGAGCACCCACGCCATGGCCACCACGTCAGGATAACAATAGCGTGTTGCTGAACATCTACAGTTGAGCACCCATCACGCCGTCTGGGATCACATAATTGGTTCATCTTCACCATCACGTCTTGTCCCCGTACTTCGACTAGAGATGCATAATGGAACCACAACCAGTTGCAAGCATCCTGTCCTGGACTCCCGGTTCCGGTTGGCGAATAAAATAAACCATGGGAAAACAGCAAGTAGACCAAAAACAGCAGGTAGTGTAGGGAAACCCAGCTACACGTTATTCATCACCATCATCACAGCTATGAGACCGCTGCCGTTCGCCTCTAGGACGAAACTCCGTGATGGCCTCGGCACCGCTACTGCTCTCTTCCAGCCTTCCCTGCCTACACTGTCATGATTGCGAGGCACTACCGTGTCTGCTCACGGGGTACATAGCCGACGCCACTGCTGAAGAACTTGTGGTCAGTGCCACTGACACCACCGTCACGCGCTCCCTTGCAAGAACTACTCTCTGACGCTGACACCGCAAAGCCAAATGGCATGGTGAGCACACCTGGCTCAACATTGGAGTTGGGGACAACATTTTGGAGGCGCATCCAGTGCGGGGTAACCATGGTCACTCAGGTCACATGGCAACTTCAGCCTGCAATGACATGCACAACGCCGTGCACGCGCGCGGCACAACCTTTTTTTTTTTGAGTTTTTTTTGAGCATCAGTACAGACGCAAGCGCAACCTGGTGGGTGGAATGATACCTGACGATGGCAGTGCGGTCTAGTCCGCATTGTTCCACGTGTATGCATGACTGCGTGAGTTAAAGAGGTGGCTGAACCTCGACGACCAAGCATGGAGCAACAAGTGTTCGTGTTGTACCCTAAGCTTGCTTTAAAAATCATACTTCATATTCTTGAAGATGGAAGAAATATCAAAAGTGGCAAAAAATATAGCTCATGATTTAAGACCTCTCTACAAGTCAAATAATTCAGTACCGTACTAACTTTCTGATGCACAATTATCAACAACTAAGTTTCTACAAATATATACTCAAATGTGTATTCCGATATGTTCTACTCCCTCCGTTCCCAAATACTCCCTCCGTCCCAAAATTCTTGTCTTAGATTTGTCTACATACGGATGTATCTATTCACATTTTAGTGTTGGATACATCCGTATCTAGATAAATCTAAGACAAGAATTTTGGGACGGAGGGAGTATAAGTCTTTCTAGAGATTCCACCAAATGACTACATATGGAGCAAAATGAGTGAATCTACACTCTAAAATATATCTACATACATTCGTATGTTGTATTCCATTTAAAATGTCTAAAAAGACCTATATTTAGGAACGGAGGGAGTATCAGTCAGCCAAGTTTAGGCAAACAAGCCAGCGATATTTCCCATCATCCATGTAAAACTTATCTTCTCACGGCAAGTAACTTTATCCTACCATGCAAAGAGAAAAAGAGCAATAAATGTTCAATGCTAGTAATGCCGAAAAAAGCCTATCCACTCATCCACTGCTCACTGCTAAATGTCACAAAGAAACATTCAAATTCGACATAATATCGTCTTATCCACTGTTCACTGATAAATGTCAGAAAAACTATTCAACAACATATCCTCTCCAAAAAAATTATATGTAAATTCTTTCGGCGACATGATCCCTCCACATTTACAGCACAGAAGCAATGCAGGACCTGCAAGTGGGTATAAAAGGAGATTGATGTTCCAGTTGAAAAGATAAGTAGAACTTCAGCACTAATCATTACTTATGGTTGCCAGCTATCGATGTAATAACAATATATATACTTTCAGTTGACAATATATATAGCGCTAAGGGTAACCTTTATTGTTAATTTTTTCTATTAATTGTGTTAATAGACAACCAACAACCTTGGTAAAGTATAACTGTGCCCCTATTCCTCACTTTGATGATCACACATGATTTGGATTTTGTTTCCGTTTTAAACTGCCATGTAATGATCGTGAAGACCAAAACTCACACTTATTTTTGGTATCAACTATTTAGTGTTCTGTGCTCATTTTCTGAAGCAGCAACATCCACATACTGCACTGCAAATGCTTATTATATTTCTGCACTGCAATTGCTCATTTTGTGAACAAACAAGAAACGTTAGTGCATAAAATAATTAATAAGCATTTGCAGTGCATCAGGTGGATGTAGAAATAGTGTGATCAATGCAGATTGTGCAAATGCCTTGTCAACTAAGTGTTCATCAGAAACAAAAAGGAAATCACAAAGTTCCTTTGTAGCTCAGGCTACATGGAACCTCTTATCCACAACCCTTCAACCTTGCTTTGAGATCCGCACTCTTCAACTAACTTACAACAAGAAGATTTCTCTTTTTTGTTTCTCTAAAATGAAACAACATATGAACTTCAAACTTTCCAGATCGAACAAACATTAGAACATCAATGTGTGAAAAAACTTTCAGATTTTTTGGTCTATTACAAATATACAAAATGAGATTTTGTTTGACTAAAAATATTATTTAAAATATTTAAAATGCATGAAAAAATCTGAAAGTTTTTTTCTCAGATTGTAGTTAGAATGTATTATTGTTCTGCCAAATTTCAAGTTTATATGTTGTGTCGTTTGAGAGAAACAAAAAAGACAAATACGTCTGCACGAATCGCGATGCAAAAATGAATGGCAAAGATAAGGGGTACCATGTAGCCTGAGCTACAGAAAAACTCTCTCGAAGGAAATAGCACAAGAGAAAATAAATACCTAGTATGGATCCTCTTGAAACATCTTGGGAAAAGGGTACACCCTAACATTGTTGTTCGTTATTGCTTCCTGTAGCTTTTCTATCTTTGAACATCAGACGGTCTTTCTCCTCTTGGATCTCGAGAAGGTTTTCGCCGAGGTTGTTGTACAAATCAACCAGGCACTCGCTCATTCCATCAATTTCCATATTACACTACAAAAAATATGTCAACTTATGACCTTTTGTTAGTGATCCTGGAAGAATTGGTCATAGATCTATGACCATTTCAGACCAATTGGTCAAAAGCTGTTCGGGGGGCTCCAAACCCTAAACTATAACGACCATTTTGGTCAGAAAGGTCATAATTTCCTTACACGAAATGGTCACAAAGCAGATAGCACTGGTTCGCTGCCTTATTTCTAGCTGTTCATGACCAATATAGATGGTCATAACCTTGAAAATTGTGGTGGGTTGCTACGACTAGGCGCCACCTCATCAGTTTTGCCTATGTGTCATGTCCATGTGGCAGTTTTTGCCCTAGGTTGTGAAGCAACCTATATTTCTGTCATTCCTAAAATTCCCCAAAAAATCTCATAAATTCTTTGGGTCATATCTTCGTCAAATATGTAAAAAACCTTCCTTGCCTAGTTCAAAAATAATTCAAAAATATTCATTTTCCTATTTTGTTCAAAAAAACACTTTGTGAAAGAAGTACCACTTTGGCATGTCCAAATGGTATCCATTTTCTACAGTGCTTTCCTATGCCCAAATAACTATCCTCCACCAAATGCCAGCTCAATCCATTCATTATTTTGAGCCCATCTTCAACATTCGTATTTATGTCCAGTGTGGTACTTTGCAAAGCAAGTACCACCTAGACTCCTCCTTTTGAGCTGAAAATTTGTGAAGACGGTCTTCTTAATAACTGATCATCCTCAACCAAAACTCACGCCCATTAGCCATGTGCATTTTCCGTACCGCTAATCAAACACTTGGCTGCTAATTCATGTTTGAGCATCGATCGGTCTCCTCGTGAGAATCTTATGTTGTAAATTTCTTCCTAGCACCTACCTGGGGAGTGGCCAACCCACTAGACATGACTAGGCCGCCCAGAACACATGGCAACGCCACAGTCACGCGGTGACCACGCAGCGGGCATGCGAGTTTACGCGCTCTAGAGTTGGGGCCCTCGACCACCGCCCAAACCTCGACGTATCGCCACCAAACCATGTATTTATGATTAAATAGGTACTTATGTACCTAGAAATGATTTTTGGAAAAAATAAATAGCAAACTATGAGGCAGCCGCAGTTCAAATTTGACCCGCTTCCAGCTGAATCGGCGGAAATTTGTCTTTTTCACGAGAGGTGGATCAAAACTTTTTACACCCAACCATTTTGTCAATTGTGCATTAAATATGTCCTAGTATTTTAGAAAATTGATTTGGTCAAATTTTGCAACAATTATTTGGGAGGTCCTTCACAAAAAAACCTCCTTTTGGGCACTCGAAAAATGGAAAATGAATTTTTCGTCCAAAGAAAATGAAAACTTCCTTAGGCAACATTGTTTGACATTCCAAGATTCACCCTTGTGCACAATATGAGATCATTTGAACAAACTATGCCATGAATGTGGCCATAGGATTGATCATTTGGCTTGAAAGCTATGAATCTTCATGCATGATAGCTCATTTCTGAGAACACTTTTTTAAAAGAATTGCCGTATTACAAGTTTATTATTTTTCCTAGTAACTAGGTCTATATAATGACACCATGCGAAAGTGTTCCAATTTTTTGATTTTTTTTGAATTTTTTATGCCCGTTTCAAAATGCGGTCAAAACGGCGGGAATTTCGCATGTGTGTGTAGAAGCTGATGGTCGTGAGGCTAACTCCTGAAGTAGTACATGACTTGAAGATGCCCAGCTAGATGTGATACTTTCTGATGGTTTAGTCTACTTTGTGATCTCATATGCAACACTTTGTGATACCCTATGATATATATATATATATATATGGACATTTGCTATGGTTTGTTTCGTTTCTATGGAACATTGCTGTTATATTTGTAATATATATGGTCTATTGAACTGCTAAAATGAAGTTCTGCTAAAATTTGCCGTCTGGTACAATATGAGCTGACAGCAAAAAAGATGGGCGATTTTGCCGTCTTGTAGTCCCGCAATTGACGGCAAAAATGTTCGTAGTTTTGCCGTCTGGGCTATCATTGGGCTGACGGAAAAAGAACTCACGCCGTCCGGTAGACGGGCGTTCCGTCTATTTGCTTTTTTTTGCCGTGTAGGCATTTTGGCTGACGGCAAAAGGTGTTCACTGACGGCAAAACTTTTGCCGTCATCTCGTCATTGGGCTGACGGCAAAATGAGCCTTTGCCGATTTTGAGATTGCCGACATATTTTGCCGTCATGGGCTGACGGCAAATTTTTTGCCGTCTGTAATCCTTTCTTTGCCGTCCGTAGCGTACTGACGGCAAAATGCCTGATTCCTGTAGTGAAAGATGGTTATGTTTCCTAACCATAGACATGAGTTGTCATTTGATCAACGGGATCACATCATTAGGAGAATGATGTGATGGACAAGACCCATCCGTTAGCTTAGCACTATGATCGTTTAGTTTTACTGCTATTGCTTTCTTCATGACTTATACATGTTCCTATGACTATGAGATTATGCAACTCCCGAATACCGTAGGAACACCTTGTGTGCTATCAAACGTCACAACGTAACTGGGTGATCATAAAGATGCTCTACAGGTGTCTCCGAAAGTGTTCGTGGTGTTGGCATAGATCAAGACTAGGATTTGTCACTCCGAGTGTCGGAGAGGTATCTCTGGGCCCTCTCGGTAATGCACATCATAATAAGCCTTGCAAGCAAAAGACTAATGAGTTAGTCACGAGATGATGTATTACGAAACGAGTAAAGAGACTTGCCGGTAACGAGATTGAACTAGGTATAGAGATACCGACGATCGAATCTCGGGCAAGTAACATACCGATGACAAAAGGAACAACGTATGTTGTTATGCGGTTTGACCAATAAAGATCTTTGTAGAATATGTAGGAGCCAATATGAGCATCCAGGTTCCGCTATTGGTTATTGACCGGAGATGAGTCTCGGTCATGTCTACATAGTTCTCGAACCCGTAGGGTCCGCACGCTTAACGTTTGATGACGATCGATATTATGAGTTTATGAGTTTTGATGTACCGAGGGTAGTTTGGAGTCCCGGATGAGATCACGGACATGACGAGGAGTCTTGGAATGTCCGAGACGTAAAGATTGATATATTGGACGACTATATTCGGACAATGGAAGTGTTCCGTAAAGTTTCGGAATTTACGAGAGTACCGGGAGGGGGGGGGGGCTTACCGGAACCCCTGGGGAAGCTATGGGCCTTAATGGGCCGTAGGAGAAAGAGGGAAGGAGGGCCAGGGCTGGGCCGCGCGCCCCCACCCCTTGGTCCGAATTGGACAACGAGGGAGGGGGGCCGGCGCCCCTTTCCTTCTCCTTCTCCCTCTCCTTCCTTTCCCCCTTCTCCCTTTTGGTAGTTCCTACTAGGAATAGGATTGCAATCCTATTCCTAGTAGGATTGCACCTCCTAGGCGCGCCACAAGGGGCCGGCCGGCCTCCCCCCTTGCTCCTTGATATGCGGGGGCAAGGGGGTACCCAAAGACAAACAAGTTGAATTGTTTTAGCCGTGTGCGGTGCCTCCCTCCACAGAAACACACCTCGGCCATACCGTTGCAGTGCTTAGGCGAAGCCCTGCGCCGGTAGATACATCATATCCGTCACCACGCCGTTGTGCTGACGAAACTCTCCTGTGAAGCTCAACTGGATCAAGAGCTCGTGGGACGTCATCAAGCTGAACGTGTGCTGAACGCGGAGGTGTCGTACGTTCGGTGCTTGATCGGTTGGATCGCGAAGAAGTTCGACTACATCAACCGCGTCACTTGACGCTTCCGCTCCCGGTCTACGAGGGTACGTAGACACACTCTCCCCTCTCGTTGCTATGCATCTAGTAGATAGATCTTGCGTGATCGTAGGAAATTTTAAAATACTACGTTCCCCAACAAAAACGGGGACTACTTTCTTGAGATTCTCATCAAAGATTCTATTATCCCCAAGCAAATGTCTTAAAGCATAATCACTATTGTAAAGAATTTCATCCATCATGGGTTTTTCACGATTCATACCATAAAAATCAAAGATTTCTCTAGCTTCTCGTATTATGTAATCAAATTCATCCATAAGGACAAGAGTAGCTAACTTTTTGGCTCTGGGATTCTTTATTTCGGGAAGCTCAAAAAACAATCTTTGCAAAGTAGGATGAGTGCGGATATTTTTAGTTTCAAGTTTCAGAACTAGTGCTGAAATAGCATCCGCATAAATCTAGTAGTTTTAAGTATAGGAGCATCATCAAGGCTCAGATTTCCAACAAAATTAAAAAAATTCTTGGATAGGTTCTTTTCCCATAATGTTCCCTTGCCCCAAGATAAAAGTTTTAGCATCCAGATTGCATGTACGTCTAATTTTAGGAGTAAGGCCATCATCTGTTGGTGGCATACCGAAATCACTCATGATTGCAAGCAAAGAATAGATCTGACTAGAGAACGGCGGATGGAAAAAGAAGGGCGAATAAAACGGAAAATATTGGTGAAGTGGGGGAGATGAAAACAAGAGGCAAATGGAAAATAATGTAAATTGCAAGGAGATGAGGTTTGTGATTAGTAACCTGGTTTATGTTGAAGATCCTCCCCGGCAACGGCGTCAGAAATTCCTTTTGATGTTGCTTAAAACTACGTCGGTTTTTCCCCCAAAGAGGAAGGGATGATGCAACACATTGGCGGTAGGTATTTCCCTCAGATGTGAAACCAAGGTTATCGAACCATTAGGAGAACCAAGTAACACAACGTAAACAACACCTACACACAAATAACAACACCTCGCAACCCACGTGTTAAAAGGGTTGTCAATCCCTTTCGGGTAACGAACGTGAGAGAGAGATAAATATTGGTAGATTAGTTGATAAATAAGATAAATTGCAGCAAGGTATTTTTGGGTTTTTGGTTTAGTAGATCTGAAAATAGAAGCAAAGGAAAATAGATCGCAAAGGCAAATATATGAGGAAGAAGACCCGGGGGGGCCCGTAGGTTTCACTAGTGGCTTCTCTCGAGAAAAATAGCAAATGGTGGGTAAACAAATTACTGTTGGGCAATTGATAGAACTTCAAATAATCATGACGGTATCTAGGCAATGATCATTACATAGGCATCACGTCCAAGATTAATAGACCATCGCATGCCTGCATCTACTGCTATTACTCCACACATCGACCGCTATCCAGCATGCATCTGGTGTATTAAGTTAATGGAAAACGGAGTAATGCATTAAGAACGATGAGATGATGTAGACAATATCCATTTATCTATGGCGTTAGATATGGATCTCGTCATTTTATTCTTAGTGGCAACGATACATATGTGTCGGTTCCCCTACTGTCACTGCGATCAAGCACCGTAAGATCGAACCCACTACCGGGAACCTCTTCCGATTGCAAGATAAATAGATCAAGTTGGCCAAACAAAACCCAATATCGGAGAAGAAATAAGAGGCTATAAGCAATCATGCATATAACAGATCAAAGAACTCAAATAACTTTCATGGATATAAAAAGATAGATCTGATCATAAACTCAAAGTTCATCGGAGCCCAACAAAGACACCGCAAAAAGAGTTACATCATATGGATCTCCAAGAGACCATTGTATTGAGAATCAAGAATGAGAGACAAAGCCATCTAGCTACTAACTATGGACCCGAAGGTCTACAAAGAACTACTCACGCATCATCGGAGAGGCACCAATGGAATTGGTGACCCCCTCTGTGATGGTGTCTAGATTGGATCTGGTGTTTCTGGACTCTGCGGTGGCTGGATGAATATTTTGTCGACTCCCCTAGGTTTTCTGGAATATTGGGGTATTTATAGAGCAAAGAGGCGGTCCGGGGGGCACCCGAGGTGGGCACAACCCACCAGGGTGCGCATGGGCCTCCTGGCATGCCCTGGTGGGTTGTCCCCTCCTCGGGACTCCCCCCAGGTGCTACCAGGGCCCATAGTGTTCCTTCTGGCCCAAAAAATCTCCAAAAAGTTTTGCGGTGTTTGGGTTCCATTTGATATTGATTTCCTGTGATGTAAAAAACATGCAGAAAACATCAACTGAGACTTGCCACTATGTCAATAGGTTAGTACCAAAAAATGATATAAAATGACTGTAAAACATCCAATAATGATAATATAACAGCATGGAACAATAAAAATTTATAGATACGTTGGAGACGTATCACAGAGGCTGGGTGTAATGGGTATCTTCGCGAAAATAATATGTTCCCTTTATTGAAAAAGCATGTAATGTCTTCTAGGGGCCTCTTCCTTCTGTTGGTGCCTCTTGCTCTACCTACTGCTGGTGCCTCTTCGTGCTGTTGGTTCCTCTTCCTCCTTCTGCTACCTCTTCCTGCTTTGGAGAAGATCTATGTTATGATCTTGTGTTGTAAACTAAGACTCTGCTGAACATCAAAAAGTCATTCAATATTTTTGTAGGAGTGAAGGTAGTATCGGCAGTGGCAGTGTTGATAGGCTCTGATATACCGGTGTTGTTTGTAGCCGTAATTCTTGCTAAGTATTCAACAATATTGATATGAACACCTCTCCCTGCTTTGGAGGGGACCTGTGTTATGAAATTTCTTGTGTTGTAAACTAAGACTCTGCTGAACATCACAAAATCATTCACAAATTTTGCAGGAGCGAAGGTAGTATCGGCAATGGCAGTGGTGATAGGCTCTGATATACCAGTGCTGTTTGTAGCTGTATACTGTTGGTTCCCTATTGCCTGTGTTAATAATTTTCAAACAAATCGATCACATCAAGAGTGGGGATCAAATGAGCGAAGGATCACCAACTGAATGTGGGCGTTAACCTGATCATCAATCTTTTGCTCTCAACTTCTGGAGGTGTTCTTTATGCTTAGTTTGTAAATGTGCTTTTGGTTGATCTTTTGCTCTCAACTTTAGGAGGTGTTCTTGTGCGTAGTGTGTAAATGTGCTTTTGGTTTGCCAATTCCTGGATCTAGGCAGAGTTGGTGCTACATAGTACTGGTTGATGCTACATTCGTGGAATATCTTTGCCAATATATCTTATGTCAGCGCACGCGGCCAAAAACGTGCTCAAACCCAAGGTGACGTGCAGGTGAAAAGGGAGCACAGGAGGACGACGAGCTCAGCGAACCCGAACATGTACCCAAGTGATGCGCTTAGTATTTCAGCTTGTTTCACTTGCCGCTCCTTGAAGAGCTCCGTCAAGAGATATTGGGCCAGACAAGGTTGTCAGGATCGTGATTTTGAATCAGATCGGAGCTCTGATGGTAGGATCGCAAATCGTAGAATCTTCACTATCAGGATCGTAAGAACGTAGATTTTATGAACTAAAATCGTAGAATCAGAGGGGTTAGTTTGCATCGTAAAGTCGTAGAATCGTATAACAGAATCGCGATTCTGACAACCTTGGGGCCAGATATACACACTGGTGGGTGGATCGATCTCTAATTTCAGATCTCTTAAGAATCCTTGGTTATATCAGGTCTATATGACCGAAGAAAGCTTGGAACCGGTGTGGGGAGACATCACTCTGTTTGTCTCAGAAAGAAGCTAACGGCTACATGCTAACGTAATAGACATCCACACATATCTTTTGAGCTGACTAAGCACGAACATAGGGATGTTAACCGTTAAATTATCATGGTGCTAACTGCCCACCGTGGAGGAAGTTAACTTCACTTCAAATTACATTTTTTATGGCTGACTGATATCTTTTATACTGGTATATCATAGTCTAAGATAAACTGCATAATTGACATACGAAACTTTGTTGTTTCAGCGATGGCATAATTTGCATAGGAAACTGAAGGAGGAGCAAACCAGAAATCATAAACACACTAAAGTAGTACCGGAAGCAGAAGCAACCTTTTTACATACTCCACCGAAGCAAAAGGATAAGGAAACTAGTTACTAGTACTTTTTCTATGTGCTAACTGCTCAAGCGATTGAAGTTAGCTACTGAAGATGCCATTCCAATTCACCGGTTCATCCTGTGCTTTGCCGCCCGACGAGTGCTCTTGGAGGACTGTGGAGCAACTTACTCACATGTTCCCTCTTGGAGGCACTCCCGCACTGCCGAGATGCGCCTGTACATGTCATAACTAGCGAAGGCGTCGATCGCAGCGTAGGCGATGTGCTTGTGCGTGAGATTCTCCTCCCACTTGGAGTGTAGCCATTTCTTCTCAGTCACTGTCATCTTATTGAAGCCCTCGTAAGAAGGAAAATATAATGGACTTGGCAAGGTCTACGAGGGAATCTCTTTGTCCGGGCTTCTTGCCGGAGCCCGCCACCTTGTACTGCTTCTGGATGTCGACGAGGTTGGCCACCTTCAATCCGGTGTTAGCCAGGACTTCCTTGTCGTTGGAGGTGTCGACGGTGCCGAAGGTGCACTACTCGTTGCGAAGGAACTGCTGGAGCTTGTCGCAGGTGTCGCTCGCCCTGCAGTGTTGGTGGAGGAGGACATTGTCGCGGACGTAGAGCTGCAGGACTGCGACGTACTGCATCCTATCGTATGATTTGATGAACTCGATGTCTAGGTCGATCACCTTGTAGCAGTCTTCCGCGAAGAAGCGCTCGAGGTTGTTGATGTAGTTGGCTGCCTTCGCCGGGTCGTCGGTGTACCTGATGAAGAGCGTCCTCTGCAGGCGGGCCTTGATGATGTACTCGTCGCCGCCCAAATGCTCTGCCACACGACCTTCCATGGATGACTAGGCTAAGTAAGAGAAAAAACATTTGAAATTCGGGGTACGCAATTTTTTGCAATATTTTTCTTCACCTTGGCGCCAGACCACCAGCGAGGAGGCTACTTGTGTACGTGTTGCTTGCCGTCGTCCTTTAAATGGACACTACCATCATGACCTTTACTTATTGTTATTGACCAAGTCATTTTTGTACTTGTTTACTGTAGTGGTAATCACATATTACTTTTAGTTTATTCTGTGTAAATAGTAAACTTGAAATCGGAAAAAACCTCTATAGTAATTTTTTCTAACAATCTGATGAAAACATCCATTGTTTATGAAATTCAAAGTAAATGAAATTATTTAGACTAAACTTTCATATTTAAAGACATTTTTGGCACATCACACTGATAAATAGTATATTATAATGAACCTAAATTATATTTTTAATACATTACATTACTAATAGGTACACCTTAAAATACATTTAAACCAAAGCCACTTATATAAAAAAATGACAAAACCACATGTCTTACATGATTAATGTTTACACTTCCATAGAAATAGTGTGTATGTATTCATAAATAGTTTATGAGAGCTTTCTGAAGTGTATAGTATAAAAACACCTTGGTAGATGCCTTTATGATTAGATATATGTAAATGGAAATATCTAGAGTGCACAAGATGTATGCAGGGAGGTTGGAACCTAATAATTGGAAGGGAGTACCTAGAACTCATCTAGATGAGATATAATTTGGTCTCTTTTACTTGGAAAACAAGAACATATATAATCCACGTCAGCACACACGTATCTTATAGCATCACATCCAATGGTTATAAAAGGTGAATGAGACCAAATTATGTCCCATCTAGATGAGTTCTAGCAAAACTGTAATTGGAACACTACGTATTTACTTCTTTTGTCGAACATGTCTTACTCTATTACGGTGTGCTCAATAATTTGTTGATGATGTGTATCTCCTTTGTAGTTGGTACCAAAATATCATGGCTCTAGATAAAATAATATTTAGTAAAATTTGTAATTCATTCATCAAAGAGACTAGCAACCTGAGCAAACTTGCTTTATAATGTGAACTTGCTATAAACATGACACTAAGGCCGCGTTCGGATTCCCTCCGCTCCACGGCTACGCGCCGGAGTGGAGCGGCAATCCAGTTTCTTCGCACACGAACACGTCACCATGTACCTCCAACGCCGAGGGTGATGCACCGCAGCTCACGTCGAAGGAGACCCGTCCGGAAGCGCGGTACGCAAGCAATCCGGCGGGCGCTTTTGAAGACCCGAAACCCCATGCGTCCGGGAGGGACCCCGTCTGGATGCGCGGCGGCTATGGGCTGCCCTAGGTCGGCCTGACCGCCCCTAGGGCCTCGAGGTTCGCCGCCCTGCAACAAGAAGAACAGACGAAGAACGAGGAAGAAGAAGAACTAGGGTAAGGAGAAAAGATAAAAGATAAAAAGTGGTAGATGAATTGCTCGATTATGTGTTGTTCAATCGGCTGTCCCCCCTTAGGTATATAAGAGGCGGCTGGACTTCCCGTGCAAGGAAAAGGCTTGGATTCACGTCCAAAACCCTAGCCAAATTCGGATTGGTTTTGTCCGAACTTTTCAAAACTGTTCGGTTTAAACTGGTTGTACCTTGCTGGTAATTTTTGAGGTGGTAGACGACCTCGAATGGAAAAGAGCCCAAAAGCAATCTTGACCGTTTCGACGAGACGAACAACTTTCGTGTTGAACGTTTTTCGATTTGAAGCCATCTTCTAGGCTAAAACGGTCACGCAATACATGCTGTTATTCGCGCTACCCATCAGACACGTGGCTGGTGGGGCGCGCCACTTATGGCTCTGTGACAGGGCTGTGTTCGGATGGCTGTAACTTTTGCATATAAACTCGGATTGGGACGATTTGTATATCAAAATCGACCGTTTCGACGAGACGCACAACTTTCATGTTGAAACTTTTTCCATTTGAAGTCATCTTAATTGGGTTTCAAGCCATTCTTTAATCTGGTGTCACCATGAGCATCTCTGATCTTGTTATAACTTTTGCATCCGGACTCCGTTTTAGACCACTTTCATATCCATCTTGATCTTCTCAAAGAAATCCATCTCATGGTGACTTCCAATCATAAGTTTGAAGTAATCTTGACATAGATTAAAGCAACTTTTACGATTGTGCCACTTTTGAGCGTCAACACATGCCCCCCTGTTTTTCGGCAAAGCAAGCGTGCCGAAAAATAATTTGTACCATGTTGGTTCTAAGGACGATGTCAACACCCCATCGGCCATCTATATGGTTAGGACGATAATTATATATCGGCCATTATTGTTCTTGAACCCTTGATGCAAACTTGGACGAAACCTTCTCAACTTCATTAACAATCCGATGATAAAGTTCCATAGATATGTATCTCAAGGTCATCCTCCGAACCATATTGTTCCCCCTTTTGCTAGGATTTTGTAGATAATCAACAATAAACTCTCTCCAATCCTTACTATCACCTGCATCAAAATTCATTAGTGGCCGAAGCTGTGAACTTCGGTTCGGCCTTACCTATGTTGACGAGACGAAGCATCGGCTATTGAGAGAAATGCAATACACCATGATTAACGTAGTAGCCGGATGCTTGCTGTGCCAACTCTTTTGAATTGTCATGTCTAAATATAAGAACAATCTTAATGCAACCCAAGGTAAATTTTGCATCTAGACATACCCCAAGATAAACTATAAGCGATTCGTCAAAACATTGATAACCCTTAGATATTTGTTGCACTACTCATAACGAATCACCGAAAGTCTCAATATGTATATAGCACCTATAGCAAGTAAAAGAGTCAACCCGAATAACAATGCATATTCGGCTTTGATTAATCATGCATAAAAATATTCTAAGCGGCATGAGGCTTAAAAAAATAGTACCATAAGGAGGTATATAAACAACACCAACACTTTGGCCATTGCTACGAATTGAACCATCAAAACATAATCTCCATAGTACTAGAGAGACAAGGCTAACATCAATATTATGCATGTCATTAAACCGATGTTCAGTAATAAAATCAGCTATGATTTGGCCTCTTATAGATTTCAAAGATGCATAAGCCAAATCATATCCAAACAAAGTATAAGCCCACTAGCCAATTCTGCACTATGAATTGGTCTATGCAACGTATACTCAATGACATCGGTCATGATGTGTCAACTCCATTCAATCATAATATAGGCATACATATGAATTTTCATGAGCACATACTTTGTCTCGCTCTCCATTCGAACTAAGGACGATGCTAGAATACTACACCGGCCATGCATTGACATATTCTTAGGACGATAGATAAATATTGGCCATTACCATGTAGACATCATTCAAAGCACATATAACCGAAATAAACAAATGAAATAACAAATCAAGTATTTCGGCCCTTTGGATCAGCAACAAACTTGTAGCTAATCAAATGTATAGTGACTTGGTAATACCCTTTCATGATGTAAGAAATTATATGGCATCCATGGATTAAAATAAGCCCATTGAGGGTTACCAATCATACCTGATGACGAATTCCATGGCAGAGGCGTTAATCGCATAGTTGAAGAATATGGATAATGTGTAGACCGAAGATACTGAAATCTTCGGCTTGGTCCTTCATAGTTTTCACACTTTTCCTTCTTCACCTTTGCCGCACTTCTTGTAATGGAAGCTTGCACATAATTCTTATTTTGAGCACTTCCTTTGGGAACCCATGCCATGTTCCTTTCTTCAAGTTCTTGTGCACTAAGTTTTTGTAATTTCTTCTTTTGCCAATATGATAAGCCAAGTGGACACACCGGCTGCGATTTTGTCTGAAGTAATGGCAATTCTTGTTTTACATTATGCACTCTCAACTTCTCTTCTTCAGATTTGGCACTTTGACTATCAATAATTGGTTGTTTCGTCTTATTGCCTTTAGTAGCCAATGTCAACACTTTAATTGGCTCTTTTTCATTTGAGATCAAATCTGAAGTTGCACTCTTACGGCCATCTCTTTTAACACGGTAAATTTGGTTGACCATCTCTTTCTTCTTCCTTGAGCTCTGGACCGATTCCTTATGATTGAAACGGTCTTTAACATGTGATTGTTCAAATGTTGATCTTCTCAGAGCTGCATAATATTGGTGAGATGGCTTAAAATAAGATGGATAATGTGCCCTTGTATCATACCTATCCCGTGATGAATATGAATCTACATGAGCATAGGGAGGCATCCACGGCATTGGCATTGGCGGCGCAAAATAAGGATATGAATATGTTGCATAAAAATTGTCACTTTGCCAATGCCGATCCTCATACTTGCGCCTTGGGGGTGATCTTGGTTTCTTTGCATGATTTGGCCGATAAGCATTCTTCTCTTCACTCTTCTTTTGATATTTATCCAATAGTTCAGCGAAGGTGATTTTTGATCTCTTACACTTGCGCTTATTCCGGCCTTTGTTTTCTTTTGGTTTGCTTTCATCGATCATTGGATTTGCTTGCTGCCCCCCAGTCCTTGGCTTCTCCATTGTAGCTTCGATGGAACTCTCCCCCTCAAGATTATGCTCGTTATGCTTTTCAACAACTTCTTTACTTGAAAGCTTGATCCCATCACCTGCAGCTTTTACATTCTCTTTAAATGGATCGGCTTGAAGCAGCCGATGCAAAAACTTTTTGCCATTGGGACCAATCGGAATAGATTGGTCATCTCTTGGTGTTTCAACAAACTTCAATCGTCCTTTTTCAATGGCCGCTTTAACTATTTGACGAAACATGTTGCAATCCTCAAAATTATGCTTGGATGAATCATGCAACTTACAATACATTCGTCCTTGGATTGATGGCTTAACATGGTGATCAAGAATTGTAATGTAATTATTTTTCAGCAACAAATCAAATATTTGATCACACATGCTTGAATTGAAGGTATACTTCTTGTTTTCTAGCCGATCTTGCTGTTTGAATGGCTTTTAAGCAAACGAATGGTTCAGATTTGTAATCTCCCCATTCGGCTATGCATTGTGTTTTCCACTCTATCTCCGATGTCTTTGGATAGAATATTATATTAACATCAGTTTTCTCAATAGAATTTAACCTTGGCTTTAAATTTCTGAAACGAAGATATTTAGAACATACATGTCTCAGTTGAGAGCAAATGCAAGCCAAGTACGAAATAAGCAAAGCTACCCAAGTAGATATGAACTTTACATAAAGCAACGGGGAAAGCTTTGGCTATAACAATAAGTCAATATCGGTCTTTATAAATGGCGTAATGGGTTGACCGATATGTTCCATAACAAGTTTATTGCTAACAAGTAAATTACCCTTCTTCATTGGTCTTTCAAAATTACTTATGAGAATATTTCTTATAGATGCATCAATAATGAAGTCGCGACCAAATCTGAAAATAGGTAAATTACTCTCTATGCATACCTTTTCAAATATGTTGGGAGAACATGATGGTGGTGTCACTTGAAAAACATCTTGCTCCATCTTTGGATGGCTCCCCAACACCTTGTCATCATCTTTTTCTTGATTCCGTGCTCATTGCTTTGAAGATCCATGTCAGCCGAACTTTGTTCGGCTACTTGTTCTTGTCCTTGAGGCTTGTCAATTTCTATGGCACGGAACTCATAGGGCAGGAAGTAGGTTCCATTGACTTCGAAAAAATCAAGTATGACTGTTTTGCTATGTTTTCCATGCCCTTTCTCAATAATGCTTGCCTCTTTGGATTTGATGGACTCAGAATATATACTACTTGATTCGGCTTTTCTAATAACCGAATTTTCTTTGTTACCTGAATCAACAACTTTATCTTTTTGAATTTGCAAGGCTTCTCGCTCTCGTCTAATTTTAGCCCACATCTCAGCTTGGCGACTTTTAAACTTTTCATCTCAATTTGCATCCACTCGTCATGAGATTGCCTCCCAATACTTTGAGACTCTTTCGGCAATAAGGTGCCAAAACTTTGCGATTGTTTAGGTGGTACACTGGATGGTACAACACTGGGCAACTGCATCATTTGCAAAACTCTAGCTTTTACAGCAGCAAAATCATGAGGCTTCCCGCCTTCTATTAGTTCCTGGCGAATAGAGTTGCACAAATCCCAAGAGAATGTAAGCTTGTTCTCAATTACCCAATCTGGATATGGTTGCCCCCCAATGCTTTTAGACTCTTTCGGCAATGAGATGTTGCCGAAATTCTGTAATTGTGTAGGGAAGACATGATATGCCACGGTAGTAGGTGAAGGCATTTGTGCTCCTGCAGAAGTTTCACTTATTCGGCCATGACCATTAAGGTGCGGAGCCGAATTATGGACATCAACAGTTGCGTATGGTGCCAAAAAACTAGTAGCATGAGGTGTAGCATATGATGTTTGAGGGTAATTGGCCGAATAACTAGTAGTAGCATGGCCAATTCCCCTATCCACCAGCATGTTTGGATTAACATGTTGCAAATTAGTTGCCGATGAATAAAAAGATGAAACACTATGTTGCATGCCATTGAAAGATCCTACATGGGGTGTTTCAACTTGATTAACCGAACTCATCATGTTGTTCATCGGCATATGGATTTGTGGGGTTGCCGATGCATGGGAGTTGGGATACATATGTTGCATGTTGCTAAAATTATATGAAGTAGAATCATGGAGATTTTGTTGCATCGGCCCTTGCACATAATTAGATGCATGATTGATAAAGCTAGGGCTAGCCGATACATTATGCTCATTAGATGATCTAGCAACAACATATGTATTATTTGCATCTACATATGTGAATTGGGTATTCAAATTACCTTTGTAGATTGCAAACCCTAGATGACGATCTCTTCGTAGCAAGAACGGGCCGGAGACCGTTCAAAGCTTCGTCCCCAGCGGAGTCGCCAAAAAGTGTGTTCGCACATGAACACGTCACAGTGTACCTCCAACGCCGAGGGTGATGCACCGCAGCTCACGTCGAAGGAGACCCGTAGGGAAGCGCGGTACACAAGCAATCCGGCGGGCGCTTTTGGAGACCCGAAACCCCACGCGTCCGGGAGGGACCCCGTCTGGACGCGCGGCGGCTATGGGCTGCCCTAGGTCGGCCTGACCGCCCCTAGGGCCTCGAGGTTCGCCGCTCTGCAACAAGAAGAAAAGACGAAGAACGAGGAAGAAGAAGAACTAGGGTTAAGGAGAAAAGATAAAAGATAAAAAGTGGTAGATGAATTGTTCGATTATGTGTTGTTCAATCGGCCGTCACCCCTTAAGTATATAAGAGGCGGCTTGACTTCCCGTGCAAGGAAAAGACTTGGATTCACGTCCAAAACGCTAGCCAAATTCAAATTGGTTTTGTCCGAATTTTTCAAAACTGTTCGGTTTAAACTGGCTGTACATTGCTGGTAATTTTTGAGGTGGTAAACAACTTCGGATGAAAAAGATCCCAAAAGCAATCTTGACCGTTTCGACGAGACGAACAACTTTCCTGTTGAACGTTTTTCGATTTGAAGCCATCTTCTAGGTCAAAACGGTCACGCAATACAGGATGTTATTCGCGTTACCCATCAGACACGTGGCTGGTGGGGCGCCCCCACTTATGGCTCTGTGACAGGGCTGTGTTCGGATGGCTGTAACTTTTGCATATTAACTCGGATTTGGACGATTTTTATATCAAAATCGACTGTTTCGACGAGACGCACAACTTTCATGTTGATACTTTTTCCATTTGAAGTCGTCTTAATTAGGTTTCAAGCCATTCTTTAATCTGGTGTCATCATGAGCATCTCTGATCTTGTTATAACTTTTGCATCCGGACTCCGTTTTAGACTACTTTCATATCCATCTTGATCTTTTCAAAGAAAGCCATCTCATGGTGACTTCCAATCATAAGTTTGATGTAATCTTGACATAGATTAAAGCAACTTTTACGATTGTGCCACTTTTGAGCGTCAACACAGTTGATTAAGGCCATAATTTGCGGAGTTAATTAAAGCCCGCTCCGCGCGCTCCGCTCCACGGATGACTGCCGAACGCGGCCTAAGAATTGGGTCATTTACATTCTCTAGATATTCAATTGTTTCGTCATATTTAGTAGGCTCTTGTTCGTTCAAAAAAAAAAGGTAGGCTTTTGTATGAAACAAGTTTCTTAGTAGTACTGCGATGATTAAATATTAATACCCAAAATAGTATGCGTGTAGTACTCCGCCCGAACAACACATACACGAACGCGGGCTAAGAAATTAAAAGGTCAAGAGGATCCATTCCGAGCTGTTCTCGTGAAACACAGCACCAAACAACACAGGAAAAGAAAACACAGAAAAAGTGCAAATCTCGATGTCGTAGACTTGGACTAAGATTTAGCAAAACCGATTTTCATTCCACATGACAAAATTACATCTCCACCGGTTTTACTGTGATTGCTGATCCAGCTAGTAGTTTCTTTACTACAGTGAAACCGGCGGAGATTTTTGTTGTCTACTGTGATTGCTGATCCAATGGACAACAAAAATCACAGTGGACAACAAAAATCTCCGTCGGACCTCCGTACGCAACTACTTAGCCGGACCCTGTATTCAATATGTGAAATGTGGTAACATGTTTTCTTTTGATATTATAAAAATGTGATAGTAGGAGTTTCTCCCAGTGCCTTCAGAGGTCAAAAAATAAAAATAAAATATGTGAAATGTGATGCCAAGATTTCTGTTGGCAACAGTTGGTTTTGTGTGATGTGGTTGTGAATGTGAAATGCCCGTGTTCCTTATTCAAAATATAATAATGAGCACCTTGGTAATTTATTAACTGACATATGGTTCACCCATCGACATGTAATGCTAATGAACAGTTTTTTGTTCGTGCTAACAGACATGCTTCCATCGTTAGGTGAGCTCAAGCGCTCTGACCGAACACTAAAATCATGCATGATCCTCGTTCAAGATATAATACTAATAAACACCATGCTAATTATACTCCCTGGCCGTGTTTGTCATTTTGATCGTGTGGGATTCTGGGTACGAACAAGTAGAGAACAAGTAAGATACTCCCTCCGTCCGGAAATACTTGTCATCAAAATGGATAAAAAGGAATGTATCTAGATGTATTTTAGTTCTAGATACATCTCCTTTTATCCATTTTGATGACAAGTATTTCCGGACGGAGGGAGTAGTTGCGTTGCAGCTTAATGCTACCTAGTTGGACTCTCCATTGGAGGTCATATACAATTTCTACAAACCAAAAACCAAACTGATGCCGCATGCCCACATAATTCGAGTTGGTTGATTTGGATGGAATTTGGAGTACCCGTTTTGTACAAGAAGTTCAATTGCCTCATACATAGATGAGAGGTGATGGCCGATTGAACAACACACAGTTAACAAACCGATATATCACTTTTCCACATTTATCCTCTCTTTCTCCCTTGTTCTTCTTATTTCTCGTTTTCCGTTTGTTCTTCGTGGTTGAGGGTAGTGATCCACAAGGCCCCAGAGGTGATCAGGTCGACCTAGGGCAGCCTATAGCTGTAGTGCGTCCAGACGGAGCCCATCTCAGGTGTGTGGGGTTTCGGACCTATAAAAGCACCTGCCTGATTACTTGCTGACCACGCTTCCGGTCAGGTGTGCTTCGACGTGAGACGGGTGTATTACCTTCGGCATCAAAGGTACACGGTGAAATATTCATGTACAACATATGTACGACAACCTCATAAATTATACTCCCTCCGTCCGAAAACACTAGATACATCCCTTTTATTTATTTTGATGACAAGTATTTTCGGACGGAGGGAGTATTTTTTAGAAAATGAGGAATATCCCCGGCCTCTGCATCTGAACGATGCATACAACCATTTTATTAATTATTAACACAAGACCTTACAAAGTCATACAACGGTTAGCCCAAAGCCACCATCTAAGCAACATCTGTCGCTACTCCTATTCAGTTGATGAAGGGGCGCTGATAGTCTAGGTCTAATACCAAATAGACCTCGCAGTCAAACCTAACATCAAAGACCTGAGGTCCCAACCAGGACGCCTGCCAGTATGGGCACCCACCAGTCTGGCGTGCTCCTCAACCAGGACGCCTGCCGGGTACGAGGCAACCGCAGCCACCAGCCACCAATCCATCTTTGGAGCTGTACTGTAGCATCTACCTTGCCCGGTCTAGCTGCTGCCGACGCCACCACGACGCCAGACAGCGTCGACCTCCTGCGCATGTCCATCACCACACATCTGACGCCAAGCCTCCGCTGCTCCATGCCGCCAAGAGCAGCCGCCATGAATATGTAGAAAGAAACATCGCTCCACGAAGAAGCCATCCACTGGTCCCTCGAGCCCGAGTGCAACTCCAAGAATGCCGCCCCCAAGGGGGTAACGACACATGAATGCCGCCGTCATCCGATCAACTGATCTAGGGTTTCCCCCGGAGGTATTGGGTGGGTTTGGGATTTGTACCTCGATGATGCCTTCATGAAGGAAACGATGATAAGGGCATCGTCATCACTGGCTCCGGCCAACGATCGAATACCAAGTTTTCACTCGGATCCATCCTAAGAAATCCACCCGGCAACCTGTGAACTGTCTCGACCGCCTGCAAAGCCCCAGATCTAGCCGCCTAGATCCGGCGACCAACCGCAACAGCAGTGCCACTGTAGGAGTCCTGGCACACTGGCCACTGCCTGAATGCACCACCATTGGAGTCTGGGAGGAGGACTCCCACCCCATCCCGCCAAACTGCGAGAGCCGCCGAGATGGATCCCGCACGCTCATTATCGTCTCTGATCGAAACCAATCCGTGGCAAAATCACGAGATCGCCGACGCAGATCCATCTTAGATATGGACTGCACCACGCCAATCCTGAACACCATGCTAATTATATACTGTACTACCTCGCCGAGTAGAACGCGTATTTTGGTTTGGCGAAACTCTCTATTTATATTAGGCGTACGCTGTGTGTGCATTGGGACTTGGGTACAAGTAGAACGCGTACGTGAGGTAGCGGAGCGGCACGATAACTAGAACTAGAACTAGAACTGGAATGGCAGCTAGTCCGACACCGACGCTGGTGCTGGTGCCGGAGTGGGGCACCGGCCACCTCATGTCCATGCTCGAGTCCTGCAAGCGCATCCTTCTCTGCGGCGGCGGCGTCGGCGGCGGCCGCGCCCGCTCCTTCTCCATCACGCTGCTCATCATGCGTCCGCCCACCGCCCAAGCCACCTCCGAGGTCGAGGCGCACGTCCGCCGCGAGGCCGCCTCCGGCCTCGACATCCGCTTCCACCGCCTCCCCGCCGTGGAGCCTCCGGCCGACGCCGCCGGGGTCGAGGAGTTCATCGCGCGCTACATCCAGCTCCACGCGCCCCACGTCAGGGACGCTGTCGCGGCGATGTCGTGCCCCGTCGCCGCGCTCGTGCTCGACCTGTTCGCGGCGCCCATGGTCGACGTGGCCCGCGACCTGGGCGTGCCCTCCTACGTCTTCATGTCATCCACCGGCGCCATGCTCGCGCTCATGCTGCACCTGCCCGTGCTCCACCAAGTGGTCACCGTGGAGTTCAGCCAGGTGGACGGGGAGGTGGTGCACGTGCCCGGGCTTCCGCCGATACCGGCCGACTCCATGCCGTGCCCGGTGGTGGACAAGAAGAGCCCCAACTACACGTGGTTCGTGCGCCTCGGCCACAGCTTCATGGACGCCACGGGAATCATCGCAAACACTGCGGACGAGCTCGAGCCGGGGGCCCTCGCGGCCGTCGCCGACGGCCGCGCCGTGCCAGGGCGCCCCGCGCCGCCGGTGTACCCCGTAGGCCCCGTGCTCTCGCTTGCCGTTCCCAAGGAAGATGCGCCGCACCAGTGCATCGCCTGGCTGGACGCGCAGCCGCCGGCGTCGGTGGTGTTCCTCTGTTTCGGGAGCATGGGGTGGTTCGAGGCAGCCCAGGTGGTGGAGATCATGGCGGCGCTGGAGCGGTGCGGCCACCGCTTCCTGTGGGTCCTCCGGGGCCCGCCATCCTCCGAGTCGGGCGCCGGCGCGCCGGACGGGTCGGAGCACCCGACGGACGCGAACCTGGAGGAGCTGCTCCCAGAGGGGTTCTTGGAGAGGACGGAGGGCAAGGGCGTGGTGTGGCCGACGTGGGTGCCGCAGAAGGACGTCCTGGCGCACCCGGCCGTGGGGGGATTCGTGACGCACGCCGGGTGGAACTCGGTGCTGGAGAGCCTGTGGCACGGCGTGCCAATGGCGCCGTGGCCTCTGTACGCGGAGCAGCACCTGAACGCGTTCGAGCTCGTGGCCGACATGGGCGTCGCCGTGCCGCTCAAGGTGGACCGGAAGCGGGACAACTTCGTGGAGGCGGCGGAGCTGGAACGAGCGGTGAGGTGCCTGATGGGAGAGGAGGGGAGGAAGGCCAGGGAGAGGGCCGCCGAGATGAGAGCCGTCTGCCGCAACGCCGTCAACAAGGGCGGCTCCTCCGACGCTGCGTTGCAGAGGCTCTCGGAGGCGCTCCATCACGGCGCGGTGCCCCCGACCATGTGAATTGTTTACGCATGCCAGGAAAATCGTTTTCACCGTGTACGTGTACACAAAAAAGATAATAAAACTGTTCCTTTTTATCGGTTACTTCCTCCGTAAACTAATATAAAAACGTTTATAATACTAAAATAGTAATCTAAACACTCTTATATTAGTTTACAGACGGAGTACATATTTTTCCTCATGTACTCCCTCTATATAGAAATTGAAGTAGTGATTAACACTCTTATATTTCTTTAATTGAATATGCAAGTATTCAAGTTCAACACTTATTTCCAACGAAAAAAAAGTTCAACACTTAATTTGTTTTGAAACTTGGATTTGCTTATGGCCGTGTGCATCTTAATTATGCAGTGACCGGATGTAACGAGCAATAAAGTGTTCATTATTGAAATGAAAAAAAAAAACAAATTGTATTGATATTCATGCTCCCAGCTCCTTTTGGTCCTCGCTTTCTTTCTAGAAAGTTAAGAAGCACTTTGATGTTATCACCATTATCTGCTATGACCGATGTCGGCACGATTTTCTTTCTCGGAACGAGAGACGCCACCATCATCCCAACATGACAGAAGTTGGCACAATTTTCACTAGGAATCGCGCCACCCTGACACTGCGGCTTCATGGATCCGCGTGGAGCCTCACCACAAAGACACACGCTGCCTCTGGTTCTTCTGACCGGAGAAAACTCTAGAAATGGTGCCCTCAGGAGGGACTATGACTCAGAAGCACATCCCTTGCTCAATCCCGGGGAGATTTAGGGTTTCCCACGGAGTTTCCCGCACCGTCGTGGACCCCAACGACTAAACCCGCACCACAAGCCGACCACAAAAGGCAAATCTAGTCAGATATGTCCGTATGGACCCACCTTGCATATCAGAACATGCCTTCATGGCACTCCTGTGGCACCCCCGCCACCACCGACCACTACGCCGCCACCACGTGTTGTCGCACAGAGTGAACTATCGTGTTGCGGAGGCCCGCGGGGGGGGGGGGGGCACGGGGGCCTCGTCCGTGCGCCTGACCTACCTGACCACGAGCAAAAGTGATAGTGTAACATTTTTGTTAGGTAGCCAAATTGAGTGTTTAATGTTGACTAATGTTTATATTTGTGAAAGTAGGCACTTCATCCTACAATCTTTTCAGTACGATCAATTGTTGTTCTTAGGAAATGAATAGAAATGACCGTTTATTAAGTTATTTATAATGAAAATGTGGATTCTACTTTAACACTAATACTATGAAACAACTTTATTTTTCATAACTATACCTCGGTATATACAAGGTTACTTTGATCCTTAACTTTAACACCGGACATTTTGCTCACTAATTCCATCAAAGCGGATTGGTTGTTCACCCAACACTAGGTTATTTTTTTAGAAATGACAACCTATGCTACCCAAAAAGAAGTAAGGGGAAAGGTGAGAAAATTATGTGTGTGAGGAGAGACTGTTAGGTAAGAGCGGTTGCACATATCGCTACCATGTGATCAAAACCTTAAAAAATGATTGACAACCTTTGCTTCCCTCTATGAAGGGCTTATCTATTGACTTTTTATGCCGAGCCAATTCCTTTTCCTTCTAATCCTTAAAATAAAACTATATGGTGGAGGAATATCCATGATATATAAACTATTGATGTGCATAATTATGCTAATTCTTTATTTTTGATGTTATCCCTCGGATGAATAAGTTAAATCTTCCACTCTGTCCGGTTGAATATATTTGTTCTAAAAGATTTGCTCGTGAGTGATAACTAATTATTAAAAGACTAAAAGATAATTGAGCATGTGATATTTGACATAACAACTCTTACAGACCCTTGTAGAAAATAAGAGGAATATGATTGTTTAATGACCGAGTAGATGGTGTGTTATGATCAAGAAACTATTATGGGTTATACTTTTGCATGTTAAGGTGTCATGACCTCCTCATAATAAGCTTTGTAAGAAAGGATTGTTGTTTAGAATATTTCATCATGAAAGCAAATAGTGATGTTTTCATTTCCGTTTTCTTCATTATCGACTCATCACTTCTTAAACATGAGGTGTTTATTATGCTCAGATTTCGCTAGGGCACAAGTGAGGCTACTACTCAGATTTCGCTAGGCTGTGAACTAGTAAACTTTAAATATTATATTTTTATTGAGTTGGAAGAGAGAAGAGAAGCAGACTACTAGTTCACAGCCGATTGTAACACGTGCTCCTCGAGTCTATATCAGAGAGTGATGTGAGCCATGTATCAATAAAGTAGTACACAAGTATATCCAACTATTATACTTGCAGGTCATAAGCTTGGTTAAAAATGACGTGGCAACATTATATATTTACCAGCTAGCTATACTATTAATCATGCTCTTAGAAGGTATGATGCGCGCTGTCTGGTCTAACTCGGATTCGAGGGACGCCAAGACGATCCGCGCAATCCTAGTTATCAGCCGGTTGAGTATGAGTGTTTCTCACATCGAATTATATGTGACGCACTCGTCGATATCAAAGGCTCTGACCCGAAGTTATCATTCATCCCGTGCTCCTCGTTCCAGATGTTAAATAAAAAGCTATGCTAATTTTAAACTGACATGTGATGTGGTTAGCCGTTAGATATGTGGTGCCAAGTTTTATGTCGTAATAACAATTGATTCTGTGTGGATGTGGCCATCGATGTCAAATGCTCTGACCCAAAAAAACAATTCATTCCTCATTCAAGATATTGTAAGAGCACCTTGTTGAATGCTAATTAACTAACTGACATGTGGTTTGTCATTCGATATGTAATGCTAACGCATCAGTTCGTAACAGATGATTCTACGTTTGTTGAGCTTATCGATGTCAGGTGCTCTGACCAAACATTAAAAATTAATGCATGTTCCATGTTGAAGATACTATAATGATCACGATGCTAATTGATTAATTGACACTATCCTCCAATGCTGTATGGTAATCGCCAGCAGCGACAGCTCTCCCTTCCTCCCTAACTGCCTACCATTTTGATCGATCGTGTTGTCAAGAATTTGGGATGCTCGAAACGTAAAGATCTTCACGCAGCTCGATCTGTCTGCAAATGATGTAACAAAATCAGATATTACTCAATAATCTTTCAAAACAAAACCAGATATTACTTAATAATAAATCTCTAATTCCGAACACTATGCGATTTGTTATTATCATTATCTCTACTGTTAATTGATAATCACAATTTTTCTAGTACAACAAAAATGACAATCTTTTTTCTTGTGGGCGTACGCATCCACATGCGCCCCTGCAGAGGGACACCATTCGTGACACCATGGAGGATGCCGTGGCTGGGCCTAATGCTGGTGTGATGTTTGAGAATGCCAGGGCATGGATCACGGCCATAGGGACAACCATGGTGGAAGGCGGTTTGTGGATGTGCTCATATTATATTTTGTGTCAGTTGTACAGAAAGCCAAACAGGCTACATTCTCAAATCACGTGTGTCCAATCAAAGATAAAAACATTCGTTAAGTAATGTGTCCTACAATAGTTGGTAGTCGTCGTTGTAGTTCGTAGCAACTATTCATGCGAAAATATTTTGGAAATAAAGCGCTCAATCAATATGGACATCCAATCATCAATGCAAGTAATTAGCTATACAATAAATTACTTGGGCAATTAACTAGTTCCATCTAAATAGGATTTTTCTCTCTCACATCAAATCAATTTGGAAACCAAGTCACTAAAATGCAATCATTTAATTAGTTAGGCAGTTAATTATGCATACAGATAATTAGAAGTAGTTTTTTCCTAATTAGACAGAAAATTAATTGATTTGGATGACAAATAATTATGCATGCATAGAATTAGGTAGGCCCTTAGTTATTTCTCTAATTTATTAATTAAGAAAGTAGTTAATCACACGAATCATTATGAAAGCACTTTTTTTTGAAATTATTATGAAAGCACTTGTGGGCAAGGAGGATCAATAGGCTCTCAGCGACATGGCTGAGCACTGCTTGCCAACATGGACAGTGGCACCATGCGCTTGCGACACGAGCGACCTAGCGTTCACCAAGATAGATGACGACCATGCTCTGGAGGATGTCCACACCCTAACGGTTGTTGAAAGGTTCGCAGGTGAGGATAGCACGATACAACATTGGCTAGGTGGTTCATGCTATAATAGAAAGAAAGAGTGTTCCAAAAATAAAAATAAAAAAAGAACTAAAGCGATCAAGTGGTCCATGGTGTTGAGAAAGAAAAGAGTGTTACAAAAAAAAAGAAAAAAAAATGAAAGAAAGTATTCTAGAAAATAAGTAGAAGTGGGGACAAAAGTTGACGAGGAAGGACGAAGAAGAAGATGTGGCGTCGGTGATGACCGCATTGATGTTGACGTGCTTCTGGTTGGCGCCAACGAAATGGATGGACGATGAGGCTAGGAGTAGAAGATGTAGGGGAGGCCGAGGAAGAGAAAATGGCAATCATCCTTTCTAGCACTGAATGGTATGTGGGCTGGAGGTAGATCTATTGGTCACGAGGAATACATTCAGGTTGCCACTTGCCCCCCCCCCCCACACGTCAGTGGGCTTTTGCAAAGTCGAATGGACATTTGAAAATGATCTCCGTAGTTATTTATTATTTCGTGTCAATAATATTTGTTAGATTAACCCAGTCTTTTATATTGTAAATATGAGCATCCATGTAGCAACACACGGCGAAGGGGACGTGGGAGTTATTAGGTCTTGAAGGCGGAGGTTCCCACGAGAAATGTCCAGCTATGCCAGGAAACCGAGCGGGAAGGGGAGAGTCTGACGGGAAAAGTGAAGGGTGCGTCGTGCGGTGGAGTTTTTGTGTTGGGAACGTGTGCTGGAATTAACATGGCGGATACTCCGGACAACCATATTTCTCCCCACATGTGGTCTGGATTTGGGGGAGCCCGGACTGTCCAAACGGTTGCATTTTGGGGAGCCTATGAAACACCCCTTTGATGTGTAAACATGTCCAAACGTATGAGGGAGAAATGAGCTTTGACCTTGGGGACAACCTTAAGCATTTATTTGATATAACCCTTAGAAACGCACGGGTGTTCTGCTAGCAATTCTTTGTTTTGTATTTGATTGCTTAGTAGCTCTAGGCCAATTAGACGGGCTTAGTTTTGCTACGCTTCACCACTGGTTGATGGGTATGGTGGTGGTGCGTGGGATGGATGGTGGAGGGGTTTAGACGGATGGCTAGAGGTATTGACTTAGGGAAAGCTTGTTTGCTAAGGGTGTACACGGTCCAGTCCGGTCCCTCACCGAGTTGGTAGTGGGACCGACCCATGAGCGAGCTGGACAGGGCCGACCAATAGAACATGCTGGGTTTTGAGGACCAGACCGACCAGGCTTCTTCTCTGCCCTAGAGAGACGGGTGGTGGTAGCGAGGAGCCTCAGAGTCAGGGGCTCGGTCGGTGTGGAGGGAAGAACGAGACATTGATGAGTGTCGCCCTCTTCCCTACCTTAGGGGGGGGGGGGGGGGGGGGGGCGGGGGGAGACCAAGAAACTGATGAGCATCACCCTGTTAGCGAGATGCGTATTTCACATGGGCCTAAAGTCAGTCCAACAAAGCTGGACCAGTCCAAAACCGAACTAGTTGGTCTTTAGTGGGCAAATGGCATCTCGGATCGGCCTTTTTTCTTAGCGTGCCTAGCTCGATCGGTACGATCCTGAGTGGTATACGAGTGTGCGAAAAGTCCGCTTCATCCATCTAGCCTTGGTGCGGTGTGGAAAGTAAACGGGTGGGGAGAGGGAACAAGAAGGGGCAAGCGTTGTATTTCAATCGTTTAATAATAAAAATCAACATCCGCAATACATTATTTGTGTCATTAGATTCATCGTGAAGAATAATTTTATATTTTATTTATTTAGCATTTTAGATGTTAATAGTTTATACTGGAAATTTGGTCAATCATATGCATGCATGTTTGACTTTTGTAAAACAAAATTTGCATTACAGTACTAATTCTTCCTAGTTACCCTCTCTTTGAACTAAAACCACGACGAGTAAATCGAAACGGAGGGAGTAGTTGATAATTAAGTTACAGTTTTGCCAAGTCTCGGTTGACTTATGTTTCAGTCGATGTTATATTAATTTATCTTGGATTGGAATTCGAATAAAAAATTCTTTTCAGTTTTTCCTTTTTCTTTCAATATACAATATCACTTGACTAAGACCTGGTTAAGTCTCAGTCGACTAATCATCACACTATAAAAAGTAGCACCACACACATGCATCAGCACTAAGCCACCACGTTAAGAGCCATATCTATTTCGACTTGCACCTAAGCCAACTAGGTAGAGAGTCACGTCATGGAGCTCAACCTTGCCTCGTATGTGTCCATTGTTCTCTTTGTCCTCACCGGCACGTACGTCTACTACACGACACGGAGCCGGTCGCCGCTGCGGCTCCCTCCCTCGCCGCCCGGGTGGCCTGTGATCGGACA
This sequence comes from Secale cereale, assembly GCA_902687465.1. Taxonomy (NCBI): domain Eukaryota; kingdom Viridiplantae; phylum Streptophyta; class Magnoliopsida; order Poales; family Poaceae; genus Secale; species Secale cereale. Next base: position 873,742,000 of record LR738713.1, read on the forward strand.
CCTCCACCTGATGACGGACATGCCCCACCACGCGCTCGCAGATCTGGCCAGGAGCATGCGCGCTCCGCTCCTCCGGCTTCAGCTCGGGAGCATCCCGGCCGTGGTGATCTCCAAGCCCGACCTGGCGCGCGAGGCGCTCACCACCAACGACGCGGCCATGGCGTCTCGGCCACACCTCCTCTCCGGGCAGTTCTTCTCGTTCGGCTGCTCCGACGTGACGTTCGCGCCGGCGGGGGCCTACCACCGCATGGTGCGGAGGGTGGTCGTCTCCGACCTCGTCTCGCCTCGCCGCGTGGCCACATACGGAAGCATCCGGGACCAGGAGCTCCGCAGCCTCCTCGCGCACCTCACGGAGAGCGCCTCGACGGAACCGGAGGCCCCCGTCAACCTCAGCAAGTGCCTCCTCAACCTGGCAAACGATGTGCTCTGCCGCATCGCCTTTGGCCGCCGGTTTCCGCACGGCAAGGACGACAAGCTCGCCGCGGTGCTCGCCGAGTCGCAGGACCTATATCGCCATAGGCGACTTCTTCCCGGAGCTGGAGCCTTTCGCGAGCACCCTGACGGGACTCCGCCGCCGGCTGAAGAGCTGCCTGGCCGACCTCCGTGAGGTCTGTGACGAAATCATCGAGGAGCACATCAGCGGCGAGCGCCAGCGCATCCCCGGAGACCGAGACGAGGACTTCGTCGACGTCCTCCTCCGCGCCCAGAAGGCGCCCGACCTAAAAGTCCCACTCACCGACGACAACCTCAAATCCATCGTCTTGGTACGCCACTCGCCCACTTAATTTGGCTCTCCTCGACTCCATGGACGCCGAAATTAAAAAAAAAAATACAAAAATCAATCTTGCTCTCCTCGACTCCATGGACGCCGAAAT
>LR738713.1:873742983-873771959 GCA_902687465.1 Secale cereale
ACAAAAATACAAAAATCTATCTTGCTCTCCTCGACTCCATGGACGCCCAAATTAACAAAAATACAAAAATCAATCTTGCTCTCCTCGACTCCATGGACGCCCAAATTAACAAAAATACAAAAATCAATCTTGCTCTCCTCGACTCCATGGACGCCCAAATTAACAAAAATACAAAAATCAATCTTGTAAGTTAAAAAAAATGAAAATGATACACACATAGCAGTCAGAGATGTCTGTGAAATTTCATGACGAAATACGTTGTAATATAAGGTAAACAAAAAAATCCATGTAATTTTAGGGTTATTGTGAATGTGCTAGAAATGCATACATGATTTTGTTATTTTCTCAGCATCAAAATATATTTCACGTGAAACTTTACAAACAGGTAGTATGTACTTCCTCCGTAAACTAATATAAGAGCGTTTAGGTCACTATTTTAGTGATCTAAACGCTCTTATATTAGTTTACAGAGGGAGTATATGGATATGCATGTGTGCAGTTTTTCAGAATTACTTGAAACTTAAAAAATCAGATTATTATTAATTTTACTTTCTCAAATACGGGCTCCATCATGAAACCTGAGGGCCAAAACCCGAGGGCCATAGATAGATAACTCGACTTCTCGTGGACCTCTTTATATCTAGATGTCGCAGACACCACATGTACTTGATATCATCTAAATATTAATATTTTATCCTTTATACAAAACCCCGTAATACTTTGTGTTCAAATGTTCAAGAAAAACCTACCTTCCGGAAGACTAGTGTCCTCGGATCTGCTCACCAATATGGCAATGTCTACTATGTTGTGGTTTCAGGACATATTCATCGCCGGCACAGACACGACATTCGCCACCATAGAGTGGACGATGACAGAGCTGATCCGCCACCCATGCATCCTAAGAAAAGCGCAAGACGAGGTCCGGCAAGTCGTGGGTGCCAAGGGTCAGGTGGAAGAGTCAGACCTCGCTGAGCTCCACTACATGCGCGCCGTCGTCAAGGAGACCTTCCGTTTGCACCCGGTGGTACCGCTTCTTGTGCCTCGGGAGTCCATTGCCGCATGCATCCTTGGCGGCTATGACATCCCAGCCAAGACCCGCATCTTTATCAACACTTTTGCCATGGGCCGGGACCCGGAGATTTGGGAGGACCCACTAGAGTATTGGCCTGAACGATTTGAGATTGCCGGCAGCGAGATCGACCTTAAGGACCGGGACTACAAGCTGATGCCGTTTGGCGGTGGTCGAAGAGGGTGCCCAGGTTACACGTTCGCACTACCTACTGTGCAGTTAACACTAGCCAAACTGATGTATCACTTCGAGTGGGCCCTGCCAGCTGGCGTGCGCGCTAAGGACATCAATGTAGAAGAGAGCTTTGGGTTAGCCACAACGAAGAAGGAGCCACTCTTCGTCGCCATCAGGAACAGCGACATGTACGAGTTTAAGAGGGAGTAATATGTACTCAGTGCCGCACATCTTTAACTTCAAAAACCTTCTGTAAGGAACTGTGGCGAGAATTATCAAGAGACGCTTAACAAGTTTACATGGGCTAACAAGTATTCATGCCCCTTATATAATACCGATTGTTTTCGAGAAAACAGAAAAACACCGAGCATAATTCCAAAACAAAATCATAAATGTGTGTAGAAAAGAGGGGGAAAATCATGCTCCCGTGGGGTGCACCCAACATGTGCGGTGGATGGGCGCACCAAGTGGCGCACTTCCAAGCCATGAAAAGTTCCCGTTGGATTGCCCCCGAAGGAGTACCTTGATTAGTTGCTCAAAGATAAAATTCAAAAAAAAACTAGTACTCAAGATGGAAAATCAATTTGACCGGGCTTGGCTCCCATGCTACAGTACCTGAAAGAGTTGTACATATATTTTTTGAACATTCTCGGGCTTGGGCTATTGTGCCACAATGGAACATAAAGGGTACCCTTCAAACCCCTTCCTCAAAGTTTAGTTTATTTGGTTGAAAAATGAATGGTTGAAAAGTACTCCCTCAGTCACAAAATGTAAAACATCTTACATTATGAGATGGAGGCAATACCAAATAGTACCTTTTTCATGCAGAAATATGCTGCAATACTTGGTGATGCGTGCCAGCCCATCAGGTTAAAGAAAGTTGATCCTGCGTAGCCCTACCATCCAAAATGATGAAGAGAAAGATGAAGGTAAACCAAATATTTTACGATTATAATAGAACCCAAATCCACGTGATAGCAATACATTCCAAAAGACACATCTGGCAACGGTACCTCGCGTTGCCTCCGTGGCGGCCGCCAGTGAAAGAGATGGCGGGTACCTCGCGTCTGGCGGCTGTGGCGGTGGTTCCTGGAGGGGCGGTGCATGGCGCCACGAGATCAGCCTACTGCGGCTGCTCCTTCCGGTAGCACAGCGCCGCGTCCGGCACAAGGGCCCCGGAGTAGCGGCACTAGGCACGGCGGTGTCCCCTCCGTCAGGGATGGCGGTCCAGGAGGTGGCTTCATGATTATCAATGAGAAAATTATGCACAAAAGTAAAATTATACTCCCTCTGTCCCAAAATATAAGAACGTTTTCAACCCTACACTAGTGTCAAAAATGTTCTTATATTATGGGATGGAGGGAGTACTACAATAAATGTCATTTGAAATACCATCAATGAGAAGATAACTTACTTACAAAAATAGATGACACCCAGAAAATTTTATAACTGGACAATTTAACTCCATATGTTTCTCGGCATCACTAATTGCACCAATAAGAAAGTTCACTGCATACTCGCACTAATTATAATCAGTTATATCTTCACTCTTGCAAAGAGCTTCCCAATAATCAACATTTTTTTAGTTTGGTTATGATGATGGTATTATGAAGTGCCCCATAATAAATATAATGCATGTTGCGTTGCACAATGCATTTTAAGCTTCACTTGGTCCTATTGTTAACTTCGTTCCCAAAGAATTATTAAATTGTTTCAGGCTATGACTATAATTTTTAATCATACCAATATTGTTTTTTCTATAATCAACATATATCCGATCATTATTCATATGCCAAACACTTTTTTGAAATCATTTGCATAAAAATTGACCATCCTATCTTCCAGAACATTGAAACACCGTTCCTTTATATAAGTAACTTTCACAAGATACTTAGTGTACTCAAGGTTAATATCTCATAGTTTAGGAAATGTCGACAAATTAACCATTGGATTTGATCTTTGTAAGCATCAATTTTTTGTATTATGAAAACCCATCTAAAACAGTTCGTACATGATCAACGTCTAATGTACACTTTAAAACACAGTCTCGATCTTTATTAACTGCAACATAAACTTTGGTTTTCTTGACATCACCGTATCTAGATGACATGTTTGAAAAATTTAACAAAACGTAAAAAGAAAACATTGATTGACTTATTAAGTTTCCCTAAGAGAACTCGCAACAGCTTATAATAGAGACATTACTCTTAGTTTCTTAGAACACTTATTAAGTTGATTATTAAAATTTAATAGGCTACTTAAAATACATAAATAAATATATATATCTATCACGTCACTGAAGTAAACTTACTAACACATGGATCACAATAAGTTTCATTGTTTCAGACTTGATATAATGATGCTTACAAGCGTGAATTATTCCAACCAACTATATTTCAAACTGAATGGCTGCATAGCAAGGTCGTCGAATATTATTTGTTATGGAGCCAAACAAATTAATTAACTGGAAGTATAATATATTAAGTTTCATCGATAGGAACTCTCAACTTAATAGAAAAACATTACATGTGACCATATGTACCTTCATGCAAAATTGTTTTACATACATAAAAATATGAGTAGTAATTATGTTGTCATTGTAAGACCGAAAATATAATATTTCATATAATAGAAAATCAATATGTTGAAAAGAGAGATACTACTCCCTTCATTCCAAAATCGTTGTCTTGTATTTTAGTTCAATTTTGAACTAAAACCCCAACGAGTAATTAGGAACCGAGGGAGTACAAAGTACCCAAGCGAGTACACTGTAACTTTAGTACTCATGAAGTCAAACAAAGAATTAAATATAAATCGAACATATTAAGTTTTGTCCTCTCTACCTTAGCACAATTTATTTTTATAAACATGGCAATACACGTAACAATATTGTTCTTCTTGCAAGATGCAAAATTGTATTATTTCAGATCACACACCATTAATATATCCAACATGTTTAAGTAATTATTATTATGAAGTCAAATAATGCACTAACTACAAGTTGAACGTATTAAGTTCGAACCCCTATAAATTAATGAAATTTGTTCTTACATACATGGAAACACGTGTAACAGTATTATTACCTTTGTAAGATTCAAAATCCTAATATTTTTGAGCGCACACATTTTATATATCCAACATATTTTAGTGCTCATGAAGTCAAACAATGAATTAACTAAAAGTTGACCTAATTAAGTTTCTTCCTATGTAACTTAACGCAATTTGTTTTCACATACATGACAACACGTGTAACAGTATTATTCCCCTTGTAAGATATAAAATCATAGTATTTCAGAGTAGACACAATTAATATAAACAAAATATTGTAGTACTCATGAAGTCAAACAATGAACTGACAAAAAATTTAACATATTAAGTTTCAACCTCTGTAACTTACCGCAATTTGTTCTTACATACTCCCCTTGAAATTGCAGTAATAGTATTGTTCGCCTTGAAATATTCAAAATCATAGTATTTTACATCACACACAGTTAATATATTTAACATGTCGCTTCAACAAACAAAACAAAAGATATGAATCATCAATACACAAAACAAAAAATGAACGAGGTCATTCAACAAGTATTATAGATTTCAAATGTGGTACAAGAAGAAAAAGTTATCAACAAGATATATACAAGTACAACTACCTTTTTCGACCAACCTTCCAATAGAAGTCCACTTGTCTTATTGATACTCTTGATATACTTCAGTAAAAACAAAAAATAGCAAATTTTCGTTCAGGATGCTATTTCTTATAAGCCGAGACAGAACTAGAAGGATAGACAGGAACCATGAAGATGAGGTCAAGAAGAGCTTCCCTGTCTATGTTGCGAATGGATTGTTCTCCATACGAATTGTATTTGTCCATGTTAGACTCACTTACCGTATATTACACTACTCCAAATGAACAGTTATGCGGCCCCAAAAGAACAGATATACGGTTCAATATACATGACATTAGACACATATACCAGGTCTTATACAACACGAGAAAGTTATATACACAAACATATGTTCAAGTGTTGGCATAGACGCGGCCCACAATCTGTGTGCCCCCGGACTTGCTTGCCCAAAATCCCCTTCCGTTGGTTCAATGGAGGTTTCTACTATGTTGGAATTGGGCAAGTGGTTGCTGAAAGGCGGATCTGGTACCATTCTCCGATGTATTCGATTTGATGCAGCAGATTCGGCATCCACACACATAAGTGGTAACCTTAGAAAAATATAAAGGAGAAATGAACATCTATCAACAATCAAGTGGTTCCTGAGGAAAAAGGCTGGTGACCAAAATTTTGTAGCCGAGACATATAGTACTTGCCCATCCGGTATTCCAAATTGAAAACTAGCTACAAGTTGGATATCTCTACCTTCTATGCTTTTTGTTAGACTGGATTTTATTATTTTGAAGGCTTGACATGATGAACTTCGGCACATTAACACCATACAAAACAGTAAGGTAACTCTTCCACAAATGGGTCGGCGCCAATGGTCACGAACTCAGCTTAGTGCGAGCTTGCCAAGGCCAGGCCAGAGGGTTATGGCCAGGTCCTGCGTAGCGCCGACTGTCGGCAGTGTTGAGGCCGTGTACCCCTTGTCTAATGGGACTAGTTGGGGATGAAGCGTCGACGTGTCCTACCGTGGAGGTTTAGACCCATATTCGGGGACTGATGCCGGGCTAGTAGTGGAAGGAGTGCCTTCTCCTCTTCCTGCCAGGATTGGTGTGTAGTGAGGTGGATGGGTTGTGGTGTCTCGAGCAGGGATGCCCGAGTGGCGGCCCTGGACGGTGCTCTGCATGGTTGGCTCTTCGGCTGCCATCATGGCGGCGGTGCGTGCTTTCACTCTTAATCTTGGGGGTGGCAAGGGTTGTGACGGTAGGTGGCTCAGTCTCGTTCTGTGTTGTCCGCAGCGGATCTGGGGTCTTGGGTCATTGCGGTTGTCATGTAGACCTCGTGGTGACACGGGTGAGCTATCTATCAACCTTGTAATATTCGACCATGTATTTTGAGCTGTGTTTTATATACTCCCTCCGTTTCAGTTTATAAGGCGTAAGCGTACCCCTAGATTGTCAATTTGATCACCCTAATATAAACTATATAACAAAAAAAATACCGTTTGAAAATAGAACATCTGAAGTTTATAATGGTATATTGTTTGTAATATATGACTTCTATTAGGTTGGTTAAATAGACGACCTAGAGATACGCGGACGCCTTATAAACTGAGAGAGAGGGAGTACTATAAAGGAAGGCACGAGCCCGTTAGGAGAGACTCTACTGCATGCTGGCCTGGTCTACCTTTTACAACAGTAAGAAAAATCCTTACCTTTGAGAGCAGCTTGCACAGAAACATCCACAGTTCATTACGCCGAAGAGGGCCATGAGTTCCCTCTTTATCCTGTGCACGTATGTAGCTCAGCAAGACACGGAGAGCGAAATGTCAGGGATAACATGCATGCGTTAAAATATCCATGGTTGTTAGTGTTAGATCAATTCGATCTGCAGTGTATTAGGTCGGCTGGACCCGTCCACGGCCTACCCCTACGTGACGACGATGATTCTGTTGCTGTTATTGCCAGCGACATGATTCATGCAGCGATCGAATCTGCAAATTTGCGCGTGCGTTCCTATATGAAGGTATACGTACACAGGTGAGATATTGTCTTGTGCAGACGATCATGCATCTGCATGTGCCACCATCTGACCCATCGATCACTCACGGAAGCTTGTACCGGAGATCTTTATTGATGGACTGCTTCCACGTTGCTCACGGAATCTAATCAGTTTTATTACAACACCATCCGAGGGATGCTAATCGTGCTGCACGTGATTTAGCTAGATTTCCTTTTTTTAGGGAAGGCCATCATGACTAGCTAGATTTCCTTTTGATTAAAAAGGAATCGTAAATTGGGTTGGCGATCTGCCATATCGTATGTTATTGGACATCATGTATCATGTAAGAGTATCTCTAGCCGACCCCTTATAATTTGTGTGGATGAGAAAACATTTAAATATCCTTTAGATTCGTATATTTGTCCCTCTAAAAAGGGTGTGTCTAGGTCTCAGTCGACTGTGATTTTACCATGTTTCAGTCAAGTGATAGTGTATATGAGATGAAAAGGGAAAACCTGAAAGAAAAATGTACAAATCTCAATGCAAGATCAATAAAATACAACATCAACTGTGACGTAACAAAGTCTAAGTCGACAAGACTTAGCAAAACTGCTTTAAAAATGTTTGGATTCTAACCTATACCATGCTAAATTAGGTGGCCCGGTTCATTCTCTATCGTTCGCAGCGGGTCCGGGGTCTTGGATCGTCGCGGTTGTCTTGTAGACCTCGTGGTGACACGGATGAGCTATCGAGTGAAACTCCCTGTTTTGGGGCCGGCGATGGTCATGCTCACGGGCGCCGCTATTTTCTTAATGACTTCGTTGTGGTTCCCCTCTCCATGTAATGGTTCCGGATGAATATCCTTGTCCGCTTCAGACTTGGCAGCGATGGCACTTAGCACCGCTCTCCATCCCTAGGGCGTTCTCGTGAAGCTTAGTTGTGCTAGGGCGTAGTGTGGCGTTGTAGTCCGACCATCCTGTCTTATCGTTCGCCACTGTAGTTGTGTGTGTTCTATGTGATTAGGTTATTTCTGAATCAATTTTGTAAGAGATCTATCTCTCCGCCTTGTATCATTTGGCCATGTACTTTGGTCTATGTTTTATATGCGAGCGAGGAACGAAGCCTGTTTGAAGAGAGATTTCCGAATACCATCCCAATGTACCTTTTTTGAAAAAGTACGCTTATTACTTAATATATTTACGAAAAAACTAACATCCACACGTGTGGGTGTTTGCACATCGCACACACGCCTCCATCATCACTTATTTTGCCACGTATGAATAGATGACATCAGCAGAAATCTTTTTGGTTTTTGACTTAAAAATGTTTTATCTCCTAATTAAAAAATCAAATTAAAAATCTGTTTTCACCATTAAATCCGTCTCGACGAGATCTCCAAAACTAGACCCCATGTTGATATGTTTCGACGAAATTATTTTTTGCCCAAAAGTTGCCATGATGTTTACACTGTAGTTGACATAGTGCTTAAACTAAAGTTGCCATGTGGCCATTTTAGTTTGTAGAGCATGGCAATTTTAGCTTTCTGATGATGGCAATTCAAGTACTTTGACCATGAAAATATTTTTTTGTATAAACCATGGCCATTTTAAGTAAATGTATCATGGCAATTTTAGTTTATGGTGCATGGCAAGTCTAGTTTCTTAATTCCTGTTTAATAATATGTCAAAAATTACTTTTAAATGTAGAAGAAAATAGCTGAAACGTATCATGGCAACTTCATTGCAAATATCATGGCAATTCATGTGCAATAGACATGGCAACTTTTAACGCACAAAAAAATTCATCAAAATATATTGATATGAGTTCTAGTTTCGAAGATCTCGTGGCGAGGGATTTAATGGTGAAAACGGATCTTCAATCGGATTTTCCATTTAAGAGATAAAACATTTTAAAAACTGACAATCCGAAAAGATTCCCACATGCATGCATGCGGTGACGTGGCGCAGTATGTGTGTTATAGGGCGTGTGGGCAGGTTTGGCTCCCACCACACGTGTGGACGTTAGCGTTGTCCTATATTTAAGCATTATACCGAGCATCTGCATAACTAAAATGCACACAGCCAACGAAGTCCTCACACAAAACCAAGATAAAAAAAGAGGCGAAATACAAATAAACATGTAGAGTCTGTATAACACAAAAACCATAGGGGGGCCAATCCTAAAATCATGCTCCCATATCGGGTAAAAGTACCCCTCGTCATAGCCTGCAATCATGTACACGAGTGAATAGCATAAAACTACCACAATTCGCGTTAGGATTCCAACAAACTACCAGAATTTTTTTGTGACTAATACCTACCACTTTCACCGTCGGTTGTTTCAAAAAATCTAAATGGGTGAGTGGTCAACACCTGATCAGGTTTATGATAGTTGGGGCCTACCAGTAAAATGACCGTTAGTTACATCGTTTGTTTGACTGTTAACTTACATTTAGGGCCTACATGTCAGTGTCTCGTTCACATATTAAAAAAAATGCAATCCCTCAATTAGCAATCGGGTCCCTTTGGGTCCCTAAAAAATAAAATAAAAATTAATCGGGTGCCGGTCGGCGAGCTCATCGCCGGAGTAGATGTGGGCGTCGGCCGGCCTTCAACAGCGTCGTCCACGCTACTCTGATGCACACGGTGGAGCTCAAGGTCGTCCATGATGCCCTGTTGCACGCAACAAAGCTCAAGGGCTCCCTGCTACCGGCTGCAGGCGGGGCAGCCATGGCGAGATCGCCTTGAGGCACTGCAGATGGGACCGGGTGCGGCGGCCATCGAATGCAAACAAGGCAAGATCGGCCTGAGTTGAAGGAGGTCAATGAGAGGTGAGAAGTCAGGTGAGCCCCGCCGGAGATTGGGTCGGGTGGCGCACGCACCATAGGAGGTGAGCTACGGGGAGGAGGGAGGAGTCGTGGGTGGTGGAGCTGCTCGCCGATTGCCCCCGCACCCGTGGCGGTGGCTAGCCGTAGCCCGTCAATGTGGCTGGCCGTGAGCGGTGGCTGGCCGTGAGCCTTCCCGCACGTCAGCCGACATCCCAGTCGCGTCTTTCGACGACCGAGGAGAGAGGTAGGCTGGGGAGGGTCATCGGCGTGTCGGGAAGTGAGAGGGTCGTCGCCTGGTCGGGAGCAGAGGAGAGAAGAGAGAGATCGATGGAGTAGAGTGGAGAAAAAAACTAAGAGGAAGAAGAAGCTTACATGTGGGCCCCACATGTAAGTTAACGGTCAACCTAAAAAGTCAAACAACGATTTGTTTAGGAGTGGACCTGAATCACATGATGACACTATTAGGGAAAACCTTATACACAGAATCTTAACAGTAGCGCGGTACAGGGAGAGGCGCTACTGCTAATTAGCAGTAGCGCAGGAAAGAACAAGCGCTACTGCTTAGCAGTAGCGCCGCTCGGTTGAACCATGCTGCTACTAAAATCGACCGACAGTTCCCGCCGCCCTAGGTATAGCAGTAGCGAGCTCTTGATAACCGTGCTACTGATAAACGTATAGTAGTAGCGCGCTTTGTTTGTCCAGTGCTACTGCTAATTTTGAAACTGGCCACACGACGGGCCCCACTTAGCAGGAGCGCGTGCGCCAGAAGCACGCTGCTGCTATGTCCTTTGCAGTAGCGCGGTTTACCACCCGCGCTACTGCTAAGCCGCAACATAATACCACCTTCTCCCCCCTCCCCCCATCCTCTCTTTCCTCACTTTCCCCTACCTCCCACCTCCTCTCTCCCTCGCTTTGCTTCTACACTTATCCCCCGTTACTCTCCTCTTCTACCTACCTTTCTTTCTCTTTATTACTCCTAGCTAACTTACACAACCTCCATTACTACATCTCCTTTCTCTTTATTCCTTCCCCCTCCACTTGTTGAAGTTGTCTCCTTCCAAATTAGCTAGATAGGTAGATGTAGCATTTAGTGAAGTGACCTATGTGCCCCCTAACTAGATCTAGCCTTGTCAAGAAGAGCTTTGTCCACTTTAGATCTCACTACTACACCATCATCTCCACCGTGTGCTCGATCTCGAGATAGGTCATTAAAAATTCATGCTTTTGCAAGAATGGAAATATGTGTATGTGTGTGCGTTATGACATAATCGGGCGATATGATGGAAATTGTGTGTGTGGCATCAGTTGATGCCGAATTGTGCTTGTGAGTTGCCTATGTTTTGCCGAAATGTCGATTTATTTCCGTTTCGGCGAATTCCGGGCAAACTCTAGATATATATGTCCTATTTTTAGGAAAGGTCATGCCAATTTTTTGTATGACTTTGATGCATGCACAAATTTTTATAATCAATTTGTTTATTATTACCGTCTAGGCGTTCATGATAGTCAATGGAACGATGGTGGACAGGTGGTTGCGGCCGGTAGTGCATGACATAAAAGAAAAGAACCTGACAGAGGTTTTATGTCTGTGTCAAAGATGCAAAGGAATAGTTTGGCTCGACCATGACGATGGTCGTGTCGAAGCGCACCTGCTCATGACTGGTTTCATGGATGGCTATACTCGGTAGATAATTGAAGATGAGGATGATGATGTTGAGGACGCCGATGGGGCAGGCAATGACGACACGGGGCATGGCGAAGAGATGATCGATAATGGCGGCGAGGAAGAGGCCGGACACTGGAATAACCATCTGAGGATGCAAGCAAAATACGATCAAGCTAGGGAAGCTGGCGGAAGCCACTATTCAAGGAAGTGACTATCTTGGCATCGTGGAATATCTGGAAGCAAAGAAATAATATGGTGTTTGACGATGAGACTGCCACTCACTTTGACTGGCTCCGGTATCTCAAAGAGGACTTTGTGATTTTGGGCTATAGGGTTACCTCTCACAACCTGACCTTCTTAGAAGGATTCAGTGATTCTCTTGTACCATAACCAGACATCTCTCAAGTAGGCTAAATAGTTGCTCTGAGAGGGACTGCCCAATGGGCTAGATCCATTACATGTAATATCCATGCTTTTCTGTTAACCTTCGGTTAAGTTATCTATAAAAGCAACGGTAGGAGTCTCTCATGCTGTTTTAATTGTTCAAAAAAAAAATAACATAAAACATAACGGAATCTACATACTCACTCCGTCCGGAAAACTTGTCATCAAAATGAATAGAAGGAGATGTATCTAGATATATTTTATTTCTAGATACATCTCATTTTGTCCATTTTAGTGACAAGTATTTTTGGACGGAGGGCGTATATGTTTAGGACGTACTATCTGGATATACGAGCATGGCCATCACTTGTGTTCTTCTCACATCAAGACCTTCCATGCACGGAACTACTGGCATCACGGAAGATCACATGATGTTTTCTTTTTGGTGATGCTTCTCAAGTATCCAGTCTCCGACGAGTTTCGGGGTCGAAATCCTAGATCTGAAGTCAAGAAATTCGTCCTACATGAACGACTAAAAATGTCGTTGACCTTGGATGCAAGCCATAAAAGATAATACATGTCTGAACCCTGAAGTGGTATATTTTGACAAATCTAGCCCCTTTGAGCGATTTGAAACACATCCGGCCCTTCAGCAAAACTAATTTGAAATATGACCCCTGGGGTCGGCGCCACATAACATGGCGCCTAAGTTGTATATGTCGGCGCCACACTACATGGCTCTGAGATGTACAAGTTCGGTGATGCTATGTGAAGCCGAACAAATCTGGCCCTTAGGGTTTCTATGGGCCCATCTGAGGTCGGCTTCACGTAGCACGGCGCCGAACTTGTACATGTCATCTCCATGTAGTGTGGCGCCGACATGTACATCTTCGGCACCATAGTATGTGGCGCCGATCCAAGGGGCCAGATTTCAAATTAGTTTTGCCCAAGGGCGAGACGTGCCTCGAGTCGTGCAATGGGGCCAGATTTGTCAAAAAATGCTCTGAAGCGTAACATAGCCATGGTCAGAACTACCTAAAAAATTCAATACTCCTTGGATCCATATTAATTGTTGTAGATTTAGTACAAAGTTGTATATTAAAGTTGTAATAAGTCTGTGACAATTAAGATGGGTTAATATACTGTATTTAAGAAGAGAAATACTCAAATTTCTTTAAGTTCATATACAAGAAATTGCCCCCACACTCGCTGGAATTATGAAAAGTGGAACTATCAATTACTCCCTCCGTTCCTAAATATAAGTCTTTGGAGAGATTTCACTATGAACCACACACGAAACAAAATGAGTGAATCCATACTCTAAAATGTGTTTATATACATACGTTTTTTTAGAAAAGGAGGAGGACCCCCGGCCTCTGCATCTGGGCGATGCATACAGCCACTTTATTAATTATTCTTATCAGACCTTACAAAGTGATACAACAGTAAGACTAAAGCCACCGTCTATGCAACAACTGTCGCTACACCTATCCAATTGATGAAGGGGCGCTGATAGTCTGGGCCTAATACCAAACAGACATCGCAGCCAAACCTAAACATCTAAGACCTGAGGTACCAATCCGGACGCATGCCGGGTATGGAGCACCTACCAGTCCGGCGCACTCCTCAACCAGGACGCCTGCCGGCTATGAGGCCGCCGCAGCCACCTGCCACCAATCCATCTTCAGTGTGTACTGATGCACCACCTTGCCCGGCCTCTCTGCCATCGACGCCACCACGGCGCGTGATAACGGCACCCTCCTGCGCGAGTCCCTCGCCACACATCGGGCGCCGAGTCTCCACCGTGCCACGCTGCCGAGAAACGCCACCATTAATGTGCAGGATGAAGCACCGCTCCACCAATTATTCCATCCACTGGTCTCTCGAGCCCGTGTACACCTCCAAGAATGACGTCACAAGAGGAAACGACACAATAATGCCGCCGTCATCCGATCTACTGATCTAGGGTTTCCCCCGGAGGTAGCAGATAGTGGCCTGGAACTTCTCAACAGCGATGCCTTCAACAAGGGAACGACACCGAAAAGTGCCGCCATCGCCGGCCTCGGCAGCAGCCGCGAGCAGGTCTTCACCCAGATCTGTTCTAATGGCCTCCATCAAGCATCTTGTGCACGGATCGTCCACCACCGCGGCCGCTGCATCGCCCGTCGTGAGACCACAGCCACCGACACAAGCTCCGCCGTCCGGGGCAGCCGCCCCGGGATCCAGCCCTCGCTGGTCGCCAGAGCGAAACCAACGAGCCCCATCAATGGTGGCGCAGCCGCATACCGCGCCGCGAGAACGCCACCATAGCGTCGTCACGCCGACCGCACGCCGCCGCCAGGAGCGGCCGCTGCCATGCCGCCGTGCCCCACGCTAGCCCAGTGCCTTCCATCGATATGGCCGTCCCGTGCCAGCCAAACGACAAAGGGGAGAGGCGTCCCGCCGCCGCCCACGCCAGGCAGGCTTCGCCGGCCGGCGCGCCTGGGCGGCGGCGAGGGGACTGGAGGAAGAGGGGGGCGGGAACCGGCGGCGGCGGGAGGCCTCCCCTATCGCCCGCGGGAGCGGCAGAGGAGGTCGATCCACTTTTTTTGGCGAGGAGGAGGTCGATCTAAAATATGGGCTATCGGGCGTCTGGAACTCAACTATATACATACGTATGTGGTTTATAGTGAAATCTTTTCAAAGACTTATATTTAGGAACGGAGGGAGTACCTACATATACCTGCGGCGTCTAGCCAATAACAAACCAAGCAAACACTCCCGCAAAAAATAAAAAAGAGCTAGCGATAAAAATGGGCAGCTCCATCACCACCAACCCGACGGTTTTGTCTGCCATCGCGGCGGCCGCCGACAACGTGAAGGAACCATTCCGGCCGCTTAAGCCTGAGGACGTCCGATCTTACCTTCTCGAGGCTGTCGACTTCATTTGCGACTACTACACCACGGTGGAGTCCATGCCAGTTCTCCCCGACGTCAAGCCGGGGTACCTGCAGCACGAGTTCATGGCGTCCCCGCCAACCTATCCCGCACCCTTCCACGTCACCATGAAGGAGCTCAAGGCCTCCATCGTCCCTGGCATGACGCACTGGGCCAGCCCAAACTTCTTCGCTTTCTTCCCCGCCACCAACAGCGCCGCCGCCATCGCCGGAGACCTCATCGCCTCCGCCATGAATACGGTCGGCTTCACGTGGCAGGCTGCCCCCGCGGCAACCGAGTTGGAGGTGCTCGCGCTTAACTGGCTCGCGCAGCTCCTTCACCTGCCCGCCACCTTCATGAGCCGCACGGCCACCGGCGACCGTGGGACTGGCGGCGCCGTCATCCTCGGCACCATCAGCGAGGCAATACTTGTAACGCTCGTCGCCGCCCGTGACGCCGCGCTGCATCGAAGCAGATCTATGAGAGTGTCTGGCATGCTGCGTCTCGTTGTCTACGCCGGGGACCAGACCCACTCCACCTTCTTCAAGGCATGCCGCCTGGCGGGCTTCGACCCCGCCAACATCCGTTCGATCCCCGCCGGCCCAGAGACCCACTACGCGTTGGATCCGGCGAAGCTGCTCGAGGCCATGCAGGCTGACGCCGACGTCGGCCTCGTGCCAACGTACGTTTGCGCCACTGTGGGGACCACATCTTCCAATGCTGTCGACCCGGTGGGGGCGGTCGCCGACATTGCTGCAGCCTTGGGCGCGTGGGTCCTTGTCGACGCCGCCTATGCCGGCAGCGCCTGCATCTGCCCGGAGTTCCGCCACCACCTCGAAGGCGTCGAGCTCGTGGACTCCATCAGCGTCAGCCCGCACAAGTGGCTTCTCACCTGCCTCGATTGCACCTGCCTCTATGTCCGCGACGCTCACCGCCTAAGAGACTCCATGGAGACAAACCCGGAGTACCTCAAGAATGACGCTACCGACTCCGGCGAGGTCACTGACCTCAAGGACATGCAGGTCGGCGTGGGCCGACGATTCCGTGGGCTCAAGCTATGGATGGTCACGCGCACCTATGGCACCGCCAAGCTTCAGGAGCACATTCGCAGCGATGTCAACAGGGCCAAGATGTTGGAAGGTCTCGTCAACGCCGACGACCGGTTCGAGGTCGTCGTGCCTAGAAACTTTGCCATGGTGTGCTTCAGGATCAAGTCTGGTGGAGGCATAACAGAGGAGGCCGCAGATGAGGCCAATCGTATGCTGATGAAGAATCTGAACAACATTGCGCACACGGTGCTCAGCAACAGGATCGTTCTCCGGTTTGCGGCGGGGTCGTCGCTTCAGGAGGAGAGGCACGTGAGGAGTGCATGGGAGCTCATCAAGAGGACGACCAGCGACTTGATGATGGATTCATAGAGAATTTGACAACAACAAAATACTCCCTCCGTTTACCAAATATTTGTCTTTCTAGACATTTCGATATACGGATGTATGTAGACATATTTTAGAATGTAGATTCACTCATTTTGTTTCGTATGTAGTCACTTGTTGAAATCTCTAGAAAGACAAATATTTAAGAACGGACGGAGTATATGAAATAAACACACAACTATTTATATGCCCGACAATTGTAATAGAGACAAGTCCATATTAGGACCTTGAAATAATGAAGTTCGGTCTTGTTCTTAAACTTTGTTGACAATTCATCAGTGTTGTAATATGTGCTTCTCTCATGCATGGATGTCCAAGCTTAGGCGCGCCTTGTTTTCAAGGCACATCGATCACATGCACCGCTCGTGACGGATCTGCTTTATCCCCTCACAATCTTTTGCGTCCCCTCGTTTCTGTCTCTTGGACCGTCGACGCAGCTTGCCCTCTCGAGCTCACAACAACGCCACGACGAGGTTGGTCACCCGAGCACCCTTTCATCCTGCCGTCCGGCGTCGACAGGCTATCCGATTCGGCGGTGGTTTGTACTCTCTAGCTCAAGGTGTCCATATCCAATGAAAAATCATGCGATTTAGCTACATTTCAGTCGGCTGAAATTTTGGTTTTGGGTCAGTCGATTTTGTGGCCGTTGGATTTTTCTTTGAGATTTGTGCTGCGTTATTTCCCCGCTTGTGTTGTTTGTTGTGTGGGCTTCTTTCTTTTTATTGACTGATCCCTTATTTGGGTCAGCCGATTTCCATCTGGTCGGAAGGCCATTAACTGTGTGATCCAGCCCTCCTCTCTCTCCCTTCGTTTTTTTTTTCTGTTTTTATGTGCTTTTGCTTTTGTATTTCTGTTTCCCTTTGTTAGTTGGTTTACTTTTATTTTGTGGATATTTTTTGGGGTGTTGGGTGACTGTAATGTACACACATAAATAATTTGCAATATGTGTGAAAATTACAAGTAATATGATTATTGCTTGCGTACTCAAAATGTGTAATTTAAGAGCGAAGTTGTGTGCAAGTTTTGCAAACTTTTTTTCTTAATTTTACAATGGGTACTAATAATGCTACTAGTTCATTCTTTCTTATTTTAATTAATTAATTATTTTTATTTCTTCTTAAAGGGTAATACTAATGACACTGATTTATTCATTCTTAGAGAAACTAACTATTCTGATTTTGTTTTAATTTCTATTTTATTTTTCTTCTTAAAGTGTAATACCAATGTTAATAATTCATTCTACCCTAGAGTACCTCGTTACTTCGGTATTTCGGTTTTTAGTATATTTTATTTCCTTTATTCTTTAGTGATAATACCAACGCCACATTTCTTCTCAAGAAACTTCCTTTTTCTTCACTATTATATTCTTATTCATGCATACTATAAAAATGCGCAACTTCAGTGCAAATTGTTTGCAAAATATTTCATTATTTGTTTTATTATTTTCAGTTACTTTCTTCTTAATGGGAGACCAATGACACCAATTCATTATTTCTTAGAAAACTTCACTATTTTAATTTTTTAAGTTTTTATTTCATTTTCTTTTTTCTTTAAGGGTAATAGCAACACCTCTAATTCATTCCTATTTGTGAAATTTCACTATTGGTGCATATTCTTGCATATTATAAAAAAGCGCAATTTCTATTCAAACCGTGTGCAAATTTTGTCATTATTGTTTTTATTTACCACTAATTCATTATTTTGATCTGGAGAAGTATAGACACCATGGATCAAATATCAATGCTACAAATTCATTATTTCTTTAGAAAATTTCTTTTTTTCAAAAAAAATCACTATGATATGTTTATTCTTGCATATTATAACAAAGCGCAATTTATGTGCAAACTGTGTGCAAATTTTGTCATTACTTTGTTTTGGTTTTGTATATCATATTATTTCCTAGTTAAGGGTATTTTGCTTCACTTTTTTATTCCTGTTTTCTTTTTCCCTTTTTCTTTCATTTATTTGTTATTTTCTTTTTTTGTGGGTTATTGGCTGAGTGTAATTATGTACAAACAAATACTATATAATATGTTCCAAAATTTCATGATTATATGATTATTTTGCACATTACGATAAAGTGTAATTTCAGTGCAAAGTTGTGCGCAAGTTTTTTTAGTTGTCTTTCTTCTTAAAGGAAATACTTTATTTTAATTACACTCTGTGGAAATTATAGTAGAATGCAAAAATGCACTATTATATGCTTATTATTTGCATATTTCAAAAAGTGTGATATCAGTGCAAATTGTGTGCAAGTTCTGAAAGTTCTTTTATTTTTCATTTTCTTTCTTCTTAAAGGGTTTCATTCTTTCTTAGAAAACTTTATTGTTTTGATTTTGTATTATTTTTTTTCTTCTGAAAGTGTAACACGAATGCCGCAAGTGTTTGTTCATACATTGTAGTCTGCACATAGTCCCTATTGAAATATTCAAATCATCTTATATTTATGTATGAAGGCGGCAGTTCACAAGTGTACGTGCATGCATGAATGGTATGTACGCATGCACCCGTAACTTTAAGAAATCAATTTGAGTAAGCATGGATTAAAAGTTTTTTTCTTTTTCATTACACATATATTCACTAATGATTGCATAAAACACATTGCGTTGCTGTTCGAAAAATGGCGGTTACAGCTGGTTTTCCATGTGATTAATTAAATGCTAATTAATTAACTAAATATTGCTGATGAGGTTGTGCGGTTGTGTGCATGCATGCATCACATGAAAGTGAACAAATGATTGGTTTAGTCCCGCGCGAGCCAGACCTAAGCTCATGCAGCGCTTTGTCCCTCCCATTCCCACTAGGTGCAAATTGACTGAAACAAATCTGGGTCAGTCGACTGACCCATATTTTGTTTTCAGCTGATTGATCTGTAGCCGGTCCCAAAATCATGTGTCCACGAGCTAGTTTGCGAGGATGGTGGAAATGGCTGGGCAACGAGTGTGGAGGCGGAGCGCATGACAAGCCTGATGCAAGTGTAAGGCGGGCGTTCCGGCGATGGGCTACAAAGGACAACCCATGAGGTGTGACGGCACCGACGACATGATGCAACTGGTGGCAACGGGAGCTGCCACAAACGGTTGGTCCACCTGCATCCAGCGGCGTCCGCTCGACGGTTAGCTGCAACCTTGGAACTGCATCCGACACAAGTTGCAACCGACAGCTAGTGGAGCTGCATCCGATGTTGGCACAGTCCCGATGCCTAATACATTCCGATCACGGTGATGATCAACGGCAATGGCAATGACGAACCAATGCGGGCTCAACTCGACAAAATACTTTACGCCGAGATACACCACAGTGCAAAGCTAGCCTCTAGCTAGTAATCAATCCTTTGTCTGAGGTCTACTAGTACTATTATTGATCTAGTTATCTCACGCAACCAGCACAACACAAAAAATCGATTTGATGGCCACACCCACATATCTTGTGTTTCTTTATTGCTTTGATAATCACGTCACCGAAAAGTACTCGACGTCGAGACTGGGCCGGCAGTTGATATCAGAGCCAGGTTGATCTTCTAGTAACGGGTTCATGGTGGGTAAGGAGATTGTAGAAGCGTCTGGTGCGGCTAAAGTACTTGCCATGTCCGGTTTATCATACCCATGGTTAGATCGCGTGAACTTTAGGATTTGGAAGGCCCTCGTGGAGTGTGGTCTCCACGCCAACAAGTTATGGGACACAGTCAATCCAAGAGGAGACACGTTCAAGGAGGGAGTCGAGGATCGGAAGTATCGACAGGCGGCATCAACTATTTATTCGGTGATGCCGATGGATGTCCTCCAGCATCAGATCGCCAAAGAAACAAGGAAAGAGGTATGGGACACTTTGAAGCTCATGTTCGAGAGGCACCCGCATCAAGCAAGCCAATCTCCAAACTCACGGTATCTTCGGAAGCAAGCTGCGAAGATCTCCTTGATCAGCTCCGTACCTTCGATGTGCAAAGAGCAGCCGCATCTGGAGATAAAATGAAGAATGTCAGTACCCTTTTATGCATCGTCGGTGAAACACATCCGATTTTTACTGCAACATAATAGCATCCTATGATTGTTCACAAAAATAAGAGCATCCGGTCAATTTCACAAGTACAACTGGTGGTATAGTCGTATAGGTCAAAATGAAAACAGTACTAGTCAGTTTGCTAATGGTTAGATCATGACTTCATCTACAAATGTACATTTAAAGACTTCCTCCTTTTCTTTTCTCTTGCCTAGTCATGACATTTTCTTAATTAAGTGAAATGGCAATTATTTTGTCTTGAATTACAAAATATATCTCAAGACTTTAAACGTAAACTTACGTGAAATTCCAGCTTTTCCACGAAAGGAGCAGCAATCAGAAGGCACGCAAATTCAAGGATATCGTTCTTGTTTCTTGAATTATCCCAAAAGGTCAACTCCAGTCTGACGTGTTTTAGATAAACAAATATGTGCAGCTTTCCTGGCAATGTAGCCCTCTGAAACACACAAGTAAATTAACTAGAAAATTGGCGAGGGGTATTCCTCTCAAGAACAATCGAATATGGGTGCACAAAATTGGAAATCAAGAGCACTGAAGAATTGCAAAACCGAGTGACGTTATCACGATGGTTGGTAAAGATGTACCCTAGAGGAGGACAAATATTTCTCAACTCTGATCCACATATTTGTTAGAAGCAAATTTCCAGGAGGCGATAACAGTATCGGTGGGCCACTGTACTCAAGTTTTATGAGACGAAAGTTCAACTCCATGGCATGAAGCAAGCGGCACTTATATACTCTGTGCTCGTTTGGCACCCAGGCTTTCATTTCATTTGGTGGAAATGAAATGAAAACACATTCCTGCAAAGATTTCATTTGGTGGGATTTTGTTTCCAAGTCCAAATTTCCTGTTTGGTTGCCATATGGATTTCTGAAATGAAACGAAGGCCATATGTTGTTTGGCTGCCAGTTTAAATTACAAATAATCAACATGCACATCTCAGTCCGTACATTCAACACATTTTACATTCTGCTCTTTTTTAATGATCAAGATCAAAAGGATCTGAACAACATTGGTTTCAGGCATTCAAATATGTCAAAATATATTCATCTCAAGTGTAGACAAGAATAGTGACAAGATCTTTGAAGGATTATTAAAGGCGAAAACTTGCGCTTGTCCAAAACCGAGATATTCAAAGTTTCAAAGCTTGTGTTAAGAAGGAACATAAAAGACTACAATAATGTGCTATCACAAATGCATTACAACCATTAAAAATAAATCTTTGCATCCAAGAGGCTTTTACTTGCATAAGGACCACTCTAGTAAGACTTGAAGATGCTTGAACTTGCATCAGGACCAACCTAGTGAGACTTGGAGAGGCTTTAACTTGCATCAGGATCACTCTAGTAAGCCTTGGAAGAGACTTGAATATGTGGCTTCTTTGTTATCCTGCAAATATGACAAGAAGCAAACTTACTGAAGTATTTATACAATGTGAAGCTTCTAAAACTCCAACTTAATTTATTTATTGGCAGTATTGCAAGTCATCACATTTCAGAAAGCTGTATTTTTTTTCTTTTGTATAATATGTTATAATCCACAAGATAGCGCATAGGTCCACAAAGGATAGTTTAGTTAGGCGCAAACTATCATAACAGTACTTATTATAACCATGATAAATTCATTTAAGCATCTGCTTTCTAGTTCTAATCTCTGCCTCGTCCTCACTGGAATCATCAAGCTCTCTAATCCTCATCTGACAATATGTGTGTTGAACTATAGCGACAACTGACACACAAAATCCAGCTACTGCTCTCTTTCTTTTCTTCCTCCTCTCATCATGATGCAATGTGTTAACGTGCAAGTCCGACATCTATATTGACAAGCAAATGACAATTCAAAAACAAACTAATGTTGTTACAGCATATTCATGTTGGACAAACAAGATGGTTATATGCATGTGGTTCAACGAGAGACAGGGAGTGTGTGCAGTGTGCGCACTGTTGCATAACAATGTATATGTGTTAATATAGGAGCTTAATTTCTGAAGAGTGCAAGCGGATGGACCAACTACCAATATCTGTATATGCAAACTCAACTAAATATTTCAACCTGAAAGTTAACCCACATAGTTAATTAGCACAGGCCTGCTTACCAGTCTGCTAGTGTTATTAGGATATGTGCACCGGCTAATGTAGCAGTCTGCATGTTGATTAGAATTTGCAGAAATTGGATCTTTGATAAATTTATTCTCAAACTTATTGAGCTAGCAGCAGACTTGAATAATGAATGCAAAATATGGTGAATCTGACTTTTGTAAGAACTGATAACACACCTCACCAGAGCTCTTGCCCTCATTTTAGAGTCTAAAACGGAAAGGAGAGCAGCCTTTCTCATCTTTGGCAATATTTGTTCTAAAACATAGCTGCACTACAAAGAGCAGCAGAACCTAATCAAATCATTCCATTACTAGCAAGTACAACTGGCTCTCTGGTCTGCTACTTGAAATGGAATGGTGGGCATCACAAGGCTTGCCAGCATATGCACATCAATACACTGTGCTCTCCCAAATACGGCAGCAGCAACAATTACACGAGCATAACCTCTTTCTTAACAAGGAGTATAGGACAATGGGGTACGCATCAGCAGCTAATTAACTAGGAACAGAGGTGTCCATTGGTAGAAATTAAGAGCTTAGACAAACAAACCTTGCAAAAATATTGCCCTCTAAGATCAGGGATGAGGTGCCGCGATTGTCAAGATGTCAATCTCCTCTTGATGTGTCCAGATCCCATGTGCTTGAGGTCGATCCGGTACTAAACCTGCTAATCTAGTGAGGTTAGGTTTCAAGAAAAGAGAAGTGCGTGTGTCGGAGGGGGGAGCGGGAAGAGGCGGAGGAGACCTACCAGGGACTGCGGTGCTCAACTTGGTGTCACCGGCCGCTGCTCCCGGCAGCATGAGGGAGGTCAGTGCGGGGTGTTCGCACATGAACACGTCCCTGTGTACCTCCAACGCCGAGGGTAATGCACCGCAGCTCACGTCGAAGGAGACCCGTCCGGAAGCGCGGTACGCAAGCACTCCGGCGGGTGCTTTTCAGGACCCGAAACCCCACGTGACCGGGAGGGACCCCGTCTGGACGCGCGGCGGCTATGGGCTGCCCTAGGTCGGTTCGCCCGCCCCCAGAGCCTCGAGGATCTTGGCCCTTCAACACGAAGAAAGAACGAAGAATGAGAGAGAAAGAACCATGGAGAGATGTAAAACTAGGGTAAAAAGTAGATGGGTTTTGCGATTGTGTGTTGTTCAATCGGTTGTCACCCCTTAGGTATATAAGAGGCGGCTGGACTTCCCGTGGAAGGAAAAGGTTTGGATTCACGTCCAAAACCCTAGTCAAATTCGGATTGGTTTTGTCCGAACTTTCCAAAACTATTCGGTTTAAACAAGCTGGACCTTGCTGGTAATTTTTGAGGTGGTAAAGGACCTCGGATGGAAACGAGACCAAAAGCAGTCTTGACCGTTTCGACGAGACGATCAACTTTCATGTTGAACGTTTTTTTATCAGAGGTCATGTTGAGGGTAAAATCGCTCGCGTAAAACAGGCTACTATTCGTGCTACCCATCAGCGCCACTTTTGGCTCGTGATAGGGCTGTATTCGGATAACTGTAACTTTTGCATAAAAACTTGGATTGGGGCAATTTTTATATCACAATCGACCGTTTCGACGAGACGAAGAACTTTGCAGTTGTAACTTTTCCCATTCGATGTTATCTTGACAGGGTTTTGCGCCATGCAAAAATCTGGTGTCAACACGGGGCAACTGGGGTCATCCGCCGCTGCTCCCGACAGTAGGACGGAGCATGGGGCGGAGCAACTGGGGGTCGGGGGAGGGAAGGGGGTGAGGAATAGGAGATGGGAAAGGAGGAAGAGAGATCAGCGGAGGAGGGAGGGTCACTGGTGGCGGCGAATCGGAGCACCATGGATGGGGAGGAACGGGATCGGGGAGGGACAGTGGTGTCGGGGAGGAGGAGAGCTGTGACAAATCCACATGAATGACGGGGTCGAGGTAGGGATTTGGGTTTAGTGCAGCCATGAGGGGGGGGGAGGTTCGGTGGAAATGACAATTCAATTCCTGTGGTCAATTATGTGGCAACCAAACAAGTTGAACCCGAAATTTGCAAATGAAATCCGCCAAATCCACCCGAAATGATGGGTACCAAACGACCTATAAGTGAATTTGAAGGATGAGATATCCTCAACCTCGTAATTTACTATCATCGAGAAGCCGCAAATCGATGTTAAATGGTTGTTCTACACAGTAATAAGCTGCTTCGCCTTGGAAGCAATAGCGAAGTTGACCCATCTTTGTATATGATCCATATGCTCATCGTCAAATGGACTCTCCGAATAAACTCTTGTTCCGTCAGTATGGCAAGAATCAAAAGTATCGTCAAAATTATGGCAACATTGGTTTAAGACTGAATGATAAATTCAGGTGGCGACGCCAAAGATATCTCGACTGTTCCGACAGTATGCTAGTCCGTAGAGCTTCTTCTATCGGCAATTGCGACGGGAAACAGCAGAGAATGTCCTAGAGAGCAAATTACAAATGGCATTTTACTTATGAAAAACAAATGGCATTTTAGATTGAACAACAAGAACTACAATGGGGTTTTTAGATTCTAATAACTTGACACGAATCGGAGTCCGATAGGATATTCTACGCCGGACACCAAATGGACAAAAAATGTGGATGCGGCCGCGCGTTGGGCTGCGGCATCCGCCCGTTTTGTCCCAAACGAACACGCAAAGACATGATAGGGTCGCGCGTTGGAGTTGGCCTTATCCTTGCATTCGACAATCTTGGCCTATCTCTGCAATAAAAGTTCGATGCAAACATTCAACTATGCCACTAGTTCAGCATCGGGTCCCGGCGGTGTGGCATAGTGGGGTCTCAGTGCTGGATGGGTGTCGATGGGCACGCGTAGGAGGATGATGTTGTCTGGCACCATGATGGCGTCGGCAGCAAAAGGGCCTGACAAGGTTTTTTCATTGATCACTCCTGGAGATGGGACGGAGAAAGATGGCGACCGTGGATATTTGAGCGGGCGCATGCGAGGGTCTGCTAGACCGGTTGGTGCTCCCGACTAGCCAGCGGGAGGCTCGATGAGGCCCCTTGATTTTTCTGGTGTGTTGGTATGATCAACTTTATAAAAAGGCTCGATGAGGCCAGGGTAACGAGGCAGGGTACATCATCAACTTTGTAAATATGGGGATAGTGATCATCCAAAAGGTGGCTTTGGATGTTGATCCATGTATTAATTTTATAAGACTTTATGGAATAATTTAATAAAGATGGTTGTGTGCATCGACCAATGCAGAGGCTGGGGGTTATCCTCCTTAAAAAGAAGCACGGAGAATGGTCGAAGCAGAGGTCGCAGTATTCCAACCTAGCGTGGGACGTCAGGTTGAATAGCCTCGAACATCAAAGCCTATGTTGATTTGATCATGCAGCATTTGTACAAGCCTAATCCGGGGAACACGTGTGAGACGTCTGATTGAAGCTCTTCTCCGTCTTCACCGGTGCCTGGTACTACCCTTTTTATGTCTGATGCTGCTATTTCTGCTGAGCTTGATAAGCTGGGTGTTGGTGTTGCGGCTGTGGATTGCAATGGTAATTGTGTTACAGCATGTACTGAACCTATGCCCGGTGCACTTGATTCTGAACTTGCTGAAGCAGCAGCTCTATGCCGAGCAGTCTATTTAGCACGAGATACATTTTCGCTCAGTGACCGATGTTCTGACTGCCTCTCGCTGGTGCAACGCCTAAACTGTGCTATCCGTGACCGATCTTCTGTGGGCGCTGTCCTGCATGTTGTCGACTTCCTCCGCGGTTTAATGTCCCTTCTCATGTTTTAGCTAATTCTTGTATGAACTCTAGTGCTTCGTGTGTTTTTTCTTTTGCCCCAGATTGCATCTGGGAGTCATTGTGTAAGAACTTTGCTTAATTAATAGCAGCAAATATGCCCGTGCGTTGCAATGGCAGGCAAAAAAAAAAAATATGCACTAGCAAATAAATATGACTCCATACCCTGACATATGAGTGTTCCGGTCTTCCTCTTGGAGATCTCAGCTTTTGGCGCGTGGCGTCATTGGATATTTAGATCGAAATTGATCAGGTCGGGCACGCCCTCATCTTCAGCCTGAGAGGCTTCATAAGGGTGTGGTGCGAAGCTTCGCTGTCTTGCCGGTGCCACGGGACACGTCTAAGTATAGATTTTCATGACGTTGACAGTGGTGAAGAAAGTCATGGTGGCTACAATCGGAGACTTGTAATTGCAGAGAGGAGTTTTGGTTGCGTTGAAGACTGGCGGCACAGGTTTTTTCCTGTGTGTCAGGTGTTGAGGACTTGCAGCGGCGGCCTTGGCAAGAGGGGGCAGCAACACAGGCGGACAATATTTTTGGGGATGCTTCTTGAGTACCGAGCCGCGATTTCCAAGGTGAAAAGCCCAAGGTCTAGGATTCATTGGTTGTACCTGGCAATGGCCTTGCGAAGGCATTGTTTTTGGGATATCAGACTCTCTCCAGGGTGAAAACTCAACATCCTTGATCGGGCGACGACAACGCTTGTGCATTGCTTCCTTCCTGGGGGTGTAGCTTTTTGAGAAACTCTTAGTCTTTGGTGGTGGTTAGAGTGTTGCTGTTGCGAGTGTTTCATCATTGCGACGGGGTCTTTCTTTTTGTATTTCTCTCTTTTTTTTGGTTGTGTGCATCCTTAATGTCTTTTGATATCTTGCGGATGCAGCGGCTGGGTGTAATTGGTATCTTCGCGATATTAATATATTCTCTTTATCGAAAAAATGAGTGTCCTCTATTTTAACAAAGTGGCTCATCATGTTGCCATTTATTTTTCTTTCCACCCTTGTTGATGATGATTGCGACGTGATCAGAATGCATTCGGTGTGGTAAATCCAAGACTGTGAGCTTGTCACTGCACGCCACAGTTGTCATTATGTTGTGCAAGAGAATGTTTAAAACTTCAAAAAAATATCTCATCGACCATGAACTACTCCCAACTCGTAGACATATAAAACCTTTTGAAAAACTAATCGAATCCTTGACATAAAAGACTTTTGAATTGGTGAACATTTTCCGAATCGGCAAACAATTTTTTTTTATTTTCTCAATAACAATCACGAACATTAGTATTGTGTAGGAACATTTTTTGAAATGCATGAACTGTTTTGTAATTCATGAAAAGAATTGTACTCAACAATTTTTTTTTGAATCGATGAATTTACAAAAAATATGTGGAACAAATTCGAAAATTTGTGTTTTAAAATTTCTGAGAATATTTTCTAAAATTTCATGGACATTTTTCCCGATTACCGAATATGTTTTGAATAAATTATAATTTTTTTGAATCATGAACATGATTTTTTTTCCAATTTGTTTTCTAAATCATGATTTTTTTAAATTTGCGAACAGTTTTGCAAAACCACAACATTTTTTGAATTCATGAAAATTTTATGATTTCCTTAACATTTTTTGAATTCACATAAATTTTGTGATTTGTTGAACTTTAAAAAAAACTGGCATCTTTTAAAATTTGGAAATTCCAAATCAGTTTAAAGAAGGTAGAAAGCATAATGAGAAAAGAAAAGACAAAAAACAAAATGGAAAAAATCAGGGAAGTCAAGATGATTAACTTACATAGAAAGAAGCGCACGAGAGGTGGAGCTATGTCTTGTCTTGGGTTGAGCTATGAAAGAAGCCCCCAACTCTGAAAGTAGTTGTGTAGAAAAATAAATATATAAGGGAATCTTTTTAGCATGTTAAGCCGAAAATTGTTGTTGGACGCATGTTATGCATGCTTATGAGTTTTACTTTTATTATTCCGCTATCTTTACGATAGTGCAACGCTGTTCGTTATGTGTCTATGGTACTTGACCAAAGAACTATTTGGATTCCAAATTTGTATAGGAGGAGCAGCTAGATGGATGATGTATGACGATGTGAATGGGAGCTGGTGAGGAAAGGAACCTGCTATGCCAACCAGATATAATTTTAAATAAGTTTGTGACAGTTTTAAATAATATTCATGTGTTTCCAAAATATGTTTGTGACATATTTTTCAAATGTTTATAAAATAGAAAACAATGTTCACGTAGTTTAAAAAATGTTTCATATCATTCAAAAAGAAAGGTTGTATTTGAAAATTGTTTTTGCATGTATTGAAGAAAAATAATTCAAAATATGTATCTGGAAGAAAATGTGAATCAAGTATTGGAAAAATGTTAATTGTGTATAATTACTTTCTCAGATGTACATGAAAAATGTACAACGTGTGTTGAAAAAATCTAAAAAACCAAAAAAGAAACGGAAAACAAGTAAAAAAAGGTAAAAAACACATAGAAACGAAAGAAGGAAAAAAAAGACAGATGGTTCTAAAACCAGCCCGAATCGGACCTAAAGCCACTACAGGGATCTTCATGGGAGCAACTAGTTAACGAGCGCTCCTTTGGGAGCCTCGCAGCGATCAGCGACACTTGGCGCGCTCTCAGCCATTCGCCACGTGTCGCGCTTTGTGCGCTCCCTCCGGATTTTTTTTCCGGCATGCGTTTTCGGCTTTTTAAACGTTTTTTCCTGGGTTTTTTTTGACGTTTCGGTTTTTCACTGGTCTTCCTTGACTTATGGATAAAAAAAATGGGGAAACAAATTTTGTGCGAAAAAACACGTTTTCCTTTGCGTGAGAGTCACGGCCGTGCCTCTCGGAAATGGAAAAAAACGTGTTTTCTGTTTTTTTTCTTTCGCGAGAGTCGCGGTTTTGCTTCCGCGAGAGGCACGGTTGTGCTTTCACGAGAGTCACGGCCGTGCCTCTCGAAAACGAAAAAAATGCGTTTTTTGTTTTTTTTTTCACTTTCGCGACAGTCACGGTTT
>LR738713.1:873788239-873832094 GCA_902687465.1 Secale cereale
GTGCATTTTTGTTCTTATGGATCTTTAAGCATGTATCGTGGCTTATAGCCCCTTCCATATTAAAAGCTTGTATCAGGGTTGTGGTATGGCCAACCTAGACAATGACATGAGAACCTATCACCCGCGCTTAAATGTTATTACCGGTGGGCTAGAGGATAATGCACTCCCGCGACGAGGTCTCTTCGCCGGCACCCAAGATGTTTTACAAGCATAATGCTAAAGCGACATGATACATCTCGGAGTATAGGTGCCACTATGTGGTGGGACTCTGTAGCAAACATATCTTGGGTAGATGCATTCAGAGGCGCTTTTCGTGTCACGCATGACTCGGGAATAATGCACTTCCGCAACGAGGTCTCTTCGCCGGCACCCAAGATGTTTTACAAACATAATGTTAAAGTGACAAAATACATCTGAGATTGTACGTAGGTGCCAATATGTGGTGAGACTCTGTAGCAAACATATCTTCGGTAGATGCATTCCAAGGCGCTTTCCGCATCATGCATGACTAGGGAATAATGCACTTCCGCGACGAGGTCTCTTTGCCGGCACCCAAGATGTTTTACAAGCATAATGCTAAAGCGACATGATACATCTCGGATTATAAGTGCCATTATGTGGTGGGACTCCGTAGCAAACATATCTTGGGTAGATGCATTCCAAGGGCTTTCCGCAACACGCATGACTAGGGACTAATGCACTTCCACGACGAGGTCTCTGTGCCGGCACCCAAGATGTTTTACAAGCATAATTCTAAAGCGACATGATACATCTCGGATTATAGGTGCCACTATGTGGTGGGACTCTGTAGCAAACTTATCTTGGGTAGATGCATTCAGAGGCGCTTTCCGTGTCACGCATGACTCGGGAATAATGCACTTCCGCAACGAGGTCTCTTCGCCGGCACCCAAGATGTTTTACAAACATAATGTTAAAGCGACATGATACATCTCGAATTATAGATGCCACTATGTGGTGGGACTCTGTAGCAAATATATCTTGGATATATGCATTCCGAGGTGCTTTCCGCATCACGCATGACTCGGGAATAATGCACTTCCGCGATGAGGTCTCTTCTTCGGCACCCAATATGTTTTACAAACATAATGTTAAAGCGACATGATACATCTAGGATTATAGGTGCCAATATATGGTGGGACTCTGTAGCAAACATATCTTGATGCATTCCCAGGCGCCGCATCACGCTCGACTCGTAATTGTTGACTTCTGCGATGGGGTCTCGTTACTGGCGCACAAGATGTTTTACAAACAAAATGTTAAGCGGCGTGATATGTATAGGACAAAAGAAAAATAGTACGTAGACACATCAGTTTCATTTTTTTATTCAACAATGTACACAAGTCATCAAACGTAAAAGTACCAACTAAAATAATATCAACTTTGAATAAGAAAATAGGGATTAAAACAACATAGCTAGAAAATAGGAGCACAACAACTTAATTCAGAAATTCTAACAGAAATTTATTTAGCAAGTCTAATCTTTCAATTTATTTGGCAAGATTAATCAGGCCAGATAGCTAAAAAAACATTACTCCCTTCGTCATGGTGCATATATAGGGCATGCACGTAGTTCTAGGTAGTTGATTTGACTAATTAAAAATCTGTTATATATCATCAAAAGCATATCGTTAGATTCATATGTTTTTATTACATATAATATAAATTTAGCTAGTTAAATTGATGGCCTAGAACTACGTGCATCCCCTACGCACCGACACAGAGAATGTAGCAAGTTTATCCATAACAAGTTTACTTAGTAAGTTAATTTAGCAAATTTATTTGGCAGGGTAGCGAGGAGATGGTGCGCAACGTGCTGCATATGCCCCCGGTCCCAACCCAACCCAACCCAACACCCCAATATTACAGGTCACACAACCCTCCTTTGAAGTTTGGGGTAACATGCAACGCATGGTCCTGCACCCCCACCATAACCATCACAGCCCCACCGTGGCGTGGTACGTACAAGGTCATTTTCATCTCCATACACTAGCTAGTGTTGGACAGGTAGTACAAGGGTGAGTGATTATACACCTGCACCGTTGGACCCTGTTGTACGTTTGTGAAGAGTACACAAATTTATTTCACTATTTACATATAGATATCCATGGTACTAAAAGACGATATAGATATATCGGTTCCGTGAGTTTTAGTCACGAAAAATTGCACATTGTCGGCACTTAATTGCAGTGTGTACGTGCAATTTTAGTAAGATGTTACTCGAGTTTAAGTTTGAAGGTTTTATGCGGACCTATAGCTGTGGGGTCAGGTGGACTGATGTTGATGAGTGGTTGTTAGTGTAACTACGAAGACATTGAAAAGTAAAGGAGGCTGGAGAAAATATCTGACAAATTACCTAGACAATTACATGTGGACATAAAAATAGCCAACCACATCCACAAAAAAGATAATGACATCTGATAATATGTATACTATTTTTGTTCTTTTTATTGAGATTTCTATAGCATAAATTTTTCTATACATGCTTAACCGGTGGCAAGACAATTGACACAATCTATAACTTTAAGATCATTCTGTGGACCATAGCCCCTTCCATTCTGTGGTATCGGCCCTAAGGTATAGCGAACCAAGTACCTAGGGCCACTGTCCACACAATTACACAAGAAGCTATCTGTCGCTCTTAAAAGTTACTACCTTTGGGCCAGGGACTTGTCATGGATTGGGTTTATATTCGTGGCAGGGACTCTATAGCAAACCCATCTTGAATAAATGTCATCTGTGGCGCTTTCCGCATCACGCATGACTTGGATGTGTACTTCCATGATGGGGCAATGTCGCGAGCACCCAAGATGTTTTAGAGACATAATGTTAGAGAGACATGATACATTCATCATAAAATTGGTATTTAAACATGTCGATTTTCATTGTTATTTATTCCACACTGAACATAACTTATCAAACATCATGTTTTTAAGGAAGGGGAATGTACTAGTCTATCAGTTGGACACTCATTTTTAAAGAGAGAATTATATTTTCTTTTTGTATTAAATACACATGAAAAACACGGCCAAGTTTTTACATGAAGAGTACGTCACAACAGCACAGGGGTGGGGTAGGGGCACAAAGGGATATGGGTCCAACATGCCCCACAAAGCACCTAGTGATTGTCAATTTACGTGATATTGGTTTAACATGCGGTAGATATTTTCCTCCTCTAACATTTTCTCTAGGTGGTCTAGAAGAACAGATAAATAAATAAATTAGCAAATGACTATTACTTTATTATTTTTATAAAGATTTACAAAATACTCCCTCCGTCCGGAAATACTTGTCATCAAAATGGGTAAAAGGGGTTGTATCTAGACGTATTTTAGTTCTAGATACATATCTTTTCATCCATTTTGATGACAAGTATTTTCGGACGGAGGGAGTAGCAAATAACATGTAAAACATTAGCAATTTCATTTATCAAACGCTAGCAAATAGGAACATAGTACTCCCTCCGTCCCATAATATAAGAACGTTTTTGACATTAGTGTAGTGTTAAAAACGTTCTTATATTTTGGGACAGAGGGAGTAATTTTTATCTAGTAAGCTTAATCATAACAAGTTTAATTATCAAATTTATGGAGCAAGAATGTCTGTAGAAGTAGCAACTAGAACAATATAAAGTTTATTAATTAAAGATATACAAGTACCAACAATAACAATAGCTGACATATAAAAACTAGCGAATAGCGACACTACAAATGTATTTATCAAGTCTAACATAACCTTTATTTAGCAAATTATCATTAAACTTATTTTGCAAAATTAATTGGAGAAAATAGGAAAAAAGCAAGTTTATTCATAAGAAATTTACTTAGTATGTTTAATTAGCTAAGTTAATTAATAAGATTAATAGATGTGAGTACCAACTAAGAAATAACAACTGTTTTCAACATTATTTTCATTGGAAAAAATTGTTCCTTCTCACCTACGTA
Organism: Secale cereale; assembly: GCA_902687465.1. NCBI lineage: Eukaryota > Viridiplantae > Streptophyta > Magnoliopsida > Poales > Poaceae > Secale > Secale cereale. The sequence continues at coordinate 873,792,202 of LR738713.1, forward strand.
ATAAGCCAATCCTACACTATTACAAAAACAAGTATTATAGTTCCCAATCCGACCAGTTTACAAATAACTGATAGCAAAAAACATATTTTTAATCAGTTTGACAAACTGACCTAATTCCAACACATTCCTATACCTAGCATATTTCAATCTTTAAATAGGAGTGACGTAGTGTACAGTTAAATCAACCAAACCAATGATCTTGAATAAATCAGATTCTTGTGCATTTTAGAAGGGAACTGTTCCATTTTTTTTTACAAAAACTCTTGCTTTGCCCAATAGAAACACAAACACTACTTGAAAGAGTTGGAACTTATTTTTCTAACTTGCAATTATTTGAATTCTATAGCACGACGTCAAAGAGGGTGTGATGGACAGGAAGGGGAAGAGGGTGCGATGTCACCTAGGACGCCAGTCCCGGAGGAGGACTTCGGGCAAAGAGGAGGCTCGGAGACACCAGACCGAGAATCATCTTGAGGCGATTCCCCCAGGGGGTGCGAGATCGGAAATTATGGAAGAGGACGACGACTGGAGAGTATCTTTTTTGCCGCCACTTTCAGCCTCTCAGGAGACGGAACACTACATCCTGATATGCATCTAATCTATGTGAATGAAGTTTGTGGATTATTTAAGCTTACAGGTTTGCCCGAGGATGAGGTCAAGAAGAAGGTATTCCCTTTATCTTGGAAGGGAAAGACATTGACATGGTATAGGCTATGTCATGATATTGGAGCTTGAAACTAAAACCGACTGAAATTGTAATTCCATCAGAAGTTTTATCCTATGCATCTGGTTCATTGTGATCGGAATTATATATATAATTTTTGGCCTCATGAAGGAGAAAGTATCGCTCAAGCTTGGAGGAGGCTTATAAGTCAATGTTATATTCATGCCCCAACCATGAGCTCTCAAGAGAAATAATTATTCATAATTTTTATGCTCGACTTCTCATAATGATCAATCCATGCCCGATATTTCTTGTACCGGTTCTTTTATTAAGAAGACTATTGAATTCCGATGGGATGTTTTGAAAAGAATTAAATGCAACTCCAAAGATTGGGAACTTGACGAAGGTAAGGAGTCAGGTATAAACCTTAAGTTTTATTGTGTTAAATATTAATATGGTTGCCATTATGGTTTAAACGATATGGTTTATTAATATTGCTTGGGTTTACTTTTTCTACATCATGTCATCTTGCTTACGGTGTTACTCTATTTTTACTTAGCACCCTAGATGCATGTTGGATAGTGGTCGATGGGTGGAGTAATAGTAGTAGATGCAGAAAGGAGTCGATCCAACCGATCCAAGCACCGAACGTACGACACCTCCGCGTTCAACACACGTTCAGCTCGATGACGTCCCTCGAGCACTTGATCGAGTTGAGGACGATGAAGAGTTTCGTCAACACGACGGTGTGGTGACGGTGATGATGGAGTTACCGTCGCAGGGCTTCTCCTAAGCACTACAACGATATGACCGAGGTGTGTAACTGTGGAGGGGGCACCGCACACAGCTAAGAGAAACTTTGGTGTGCCTTTGGGGTAGCAACTGGCTTGCTATTCTTCCTGAAGTTCACCTTATTTCCCTTGCCCTTTTTCTTGAAACTAGTGGTCGTGTTAACCATCAACACTTGATGCTCCTTTTTGATTTCTACCTCCGCAGCTTTGAGCATTGCGAAGAGCTCGAGAATAGTCTTCTCCATCCCTTGCATATTATAGTTCATCACGAAGCCTTTATAGCTTGGTGGCAGTGATTGAAGAACTCTGTAAATAACACTATCTTCATCAACTTTGACTCCAAGTTGAGTCATGTGATTATAGTACCCAGACATTATGAGTAAGTGTTCACTGATAGAACTGTTGTCCTCCATTTTGCAGCTATAGAACTTGTTGGAGACTTCATATCTCTCAACTCGGGCATTTGCTTGAAATATTAACTTCAATTCTTGGAACATCTTATATGCTCCATGACGTTCAAAACGTCTTTGAAGAACCGATTCTAAGCCGTAAAGCATGGTACACTGAACTATTGAGTAGTCATCAGCTTTGCTCTGCCAGACATTCATAATGTCCGGTGTTGCATCTGCAGCGGGCTTTTCACCTAGCGGTGCTTCCAGGACATAATTATTATGTGCAACAATGAGGATAATCCTCAAGTTACGGACCCAGTCCATGTAGTTGCTACCATCATTTTTCAACTTAGCTTTCTCTAGGAACGCATTAAAATTCAAGGGAACGGTAGCACAGACCATTGATATACAACAACATAGATATGCAAAAACTATCAGGACTAAGTTCATGATAAACTAAATTTGAATTAATCATATTACTAAAGAACTCCCACTTAGATAGACATCCCTCTAGTCATCTAAATGATCAAGTGATCCAAATCAACTAAACCATGTCCGATCATCACATGAGATGGAGTAGTTTTCAATGGTGAACATCTTATGTTGATCATATCTACTATATGATTCACGCTCGACCTTTTGGTCTCCAGTGTTCCGAGGCCATGTCTGTACATACTAGGCTCGTCAAGTTTAACCTGAGTATTCTGCATGTGCAAAACTATCTTACACCCGTTGTATGTGAACGTAGAGCTTATCACACCCGATCATCACGTGGTGTCTCGGCACGACAAACTGTCGCAACGGTGCATACTCAGGGAGAACACTTGTACCTTGAAATTTTGTAAAGGATCATCTTATAATGCTACCGCCGTACTAAGCAAAATAAGATACATAAGAAGATAAACATCACATGCTATCAAAATAGGTGACATGATATGGCCATCATCATCTTGTGCTTTTGATCTCCATCTCCAAAGCATCGTCATGATCTCCATCGTCACCGGCTTGATACCATGATCTTCATCGTAGCATCGTGGTCGTCTCGCCAACTATTGCTACTACTACTATCGCTAACTCATAGTGATAAAGTAAAGCAATTACATGCCTTTCACAATTCATACAATAAAGAGACAACCATAAGGCTCCTGCCAGTTGCCGATAATTTACAAAACATGATCATCTCATACAATAACGTATAACTCATCACGTCTTGACCATATCACATCACAACATGCCCTGCAAAAACAAGTTAGACGTCCTCTACTTTGTTGTTGCAAGTTTTACGTGGCTACTACGGGCTTCTAGCAAGAACCGTTCTTACCTACGCATCAAAACCACAACGATTTTTTGTCAAGTGTGCTGTTTTAACCTTCAACAAGGACTGGGCGTAGTCACACTCGATTCAACTAAAGTTGGAGAAACTGACACCCGCCAGCCACCTATGTGCAAAGCACGTCGGTAGAACCAGTCCCATGAACGCGGTCATGTAATGTCGGTCCGGGCCGCTTCATCCAACAATACCGCCGAATCAAAGTATGAAATGTTGGTAAGCAGTATGACTATTATCGCCCACAACTCTTTGTGTTCTACTCGTGCATATCATCTATGCATAGACCTGGCTCATGATGCCACTGTTGGGGACTATAGTATTTCAAAAAAGATCCTACGATCATGCAAGATCCATCTAGGAGAAGCATAGCAACGAGCGGGGAGAGTGTGTCCACGTACCCTCGTAGACCGAAAGCGCCTTTAGTAACGCGGCTGATGTAGTCTAACGTCTTCGCGATTGATACGTCCAAAACGTATCTATAATTTCTGCTTGCTCCATGCCTCTTTTGGGTGATATTGCTATGATATTTATACACTTCCATACACTTTTGATCATATTGGACTAACCTATTAACTCAGTGCACCCCAGTGCCAGTTTCTGTTTTCTGCTGTTTTTGTATTTCAGGTTTTCCCATTACGAAAACTGCCCGAAAAATCCCGGAAAAATTATATAAAAAATCAGCATTCCAGAAGCTTCCCGGCATCCGAAGTAGGGCCGGAGGGGGGCCACCAGGGCTCCAGGCGCCCTGGTGGCGCGGCCCCCCTCCTGGCCGCGCCGGGGGGGCGCCTGGGCCCCCCAGGCCTCCGCTGATGCCCCCCTTTGGCATATATTTAACACGCGTCCCGAAACCCTCGAGAGGGGAACCCTTTTTCGCGATCTCATCTCTGTTCCGCCGCCGCCGCGCTTCCAAGATCGGGAGCACCAGGAGAACTCTTCCCGGCACCCTGCCGGAGGGGAGGATCACCACCGGGAGCCTCTCCACCACCATGGACGCCTCCCGGATGAGTTGTGAGTAGTCTCCCTTGGACCATGGGTCCATGACCAGTAGCTATGTGATGTTCTCCTCCCCTTCTTGTGCTTCACTAATTAGACCTCGTGAGCTGCCCTACATGATCGAGGCACATATGTAATCCTTATTCTGTTGCTATGTTGAGTTTGCTGGGATCCGATGGATTGTGAGATTATGTTCAGATTGTGTTTGAGTAATATATTTGATCTACCTCTTTTATATTTATGTTCGTAAGTAATTCTTGCATGTTCTCCGTTGCTATTTATTGCTTTGGCCAAGTAGTAGGTAGTGACTCCAAGAGGGAACGTTATGCTTGATTGTGGGTTCATGCCCCTCGATGACTAGCTTGAGTGACAGAAACATGAGTCTAGGGGATGTGCTGTTGCCACAAGGGGGAAAACAACGGTGCTTGTGCCCGCGGGTGCAAGGATTGTTTACTTTACGCAAAGTTCTTTTAATGCAGTTGTCTGTTGCTTTGAGTTTACACTATGGGTGGGACTCGCAACTTAATACCAGCGAGATGTTCTGGATAGATATCTCAAGGTGGATGATTAGTAGTAGATGCAGATGGATTTCGGTCTACTTGCCTTGGCGTACCGCCCATGCTTTGAACCTCTACCTTTCTTGCAACATAGTTAGCATTGGTTTGCGCACATAATTCTGTCAATTGCCCAGCTGTAATTCGTTTACCTCACATAGCTGTTTTATCGTCTTTTGGGAGAGAGACATCACTAGTGAACATCATGGGACCCCGGTCCATATTACCATCACTGATCACATCTGCTATTTACTTTCTGTTTTTACTTACTATTTGCAGCAATACCTATCACTATTATCACTTGCGTTTGATCCTTTGTAAACGACAAGGCCGGAGGGATTGACAACCTCTCTGTACTCGTTGGGAGCAAAGTTATTTGTATCTGTGTGCAGGCCCACGTTGATTGCTAATATCTGGCGCCGTTAGCAGTTGACACCTTCTTGTTGAAACTGGGAGTCTCAGGGGAAATCGATCCTTGGTATCTTTGCCAAGGGAAAACTTCCGCTACACTGCATCTCAAACCTTCCACTTGGGGTAACCAACGAGGGGCGAGAAGCCATCAGCGATCCAACCGATCCAAGCACCGAACGTACTACACCTCCGCGTTCAACACACGTTCAGCTCGATGGCGTCCCTCGAGCTGTTGATCCAGTTGAGGACGAGGGAGAGTTTAGTCAGCACGACGGCATGCTGACGATGATGATGAAGTTACCGTCGCAGGGCTTCACATAAGCACTACAACGATATGACTGAGGTGTGTAACTGTGGATGGGGGCACCGCACACGGCTAAGAGAAACTTTGATGTGCCTTTGGGGTGCCCCCTCCCCACGTATATAAAGGAGGGAGGGAGGAGGAGGTCGGCCTAGGGGTGGCGCGTGCCCAAGGGGGGAAGTCCTACTCCAAGTAGGTTTGCCCACTAGTAGAATAAGGGCCATTTGTCCCGGTTGGTGAACCGGGACTAAACGGTCGATAAAAATGCCCTAGACCTTTAGTCTCGGTTCTTATACCAACTGGGACAGATGGGGCTCCACGTGGCCACTGCGGCTTGCCCAGGCAGGGGGCCTTTTGTCCCGGTTGGTAGCACCAACCGGGACAAATAAGCTTCCACGCGTCAGCAGTTCAGGGGCTAGGGTTTTTGTTTTTTTTGAAGGGGGGGAGGGGTTTGGGGGATTTTTGTAGGGTTAATTTAGCGGTTTCATATATTGTGTTAACTAGCTAATTGAGAGAAGTGTCCTCTCTTATCTCCGTGCTTGGTCGACGCTACATACTATATGTATAGATCGAGAGGACTCGACACACTAACTAGTAAGCAAATGAAGGAAACCATTAAGTATAGAAGATCGGCACATATACAGAGAGAAGTGATGATCGACCTCTCTCCTTCTCCGAGAGATTGGCCGAGCAACAAGTTTTCGTATATCTATCCGACGCTACTGGCTATATATATCAATCTCTCGGAGAAGTAGAGAGGTCGATGATACGTCCAAAACGTATCTATAATTTCTGCTTGCTCCATGCCACTTTTGGGTGATATTGCTATGATATTTATACACTTCCATACACTTTTGATCATATTTGGACTAACCTACTAATCCAGTGCACCCCAGTGCCAGTTTCTGTTTTTGGCTGTTTTTGTATTTCAGGTTTTCACATTACGAGAACTGTCAGGAAAAATCCAGAAAAATTATATAAAAAATCAGCGTTCCAGAACCTACCTTGCGCCCGAAGTACAGCCCGGGGGGGGGGCACCAGGGCCCCAGGCGCCCTGGCGGCGCCCCCCCTGGGCCGCGCCGGGGGGGCGCCTGGGCCCCCCGAGCCCCGTCTGGTGCCCCCCTTTGGCATATATTTAGAGCGTCCTTCGAAACCCTTGGGACGGGAACTCTTTTTCGCGATCTCATCTCTGTTCCGCCGCCGCCGCCGCTTCCAAGATCGGGAGCACCAGGAGAACTCTTCCCGGCACCATGCCGGAGGGGAGTATCACCACCGGGAGCTTCTCCACAACCATGGACGCCTCCCGGATGAGTTGTGAGTAGTCTCCCTTGGACCATGAGTCCATGACCAGTAGCTATGTGATGTTCTCCTCCCGTTCTTGTGCTTCACTAATTAGTCCTCGTGAGCTGCCCTACATGATCGAGGCACATATGTAATCCTTATGCTGTTGCTATGATGAGTTTGCTGGGATCCGATGGATTATGAGATTATGTTCAGATTGTGATTGAGTAATATATTTGATCTATCTCTTTTATATTTATGTTCGTAAGTAATTCTTGCATGTTCTCCGTTGTTATTTATTGCTTTGGCCAAGTAATATGTAGTGACTCCAAGAGGGAACATTATGCTTGATTGTGGGTTCATGCCCCTCGATGACTAGCTTGAGTGACAGAAACATGAGTCTAGGGGATGTGCTGTTGCCACAAGGGGGAAAACAACGGTGCTTGTGCCCGCGGGTGCAAGGATTGTTTACTTTAAGCAAAGTTCTTTTAATGCAGTTGTCTGTTGCTTTGAGTTTACACTATGGGTGGGGCTCGCAACTTAATACCAGCGAGATGTTCTGGATAGATATCTCAAGGTGGATGATTAGTAGTAGATATTGATGGATTTCGGTCTACTTACTTTGGCGTACCGCCCATGCTTTGAACCTCAACCTTTCTTGCAATGTAGTCAGCATTGGTTTGCGCACATGGTCCTGTCAATTGCCCAGCTGTAATTCGTTTACCTCACATAGCTGTTTTATCATCTTTTGGGAGAGAGACATCACTAGTGAACATCATGAGACTCCGGTCCATATTACCATCATTGATCACATCCGCTATTTACTTTTCCGTTATTTACTTACCATATCAATTATACCTATCACTATTATCACTTGCGTTTGATCCTTTGTAAACTACAAGGCCGGAGGGATTGACAACCTCTCTGTACTCGTTGGGAGCAAAGTTATTTGTATCTGTGTGCAGGTCCACGTTGATTGCTAATATCTGGCGCCGTTAGCAGTTGACACCTACTTGTTGAACCTAGGAGTCTCTGGGGATTCGATCCTTGGCATCTTTGCTAAGGGAAAAACTTCCACAACACTGCATCTCACACCTTCCACTTGGGGTAACCAACGAGGGGTTAGAGGCCCATCAAGGAGTTTTTCTGGCGCCGTTGCCGGGGACTCCACTCTTCAGGATAGGGGAGTTGCATGCTATCTTTTACCTTTGCTTTTTAGTCTTGTTAGTTTACCTTTCAGTTTTTGCTTTAGTACCTTTTATCGAAAATCACAAAAATAGTTATCTCATTCTTTAGTTGTCATTATGTCGGGTCCTTTTGTCTTTGACGAGGCAGAAGTTCTCACCTTTAAAAAAAGAGGTGGGGAAAGTTTGAAAGATGCTTGGTATAGAATTAACGATTCACAAAAAAGAGTCACCAAGAAGCAACCTACTACTATCTTGCTTAGAAATTTTCATGTTGGAATTACTTCTTGGAATAGGTTTATTCTAGATACTGCTATCAATGGGAATTTCCTAGAGGCCCCAGTTTGGGAGTCTCTTAGTATTATTGAAAATCTTGTTGGGAATCTCCCTGTTGTTAGCATTCGAGAGGACATCACCCTAGCTCACATTATGAAAAAACATGAAAAGATAGAGCTAGAGGTGCCAAGCATTAATAAGATAAATGAGTTGGATCGTAAGATCCAAGGGAATTTGAATAGACTTGATAGCTCCATGCATAATTTTTTAAAAATTTTGGAGACCGTCAAATTCCATGACTTGGACTCTTCTAGGATAGACAAGATTGAGGAAATATTTGATACCCTAGGAACTACCTTCTCCTCGATCAAAACCAAAAAGGTAGAAACTCCGGCAAAGAGGGAGCCTAAGTTCGTTCACGTTCCAAAGGCTCCTCGTTCTAAAAGTAATCCATCTATTGCCAAAGGGGTTGAAACTGTAAAGACCTTGGAAGAAACACCTGTCTTTGATAAATTTATAAATGAATCTTCCCTTGACTTTTATCCTTTTGGTCTTCTACCTAGAAGTATCTCTATGAGGCCTTTATTTGAGAGTCCTCTTAAGACTAGTTGTATTATTGAAGAGCTTTTTGATGATCTTGATGATGGTTCAATTGATACAACTTGATCTCTATGCATTATGCCTAGCTTAAAGGCATAAAAGAAAGCGCTTTTGGGAGGCAGCCCACATGAATAAATTTTTATATTTTGCTTTTCTTGTGTCTTGATGTTGTTTACAACAGTAGCATCATCATTGTATCTTTGCTTTTCATATTTGTGCCAAGTATAGCCTCTGATTGCTAGAAAGTTCAATAGTTGTGAGGTGCTGTCCAGGAAACAGATTCTGTCATTGGATAGAAAAATTCGTATAAAATCACCAGATCATCTTTTTGGTCTGAATTTTTTCGACAGCGTTCTCTATATAATTGTCTTTCGTGCGTCTGTTCTGAGTTTTTTGATTTGAGTTGCAGAAGTGCCCCGAACAAATAAATTACTACCTGATGTTCTGTTTTTCACAGATTCTGTCCTGTTTTGCCTTTCCTTCATTTTGCAAATCAAGAGCTTGCTTTTTCTTTGCAAAAACCTTTTGGCAATCTTGAGAAACAGTAGACCTTCAAGAATATCCTTATTTCCAGCAAGGTATAATTATTTTATTAAGGGTACTAACCTCGCTAATCAGATTATGATGAGTTATGTATGAAGGGAGTTTTCAAGTGTGCGAGGGAAGATGATAAAAAGATTCAGGAGTGTCAAGCGCTCAAGCTTGGGGATGCCCCCGTGCACCCCCAAGAAATATTCAAGGAGACTCAAGCGTCTAAGCTTGGGGATGCCCCCGTGCATCCCCTTCTCCATCAACATTATCAGTTCGTCTTTCGTTCCGCTATATTTTTATCACTTCATGTGTTATGTGCTATGCTTGGAGCGTCTTGCTTTTAGTTTTCTTTTTAGTTTTTCATAACGATTCGGAACTCAGCGTTCTTTATGTGGGAGAGAAACACGCTCCACTTCTACCTAGAACATAACATAGAATTTTCATGTCTATCTTTGCTGTGTGTGTTCGTTGTCTTTTAATAGCTACTATCATGTTCTGCTCTTAGTATTCATGCTTATCTTTTCAAAGAGCTTTTGTTTAGTTGGTTGCTTGAACTCTCTTTAATTATCATGCTTATCTTATTAAGAGAGTTTTCTTCCGTTGCATTGGTTGATATGTCTATGATAAAGATGCTACGTGCATAATGGCGCTTAGTAGTTCAGGTTTTCTTATGGTTAGTCTCAAATAGCTGGGGGATTCCCAATGTGTTATTGGAGTACCAACATGATTTGTTTGCCTATGATGTGGTATGGTTTAGTAATATCTTCCTTCGAGAATTTATTTTGATTGACTTGGCGTATGCTCACGCATATTTAAGACTGTAAAGAAAGTCTGTCAAGCCTTGATGATCTTTTATTTCTGAGTAGCTATATAACTTCCATGCCTGATTCAATATTGCTTTGTCGCTCTGCATGATTATGACCGTCATTGCTCTCTTAGTTGGTCGCTCCCAGTCTTTTGCTAACCTCCACTTGTACTAAGCAGACTAACTTTGCAATACATAGCTCATGGGAAAGTAGCTTAAAAACTATTGTGGTAAACAATATGTTGCCTATGTATCTTATTTCTTATAAGTTGCTTGCTGAGCGGTAACCATGTTTCTGGGGACGCCATCAACTGTCACACTTTTGTTGAATATCATGTGAGTTGCTATGCATGTTCGTCTTGTCTGAAGTAAGGGTGATTTGCCCTGGGTTGGATGAGTATGCATATTGTTAGAGAAGAACATTGGGCCGCCAACCAAAGCCATGTATCATGGTGGAAGTTTTAGCTTGGACATTAATCCTCAATCTCTTATGAGAATATGCTTATGCATTAAAGAGGAGCCCATCATCTATTTTCTATGTTGTCCCGGTATGGATGTCCTCAAGTTGAGATCTATCAAAAACGAGAAATCAAATGCGATTTATCTCCTTGGACCTTTGTACAGGTGGCATAGAGGTACCCCTTTGTGACACTTGGTTGAAACATATGTAATGCAATGATAACCCATGGAAATCCGAGCTAATTAGGACAAGGTGCGAGCACTATTGGTATTCGACGCATGAGGCTTGCAACTTATAGGATGTCTTATGCATGACACATATGAAGTACTACTACCGTTGACAAAATTGCTTCTATGTTTTCAAAATAAAAAGCTCTAGCACATAACCATTCTTTTACTTTTATGTTGAGTCTCCACCTTCTTTTAAAGCACCAACTACTGAGAGCATGATTGTCATTCTAAGTGTAATGTGCATTGTCCCAAAGTAGCATTGTCTTTTGCATTATTGTGATATCATTTATTCTGAAATCATTGTATCTAGTCATCACTTAAACCTTGAAGTGCCCCTGCATTTATGTTTTGCTTCACTAAAGGGGGCAAGCTAGATATCACTTTATCATATTTGCACACCATGTTCATTGCAAATCTTTTTGATGTTTCAGTTTCATATTGTAAAACTTTCAGTCATTTGTGATTTTCTCATGAGGCAACTTAATTACTATAGAATCATTGTCTCAGTAAGCTTTTGTCATATGACTATAAAAAGTCCTATATGGTTAATAGCATGTCACCACAGAAATTATTCTTGTTATCATTTACCTACTCGAGGACGAGCAGGAATTAAGCTTGGGGATGTTGATACGTCCAAAACGTATCTATAATTCTGCTTGCTCCATGCCACTTTTGGGTGATATTGCTATAATATTTATACACTTCCATACACTTTTGATCATATTTGGACTAACCTACTAATCCAGTGCACCCCAGTGCCAGTTTCTGTTTTCGGCTGTTTTTGTATTTCAGGTTTTCACATTACGAGAACTGTCAGGAAAAATCCAGAAAAATTATATAAAAAATCAGCGTTCCAGAGCCTACCTTGCGCCCGAAGTACAACCGGGGGGGGGCACCAGGGCCCCAGGCGCCCTGGCGGCGCGCCCCCCTGGGCCGCGCCGGGGGGCGCCTGGGCCCCCCGAGCCCCGTCTGGTGCCCCCCTTTGGCATATATTTAGAGCGTCCTTCGAAACCCTCGGGACGGGAACTCTTTTTCGCGATCTCATCTCTGTTCCGCCGCCGCCGCCGCTTCCAAGATCGGGAGTACCAGGAGAACTCTTCTCGGCACCCTGCCGGAGGGGAGTATCACCACCGGGAGCTTCTCCACCACCATGGACGCCTCCCGGATGAGTTGTGAGTAGTCTCCCTTGGACCATGAGTCCATGACCAGTAGCTATGTGATGTTCTCCTCCCGTTCTTGTGCTTCACTAATTAGTCCTCGTGAGCTGCCCTACATGATCGAGGCACATATGTAATCCTTATGCTGTTGCTATGATGAGTTTGTTGGGATCTGATGGATTATGAGATTATGTTCAGATTGTGATTGAGTAATATATTTGATCTATCTCTTTTATATTTATGTTCGTAAGTAATTCTTGCATGTTCTCCGTTGTTATTTATTGCTTTGGCCAAGTAATACGTAGTGACTCCAAGAGGGAACGTTATGCTTGATTGTGGGTTCATGCCCCTCGATGACTAGCTTGAGTGACAGAAACATGAGTCTAGGGGATGTGCTGTTGCCACAAGGGGGAAAACAACGGTGCTTGTGCCCGCGGGTGCAAGGATTGTTTACTTTACGCAAAGTTCTTTTAATGCAGTTGTCTGTTGCATTGAGTTTACACTATGGGTGGGACTCGCAACTTAATACCAGCGAGATGTTCTGGATAGATATCTCAAGGTGGATGATTAGTAGTAGATATTGATGGATTTCGGTCTACTTACTTTGGCATACCGCCCATGTGATACGTCTCAAACGTATCTACTTTTCCAAACACTTTTGATATTGTTTTGGCCTCATTCTTGCATGATTTGGACTAAACTAACCCGGACTGACGCTGTTTTCAGCAGAGCTGCCTGTATGGTTTATTTGTGTGCAGGAAAACGGATTTTTAGGTATCTCAGAAAAATCCACGAAAAATCACAGAAAATCCACGCACCCGAAGGAACCAGGAACAAGAAATGGGACCAGAGGGGGGCCAGGGGGTGCCCAGGCGCCCTGTGGGCGCCCCCCCCATGGGCCGCGCCGGGGGGGCGCCTGGGTGGGGCCCACACCCCCTGGTGCCCTACCTTACCTCGTATTTTTACTCCCGACGCAGAAACCCCAGATCAGAAGTTCTTTCGCTGTTTTTCGTCGCGGAGCCGCCGCGACCCTCTGTTCTTCCTCGGGAGGGCTAATCTGGAGGTTGAATTGGCCTCCGGAGAGGGGAGATCGTCGCCATCGTCATCATCATCACCACTCCATCATCCCTCCATGACTTCTCCATCCATGTGTGAGTAATTCCCCCGCTGTAGGCGAAGGGGATGGTAGGGATTGGATGAGTTAGATCATGTAATAGTTTATTAGATCGTTGGGGGCATGTTGCCTATCATCTACTATGGTGTTTATCATCTTTGCTACAACTTGTTATTCTTAATGCTTGACACTTAGGGCCCGAGTGCCATGATTTCAGATCTGAACCATATGTGTTTGCATGAATATATTTGTGTTCGTGATCCTATCTATGAGTTGTTTTCACCTGTTACGGTCCGGAACCGGCGATCCCAAAAGTGACAGCTTGGGACACCAAAGGGGATGGTCCGTAGTTTGAGGATTACATGTATCCATTGAGTTCATTGCTTTGTTCCGGTGCTCTTTGACAGGAGCACCTTAATATCCATAAGTTCCTTTTGGCCCCGTTCGTAGCGGGATGGTAGGACAAAAGATGTTGTGCAAGTTCTTATTGCAAGCACGTACAACTACCTACGGGATACATGCCTAATGTTTGATATTTGCCTAGATGATCATTACTTTTCCGTGTGCCGTGCCCCAAGTTAGAATCTATCTCATCCATGCAGCGCCCAACCATCCATTTCCCTAGCCTACAGTGTTTTAAACCCTGCTTGTCACTAGTTGCTACTTTTTCCATTTACTACGGCTATTTACTTTTGCTGTTTACTTTTACTATTACTATCATCACTATCATATCACTGTTACCACTTATCTTTTGTTGCAAGTAAGTATATTTCAGGTGCGGTTGAATTGACAACTCAACTGTCAAAGCTTATAAATACTCTTTGGCTCCCCGTGTGTCGAATCAATAAATTGGGTTATTCTTACCCGCGAAGACTATCTCGATCCCTTACGGTTGAGGGTTATCAAGTGCCGTTTTATGGCGCCATTGCCGGGGAGCATAGCAATATTTACAAGTCTACTTGAGGTATCCTACCTGCTGCACTTCATCCACTATGGGTAAGAAAGGGGACCCCAAGGTTCCGATCTTACTATCTACTACAAGAAGAGGTACTGCTCTAAGCACTAGTGCTACACTTGATTCACCTTCCGTTATGAGTAAGTTTGCCTCACCACCACCACATGATGCTCCTACTGAGTCTGTTACTATGTCTGATACTCTTGATGATGCCTCTACTGCTTTTGATGATATTAGTTCGCTTGGTTATGCTCTTGAGAAACAAATTGTTGCTGCTGCTGAAAAATATGGAATTGAACTTCCTGTTGCTCGCTACCCTATTGGTGAAACTTATGATTATCCTGATTTGAGTAAACTCAAAGAGAGGCTCCTTGATGATGATTACTATATGCTTGATGAAGATCTATGCAGGGAACTGACAGAGTTTGCTGGCTCTGACCCTGAAGTTATTAAGAAAATATTTGAAAAACACTCTTTGAAGAACAAAACCGTTCCTTATCCTGAATTTGCTACATCTCCTATATGCATTGATGATCCTGATTATGATTTCTCTGTTGATCTTTCACTTATACCTATGGTTGAAGCTGACCCCTTTTATGGCAGAGAAAATGATGATGCTATTGCACACCTGACTAAACTCGGTGAGTTGGGTAGCCTGTTTACCACATATGAGAAGACATGATACTTTTATATCACCAAGCTTCTTCCTTTCTCCTTGAAGGAGGGTGCTAAAGCATGGTATGATTCACTCCCATGCGGTTCCATTAAGAGTCCTCAGGACTTAGCTCACTCTTTTGTTGATAAGTACTTTCCTGCTCACATGCAACATGCTGCTTTACAAAGAATTTATAACTTTAAACAGTTGCAGGATGAGTCCCTCCCTAAAGCTTGGGGGAGGTACTGTGGTCTGATTCGGGCTAGACCAGGACATGGAATCCCTAAGAATGAATTAATCGATATATTCTATGCTGGTCTAACTGATGAATCCAGGTCCTATTTGGACAGTTGTGCTGGTTGTGTTTTCAGGAAAAGAACACCGGACGATGCGGAAGATCTGATGGGCAGGATTGCCAAAAACCATGAAGATTGGTCCGTCCCTGAACCACCTCCACCAACAAAGAAGAGGGGCATGTTTGTTCTAAGCCCCGAGGATATGCGAGAAGCAAAGAAGTCTATTAAAGAGAAAGGTATTAAAGCTGAAGACGTGAAGAATCTACCCCCTATTGAGAAGCTGTGTGAGCCTACCACTCACCCTCCTATGGTAGAGGTACACTCTCTTTTAGATTTCAACGCAAGTGACATCCCTCATGGTAAGCCTCCTGATCAATGTTTAGATGAGTTTGGTAATTTTATTATGAAACAAAATCATTTTAATGAGAGGATAGAAAGTCAGTTGCATGATAATTCCCTTGCTATCAAAAAACTGCTTGATGTTTTAGATAGAACAGTTAATGATGTTCAATGTCTTGTGAAGCATTTTCAAATGGTTCAAACTCATCTTGATCAAATTTCTAATGTGCAAAGAGATTTGCTCGCTAACAATGCCAAACAAGATAATTTGCAGGCTTTCGGGATTAAGACCCGAGGAGGAACTAGCACTCAAGATCCTCTTTATCCAGAAGGGCATCCGAAGAGAATCGAGCAGGATTCTCAAATGCAGGAAGAAGAAATTGTTGGCTCTCCAAAGAAAAAGAAGAAACATAAGGAGACTGACAATTCTAATGATCCTATTGCAGATGAAGAACCAACTATTGATCCCAACAGTGTGTCTATCTCCGATGCTGAGACTGAAGACGGTGCTGAACCTGAAGGTAATAATAATGAGAAGAATGATCCGCCTGAAGTTCGAGAAGAAGAAGCACCTGACAAACGTAAGAGGTACACTAAAGAAGACTTCATCGCAAGAAAACATGGGAAGGAAAGAGAACCATGGGTACAGAAACCCATGCCCTTTCCAAGTAAGTCCATCAAATCTAAAGAAGAAGAGCATTATAATAAGTTTTGTGAGTGGATTAAACCTCTTTTTCTTCAAATCCCTTTGACTGATGCTATTAAGTTACTTCCTTATTCAAAATATATGAAAGATATTGTCACTAATAAAAGAAAAGTTCCTAATGATGCAATATATACTATGCTTGCTAACTACTCTTTCAGGGGCAAGATTCCTGAGAAGCTCGGTGATCCAGGTATACCCACCATTTCTTGCTCCATAAAGAATAATTATGTCAAAACTGCTTTATGCGATCTTGGAGCAGGAGTGAGTGTTATGCCTCTCTCTCTTTATGAGAGGCTATGTTTAGAGAAACTAATTCCTACAGATATCTCCCTTCAGATGGCTGACAAGTCAACCGCTGTTCCGATAGGTATTTGTGAGGATGTTCCCGTAGAAGTTGCTAATTGTTTAATTCTTACTGATTTCGTTGTGCTTGACATGCCCGAGGATGGGAGCATGTCCATTATTCTTGGTAGACCTTTTCTTAACACCGCAGGTGCTATTATTGATTGCAATAAAGGGAAGGTTACCTTTCATGTGAATGATAAAGAACACACGGTATATTTTCCAAAGAAGACCGACAGGAGGCATGGCCTCAACTCTATAGAGAATATCGAGACCGTGAAAATTGGAGAATGGGACTGTCCACTACATGTGCCTCACAAATACAAAACTATCATGGTAGGGACAATGTCCATCAAGGTAAAATTTCAGTGATTACTTCGTAGGAGGTGAGACTTTTTGCTCTATATATCGCCTGTTTGTTGGTAAGACTTGATCAACCTTATTAGCAAATATGGTTTATATAGATAAAAAGTTGAGCTTGTTATGTTTTCACTTGTTTTTAGTTTTGTCCTACTAGCTGTACCAAGTATTTATGTTTTTGAAGCTTCACAATACCACTAACTGCTTCAAGTTTTCAGAGAGTTTCGCAGCTTTTTGAACTTTGAAAATTTTTCAATAGTGAAGTTTTCAGAAAAATTCCAGAAAAATTATAATAAAAATTTCCACGTCGGGAGAGACCCGGAAAGGCCTGGGGCCAGCCAGGGGGGCCACCAGTGGCCCAGGCGGCCAGCTGGCGCGGCCCAGCCCCTGGCCGCGCCCATAGGGCGCCTGGGGCCCACGGGACCCCCCTCCAGGTATGTCTTCTTCCTCCCTCTCTCTCTTTTTCCAAAAACACGAGTTCTGCTCCCGTTCTTGTGTTCTTGCTGTTCTTGGAGGCGATTCTTCGATCTCTCTCTACAGACCATCATTTGAGCTGAAATTTTGAGCAAATACTCCCTGGTATGTGACTCCTCCACCCCTCCAATTAGATTTTTGATTGGTGGCTTCATTTGTGAGTATTTAGTAGTTCTTGGTGCTGTAGAGATGAGCCTGCATGCATATGTAGAAAGTTATTTTTCAAGTTTTGATGCAAGTTTATGCCTTGGGCAAGTGAGTTGAGTAGTTTGCCTTAGCTCACTTTGTTTTTATCCTCGTTTTTGTAAATTGTAAAAAAAATTCAGAAATGAGTTTGTTAGGAAGGGCAAAAGGGTGGCTTGAGAAGAGGAGACCCGCACACTCCGATCGAGTTACTAGAGCCGCAGCTTCACCATCGACTGCTAGGGTGAGCTATAATGAAGATCATGTGCCCCTGGAGTTGTTGGAAGACACAAGTCCAGCACGTGCGATGACGTTTCCATGTGATGAATTCATGGAAGCTGCAGGAATCAAGGATGAGTTTTATAATCTTTGTGCTAATGCAGGTTTAACACGGCTGGTCACGAGCCGTGTTACTCAGTATCAAAAACTCACCTCCATTTTCATTAACAGTTTTAGATATAATCCTGATTCAGGTGCTATTGAGTTTAAAATTTATAATGATCTTATCACGATGACTTTGGGAAATTTTTGTGAAATAATAGGTGTGCCGAACGTTGGGAGGACGGCTAGGATGGCCACTCAGCCCTCCGAGCTGAAAACCGTCATCAACTCCCTCTGCAGCATGGGTACGAGGGATATTCATCGGTCGAAGATCTCCAGCATCTTATTTCCTCACCTCAGGTATTTTGCATATTATATTGCTAGAGGGGTGTTAGCTCGAGACAACACGAGCAACATTTCTGCTCCGGATATTGCTATCCTGGCAGCAGCCCTCTCAGGGAGGTCTGATTATAATTTGGGTACTTTAATTGCTCGACGCCTTGCTATGAACGGTAACAGGGGGATTTATATGGTGGCGTTTACGCCACACTTATCTTAGAGCATCTTGGAGGCACCCCACACCCTGATGATACTCCTTTTACTTATTTAAGCCTTGATCTTGCTGCTATGAAAAGGCATAAGTTTGTTACCATGGGTTCTGAACTTGATAATCTTATTTATATCTTGCGTTTCGGAACTGCCGCGGAACGCGAGATCCGTCTACCTGCACGTCTTTTGTTTGATTTTTCTCGTAGGAACGGATGGTCCTTTGATGTTGTTCAGTTCGATGAGTTCATGGTCCAGCATCAGTTTCATAACCCCATGGAGGGGGTTGTGCCCGACGAGGAGAGGCACGGTGAGATACCACATTTTCAGGAAGAAACCGCCACCGAGTTTGGTGAAGGGTCTTCCTCTGTTTGGCGTTCGGAACCTTCCTCGTGGGAGACTCCGAGGAGTTCGGTGTACGCGCCAGCATCCTTCTACGACCCTTGGACTCACCACCATACCCCTGGAGCAGGAGGCTCCTGGGGGCAGTAGCTACTACCAACTTAGGCCAAAAGCCTAAGCTTGGGGGAGTACGTGCCCTTCTCACTTTTCCATTGTATTATCCGCTTTATTCACTTTAATCTTTTCGAAGTTTTTGCCCGTTCTTCTTTGTTTCTCTCTTTGCAAAAACAACAAAAAGATTTTCTTTTTCTTTTGCTTTTATTCAACCTTTGAATAAACCAAAAAGATTTCCTTTCTCTCTTTAGTTTGCTTTGTTTTCAGAGTTCAGCTCGAGTCCGTGATGGCATTTAATTATATTTCCTACGTTCGATCGTGCAAGTGACAAGCAGTGATGACGAAGATCGACTGAAGGGAAGCAACAGGGAAGACCGGTATGAACTCCTATTGTTTCTACTTTTGTACATATGCCTGTACTTATGATCTAGAGACCAGCTTGTAGCGACATAGTGCTATGTTTACAATGCTCTTCCAGTGGTTCATGCTTTCCTTGTGGCTAGTCTCGAATAACTAGAGTATATAATGTGTTATTGAAATGATCTACATGCATTGCACTGTTCATAGTCTGGTATACTAAGGTGGTATTTCCCTTTAGAGAATTTTTGGATTGACTTGGCACATGCTTACACATGTTTAAGACTAAAAAGTCTATTCTGCCTTGATGATCTTTGAGTTTTAGAATAGTTATATCACTTTCATGCTCGATTCAATGTTACTTTGTCGCTCTGCATGATTATGACCGTTATTGCTCTCTGGTTGGTCGCTTCCCAGTCTTTTGCTAAACCTCCACCTGTACTAAGCGGACTGACTGCTTGTGCATCCAAAATCCTTAAAACCAGTTATGCCATATGAGTCCACTATACCTTCCTATACATGGCATTTACCTGCCATTCCTAACGAAGACTTTCATGTACCATCCCGAAACTAATCAAAAGCATTTCTCTTTTGTGCCTATGTTTTAGCTCATGAGGAAGTAGTAGTTAATTCATGATCTTTTTAAGTTGGACAAGTTTCACCCCTGGATTGTATGTCTAATGTGCAAACCCCTAGTATGAGAAGGAACTCGCATTGAGTGCGTCCGGCTCAAAAAGATAATATAACAAACAAACCCTCCTTCACGCTTTGTTCATGAGAAAACAGAGAACTTTGGCAGTGATAAACAAAGGAGATTAAGAGGATGTGATCGTCCTCATGCGGGAGCCGTTCCTCGAGACTTGTCCTCTCAAAAAGTGATTGAGTTATCTGCTAGCATTCGTTGACGAAATATGCACTTCTCAAAACATGTTTACTTCTGTTTTTAAAACCAAGAGCTCTGGTACATGTTTAGTTTTTGTTTCCGACCACGGGTTTTCAACTTTGCCAATAAAAGCCACGGTCCGAGAGTCTCACCTTCTTTCTTCAAAGCACCGACTAGGAGAGCATAATTGTCATTCTGAGTGTAATGTGCATTGTCCCAAAGTATTACATTGTCTTCTGCATACTTGTGATATGATTTATTCTGAAATTCTTAGTTCTAGTCTCCTTTAAAACTCTGGAGGAGTCTCTGCATTTATGTTTTGCTTCACTCATGGGGGCTAGCGAGATACCACCCTAATATGCTCAAGCTATGTGCAATGAAATCTTGTCTTGATTTTCAGTAGTATATTATTTACTTTTAAGTATTTGTGACTGGTCACTAGAAAGAAGGATTGCTCCTTGCATTGTCCTCATAAGTACTGTTTCAATACTTGCTAAACTCTTTTCGTAGTACATGCTTATATACATCTAATGAAGCAAAAGAGTTTGTCAAAGTTGTCTTTGTCGCGTCCAGTTCGTTGAACTGAATTGCTTGAGGACAAGCAATATGCTAAGCTTGGGGGAGTTGATACGTCTCAAACGTATCTACTTTTCCAAACACTTTTGATATTGTTTTGGCCTCATTCATGCATGATTTGGACTAAACTAACCCGGACTGACGCTGTTTTCAGCAGAGCTGCCTGTATGGTTTATTTGTGTGCAGGAAAATGGTTTTTTAGGTATCTCAGAAAAATCCACGAAAAATCACAGAAAATCCACGCACCCGAAGGAACCAGGAACCAGAAGTGGGACCAGAGGGGGGCCAGGGGTTGCCCAGGCGCCCTGTGGGCGCGCCCCCCCTGGGCCGCGCCGGGGTGGCGCCTGGGTGGGGCCCACACCCCCTGGTGCCCTACCTTACCTCGTATTTTTACTCCCGACGCAGAAACCCCAGATCAGAAGTTCTTTCGCTGTTTTTCGTCGCGGAGCTGCCGCCACCCTCTGTTCTTCCTCGGGAGGGCTAATCTGGAGGCTGAATTGGCCTCCGGAGAGGGGAGATCGTCGCCATCGTCGTCATCATCACCACTCCATCATCCCTCCATGACTTCTCCCTCCACGTGTGAGTAATTCCCCCGCTGTAGGCGAAGGGGATGGTAGGGATTGGATGAGTTAGATCATGTAATAGTTTATCAGATCGTTGGGGGCATGTTGCCTATCATCTACTATGGTGTTTATCATCTTTGCTACAACTTGTTATTCTTAATGCTTGACACTTAGGGCCCGAGTGCCATGATTTCAGATCTGAACCATATGTGTTTGCATGAATATATTTGTGTTCGTGATCCTATCTATGAGTTGTTTGCACCTGTTACGGTCCGGAACCGGCGATCCCAAAAGTGACAGCTTGGGATACCAAAGGGGATGGTCCGTAGTTTGAGGATTACATGTATCCATTGAGTTCATTGCTTTGTTCCGGTGCTCTTTGACAGGAGCACCTTAATATCCATAAGTTCCTTTTGGCCCCGTTCGTAGCAGGATGGTAGGACAAAAGATGTTGTGCAAGTTCTTATTGCAAGCACGTACAACTACCTACGGGATACATGCCTAATGTTTGATATTTGCCTAGATGATCATTACTTTTCCGTGTGCCGTGCCCCAAGTTAGAATCTATCTCATCCATGCAGCGCCCAACCATCCATCTCCCTAGCCTACAGTGTTTTAAACCCTGCTTGTCACTAGTTGCTACTTTTGCCATTTACTACGGCTATTTACTTTTGCTGTTTACTTTTACTATTACTATCATCACTATCATATCACTGTTACCACTTATCTTTTGTTGCAAGTAAGTATATTTCAGGTGCGGTTGAATTGACAACTCAACTGTCAAAGCTTATAAATACTCTTTGGCTCCCCGTGTGTCGAATCAATACATTGGGTTATTCTTACCCGCAAAGACTATCTCGATCCCTTACGGTTGAGGGTTATCACCATGCTTTGAACCTCAACCTTTCTTGCAATGTAGTCAGCATTGGTTTGCGTCCGTGGTCCTGTCAATTGCCCAGCTGTAATTCGTTTACCTCACATAGTTATTTTATCGTCTTTTGGGAGAGAGACATCACTAGTGTACATCATGAGACTCCGGTCCATATTACCATCATTGATCACATCCGCTATTTACTTTTCGCTATTATTTACTATTGCAAACATTATCTATCACTACTATCATTTGCGTTTAATCCTTTGTGAACTACAAGGCCGGAGGGATTGACAACCTCTCTGTACTCGTTGGGAGCAAAGTTATTTGTATCTGTGTGCAGGTCCACGTTGATTGCTAATATCTGGCGCCGTTAGCAGTTGACACCTACTTGTTGAACCTAGGAGTCTCTGGGGATTCGATCCTTGTCATCTTTGCTAAGGGAAAAACTTCCACAACACTGCATCTCACACCTTCCACTTGGGGTAACCAACGAGGGGTTAGAGGCCCATCAGTCGATCATCACTTCTCTCTGTATATGTGACGATCTTCTGTACTTAATGGTTTCCTTCATTTGCTTACTAGCTAGTGTGTCGAGTCCTCTCGATCTATCTGTATAGTACGTAGCGTCGACCAAGCACGGAGATAAGGGAGGACACTTCTCTCTATTAGCTAGCTAACACAATATATGAAACCCCTAAATTAACCCTACAAAACCCCCAAACCCCCTTCCCCCTTCAGAAAAAAAACCCTAGCCCCTGAACTGCTGATGCGTGGAAGCTTATTTGTCCCGGTTGGTGCTACCAACCGGGACAAAAGCCCCCCTGCCTGGGCAAGCCGCAGTGGCCACGTGGAGCCCCATATGTCCCGGTTGGTATAAGAACCGGGACTAAAGGTCTAGGGCATTTGTATCGACCGTTTAGTCATGGTTCCCCAACCGGGACAAATGTCCCTTATTCTACCAGTGCAAGGTGTTCCTCCGGGATTCGGGAGTTGCATAATCTCATAGTCAGAGGAACATGTATAAGTCATGAAGAAAGCAATAGAAATAAAACTAAACGATCATTGTGCTAAGCTAACGGATGGGTCTTGTCCATCACATCATTCTCCTAATGATGTGATCATGTTGATCAAATGGCAACACATGTCTATGGTTAGGAAACCTAACCATCTTTGATTAACGAGCTAGTCAAGCAGAGGCATACTAGGGACACTCTGTTTTGTCTATGTATTCACACATGTATCAAGTTTTCGGTTAATACAATTCTAGTATGAATAAAAGACATTTATCATGATATATTAGGAAATATAAATAACAACTTTATTATTGCCTCTAGGGCATATTTCCTTCACTTTTATCATATATAAAAACACAAAAATACCTTGCTGCAATTTTATTTATTTATTTTGTTTTGCAATTTATCTTATTACATACAACTACGAGATTTAAGCATTGCAAGTAACCGCTCAAGGTATTGACAACTCCCTTGTTCGCATTGGTTGCAAGTATTTGCTTTTGTGTGTGCACGTGCTCTTCGCCGGACTTTGTGTGATTCTCCTAATGGATTCATAACCTTGGTTCGTAAATGAGGGAAATAATTATCTCTATTGTACTTCATCATCCTATCCTCTTTGAGGAAATCCCAACGCAGCTCACAAGTAGCAGGAAGAATTTCTGGCGCCGTTGCCGGGGATACATCATCAAAACCTATCAAGTACCTTCGCACAAACTATCATCTATTTGCTCTTATTTTTAATTACCTTTCCCTACTTGTTTTCATCTTCCACACTTCTCCTTTTTTTTACAAAAACACAAAATTATTTTTATTTGCCCGTTTGCTTATTTGTTTCGCCGTTATGGCTAGTCCTTCGCTTGTTGCTAGTACCCCTGATGACCCACGAGTATAGGGGATCAATCATAATCCTTTCGATAAGTAAGAGTGTCGAACCCAACGAGGAGCAAAAGGAAATAACAAGCGATTTCCAACAAGGTTATTTCTTCAAGCACTGAAATTGTTGTGTCGCGGTGATCTCACGCCAGATACCATAGGATGGCTAAAGAGTGTGATAGACACAAGGGCACTGGTGGGCTCTAGAGGCGAGGTTGGCACGAGACGTACCTAGGTTCGGGGCTCTCTGAAGAGATAACACCCATAGTCCCGCCGATTGGTCCCGGTACACTACCAGTGACCCCCGAAACTCTCCCGATGGCCGAAACTGGACTTCCTATATATAATTCTTTACCTCCGGTCCATTCCGGAACTCCTCTTGACGTCTGGGATCTCATCCGGGACTCCGAACAACATTTGGATTACCGTATGCATATATCTCTACAACCCTAGCGTCACCGAACCTTAAGTGTGTAGACCCTACGGGTTCGGGAGACACGTAGACATGACCGAGACGACTCTCCGGTCAATAAACAACAGCGGGATCTGGATACCCATGTTGGTTCCTACATGTTCCTCGATGATCTCATCAGATGAACCACGATGTCAAGGATTCAATCAATCCCATATACTATTCCCTTTGTCTATCGGTATAGTACTTGCCCGAGATTCGATCATCGATATACCGATACCTTGTTCAATCTCGTCATGGCAAGTCTCTTTACTCGTTCCATAATACATCATCCCGTGACCAACACCTTAGTCACATTGAGCTCATTATGATGATGTCTTACCGAGTGGGCCAGAGATACCTCTCCATCATACGGAGTGACAAATCTCAGTCTCGGTTCGTGCCAACTCAACAGATACTTTCGGAGATACCCGTTGTGTACCTTTATAGCCACCCAGTTACGTTGTGACGTTTGGCACACCCAAAGTATTCCTACGGTATCCGGGAGTTGCACAACCTCATGGTCTAAGGAAAAGACACTTGACATTGGAAAAGCTTTAGCATTACGAACTACACGATCTTGTGCTAGGCTTAGGATTGGGTCTTGTCCATCACATCATTCTCCTAATGATGTGATCTCGTTATCAATGACATCCAATGTCCATGGTCAGGAAACCGTAACCATCTGTTGATCAACGAGCTAGTAACTAGAGGTTTACCAGGGACACGTTGTGGTCTATGTATTCACACATGTATCACTGTTTCCGGATAATACAATTCAAGCATGAATAACAGACAATTATCATGAACAAGGAAATATAATAATAACCATTTTATTATTGCCTCTAGGGCATATTTCCAACAGTCTCCCACTTGCACTAGAGTCAATAATCTAGTTACATTGTGATGAATCGAACACCCATAGAGTTCTGGTGTTGATCATGTTTTGCTCGTGGAAGAGGTTTA
This sequence comes from Secale cereale, assembly GCA_902687465.1. NCBI lineage: Eukaryota > Viridiplantae > Streptophyta > Magnoliopsida > Poales > Poaceae > Secale > Secale cereale. The sequence goes on from LR738713.1 coordinate 873,817,465, forward strand.
GTCAACGGATCTGCGACATTCAGATCCGTATGCACTTTACAAATATCTATGTCTCCATCTTGAACATAATTCCGGATGGAGTTGAAACGGCGCTTGATGTGTGATGTCTACACACGCTTCTACTCTTGTAGACTATGTTGGGCCTCCAAGCGCAGAGGTTTGTAGGACAGCAGCAATTTCCCTCAAGTGGATGACCTAAGGTTTATCGAACTCAGGGAAGTAGAGGTTGAAGATGGTCTCTCTCAAGCAACCCTGCAACTAAGATACAAGAAGTCTCTTGTGTCCCCAACACACCTAATACAACTAGGAGTTGTATAGGTGCACTAGTTCGGCGAAGAGATGGTAAAATATGGATGATAGGAGTGGCAAAGCAAAGTAATATAAATCTGTAATAAAAAGTGCAGCAAGCAAACAAGTGGTAAACGTGAGCACAAATGGTATTGCAATGGTGGAAACAAGGCCTAGGCTTCATACTTTCACTAGTGGCAACTCCCAACAACATTAACATAATCGAATCACATGATATTTCCCATAAAACATGCAATGGAGACGCACCCGGAGGCCATTCCTTCGTGGTCAAGAGAGGACGAGAATTATGTAGGGCTAAAAAATCACACCTCAAAGTTCGTAGTTCTCAATCTAAGGATTTCCCAATGTCACCGCGGCCATCCAAAGAGAGTCCCACAATCACCACAACATATCTAAAGGATAGTCAAAGAAAAGCACCAAGAGACTCTCAATCTTCAATCAACACACAAGAGAGGAAACCACTCATGAAAATATTTTTCTAATCCATGTCCAATAGACCGCTGTCACCTTGGTCTCGGGGATTATACTAGATAAAGACAAGTGAGTACATCAATCCAATACATAGAGGAAGGGGAAATATCATGGGATCACCCTAGATTAACATAGCCTATGATCACAACGAAGATCACATCATGGGAGAGAGAATTGACCACATAGCTACTGGTAGAAACCTCAGCCCCGAGGAGGAACTACTCCCGCATCATGGAGGGAGGAAGCAATGTCGATGGAGATGAATCCGGGGGCACTTCCCCGTCCCGGCAGGGTGCCGGCACAGGAATTCTGGTCCCGCGAAGCTTGATGGCGATGGCGGCGGAGATCGGAATTGCGTCTGGAGAAAAGGGGTCTGGAATCAGGGTTTCCTCGATGGGTGTTAAATATATGCCAAAGGGGGCATCAGCGGAGACCTGGGGGGCCCAGGCGCCCCCCGGCGCGGCCAGGAGGGGGGACGCGCCACCAGGGCGCCTGGAGCCCTGGTGGCCCCCCTCCGGCCCTACTTCGGCCGTGTGGAAGCTTCCAGAACGCTGATTTTTTATATAATTTTTCTAGGATTTTTCTGGCAGTTTACGTGACGGGAAAACCTGAAATACAAAAACAGCAGAAAACAGAAACTGGCACTGGGGTGCACTGAGGTAATAGGTTAGTCCAAATATGATCAAAAGTGTATGGAAGTGTATAAATATCATAGCAATATCACCCAAAAGAGGCATGGAGCAAGCAGAAATTATAGATACGTTTTGGACATATCAACATCCCCAAGCTTAATTCCTGCTCGTCCTCGAGTAGGTAAATGATAACAAGCATAATTTCTGTGGTGACATGCTATTAACCATATAGGAACTTTTCACAGTCACATGACAAGTGCTTACTGAGACAATGAGTCTATAGTAATTAAGTTGCCTCATGAGAAAATCACAAAGAACTGAAAGTTTTACAATATGATACTGAAACACTCAATAGATTTGTAGTGAGCATGGTGTGCAAATATGATAAAGTGGTACCTCGCTTGCCCCCTTTAGTGAAGCACAACATAAATGCAGGGGCACCTCCAAGGTTTAAGCGACGACTAGATACAATGATTTCAGAATAAACGATATCATAATCATGCAAAAGACAATGGTACTTTGGGACAATGCACATTACACTCAGAATGACAATCATGCTCTCAATAGTTGGTGCTTTAAAGAAGGTGGAGACTCTCGAACCATGGCTTTTGTTGGCAAGGTTGAAAACCCATGGTCAGAAACAAAAACTAAACATGTACCAGAGCTCTTGGTTTTTAAAACAGAAGTAAAAAATATAATTTTTAGAATATGCATATTTCGTCAACGAATGCTAGCAGATAACTCAATTACTTCTTGAGCTGGACAAGTTTCGAGGAACGGCTCCCAAATGAGGACGATCACATCCTCTTAATCTCCTTTGTTTATCACTGCCAAAGTTTTCTGATTTCTCATGAACAAAGCGTGAAGGAGGGTTTGTTTGTTGTATAATTTTTTAATGAGCCGGGCGCACTCTATGCCAGTTCCTTCTTGTATTATGGGTTTGCACATTAGACATGCAATCCCGGGGTGAAGCTTGTCCAACTTAAAAAGATCATGAATTAACTACTACTTCCTCATGAGCCAAAACAGAGGCACAAAAGAGAAATGCTTTTTTGAATAATTTCGAGATGGTACATGAAAGTCTTTGTTAGGAATGGCAGGTAAATACCATGTATAGGAAGGTATGGTGGACTCATATGGCATAACTGGTTTAAAGGATTTTGGATGCACAAGCAGTCAGTCCGCTTAGTACAGGCGAAGGTTAGCAAAAGACTGGGAGCGACCAACTAAAAGAGCAATGACGGTCATAATCATGCAGAGCGACAAAGCAACATTGAATCAGGCATGGAAGTTATATCGCTACTCAGAAATTAAAGATCACCAAGGCTTGATAGACTTTCTTTACAGTTTTAAATATGTGTGAGCATACGCCAAGTCAATCAAAATAAATTCCTGGAGGAAGATATCACAAAACCATACCACATCATAGGCAAACAAATCATCTTGGTACTCCATTAACACATTGAGAACCCCCCAGCTATTTGAGACTAACCATAAGAAAACATGAACTACTAAGCACCATTATGCACATAGCATTTTTATCATAGACATATCAACCAGTGCAACAGAAGCCAACTCTCTTAACAAGATAAGCATGATACTAAAGAGAGTTCCAGCGACCAACTAAACAAAAGCTCTTTAAAAAGATAAGCATGAAAACTAAGAGCTGAACATGATAGTAGCTATTGAAAGACAAAGAACACACACAGCAAGGATAGACATGAAAATTCTATGTTATGTTCTAGGTTGAAGTGGAGCGTGTTTCTCTCCCACACAAAGAAAGCTGAGTTCCAACTCGTTATGAAAAGCAAGCAAAGCTAAAGAAAACTAAAAAGGAAACTAAAATCAAGACGCTCCAAGCATAGCACATAACACATGAAGTGATAAAAATATAGTGGAACGAAAGACGAACTGATAATTGTTGATGGAGAAGGGGATGCACGGGGGCATCCCCAAGCTTAGACGCTTGAGTCTTCTTGAATATTTCTTGGGGGTGCATGGGGGCATCCCCAAGCTTGAGCGTTTGACACTCCTGAATCTTTTTATCATCTTCCCTCGCACACTTGAAAACTCCCTTCATACATAACTCATCATAATCTGATTAGCGAGGTTAGTACCCTTAATAAAATAATTTTTCCTTGCTGGAAATAAGGATATTCTTGAAGGTATACTGTTTCTCAAGATTGCCAAAAGGTTTTTGCAAAGAAAAAGCAAGCTCAAGGTTTGCAAAACGAATAAAAGGCAAAACAGGACAGAATCTGTGAAAAACAGACCAGCAGGTAGTAAATGATTTTTTCGGGGCACTTCTGCAACTCAAATCCAAAAACTCAGAACAGACGCCCGAAAGCCAATTGTATAGAGCACGCTGTCGAAAAAATTCAGACCAAAAAGATGATCTGGTGATTTTATACGAATTTTTCTGTCCAAGGATAGAATCTGTTTCCTGGACAGCATGTCACAACTTTTGAACTTTCTTGCAATCAGAGGCTACACTTGGCACAAAGCTGAAAAGTAAAGATACAATGATGATGCTACTGTAGTAACAACATCAAGACACAACAAAAGCAAAATAAAATTTTATTCATTGTGGGCTGCCTCCCAAAAGCGCTTTCTTTTATGCCTTTAAGCTAGGCATAAGACTTTAATGATGCTCTCGTAGGAATAAGAGTTGAAGAACAAAAGAGAGCATCAAGAAGCAAATACCAAACACATTTAAGCCTAACATGCTTCCTATGCATAGGAATATTGCAATAGAATAATTCATTGAAGCACAAAGCAATAAGCATAGGAAGACAAAACAAGTGCAGCTTCAGAACCTTCAACATAAAGAGAGGGAACTTGATATTATTGAAATATCTATAAGCATATGTTCCCTTCTCATAATAATTTTCAGTGGGATCACGAATAAACTCAACAATATAAGCATCACATAAAGCATTGTTACCATGATCCACATGCAAAAAGGTACTCTTACTCTCCACATAAGCGTCTTTGGGGAGCCCATGGTTAGGACTTTTTAGCATTAACGTTTTCAGTCTCCCCAAAGCTTGAGCTATGCTCTCTCCGTCATGAGACCTAAAGTTATAGATATAGTTCCTGTCTCGATGAATTTCATGAAGAGGATAAAACTTAGTATAAAAGAGAGACACAAGCTCTTGCCAATCAAGCAAGTGCGCGTTATCGAGAAGCTTATACCAATCTGAAGCTTTATCTATAAGTGATACGGCGAACAATTTCCTCATGACAAACTCCCTTGATACACCTGCAAGCTTAAATAATGAACATAATTATGACAGATATAGCAAGTGTTCACCGGGATGTCTGTCTCCTGCATAACGATTAGCCAAAACATAATCGATAATACCAGCTGGTATTTTATAGGGCACAATTTCAGTAGGGGGAGGAGCAACCACCACAGGTGTGGGGCGTCTTCCCACAAGCAACGATCCAATAGCAAGGTTGTCCATAAGCATAACTAGTGAAATAAAAACAAGAAACAAAAAGATTTAATTGCAAAATCTAAAGATATACCTTCAAGCACTCACTTCCCCGGCAACGGCGCCAGAAATAGCTTGATGTCTACACACGCTTCTACTCTTGTAGACTATGTTGGGCCTCCAAGCGCAGAGGTTTGTAGGACAGCAGCAATTTCCCTCAAATGGATGACCTAAGGTTTATCGAACTCAGGGAAGTAGAGGTTGAAGATGGTCTCTCTCAAGCAACCCTGCAACTAAGATACAAGAAGTCTCTTGTGTCCCCAACACACATAATACAACTAGGAGTTGTATAGGTGCACTAGTTCGGCGAAGAGATGGTAAAATATGGATGATAGGAGTGGCAAAGCAAAGTAATATAAATCTGTAATAAAAAGTGCAGCAAGCAAACAAGTGGTAAATGTGAGCACAAATGGTATTGCAATGGTGGAAACAAGGCCTAGGCTTCATACTTTCACTAGTGGCAACTCCCAACAACATTAACATAATCGAATCACATGATATTTCCCATAAAACATGCAATGGAGACGCACCCGGAGGTCACTCCTTCGTGGTCAAGAGAGGACGAGAATTATGTAGGGCTACAAAAGCACACCTCAAAGTTCGTAGTTCTCAATCTAAGGATTTCCCAATGTCACTGCGGCCATCCAAAGAGAGTCCCACAATCACCACAACATATCTAAAGGATAGTCAAAGACAAGCACCAAGAGACTCTCAATCTTCAATCAACACACAAGAGAGGAAATCACTCATGAAAATATTTTTCTAATCCATGTCCAATAGACCGCTTTCACCTTGGTCTCGGGGATTATACTAGATAAAGACAAGTGAGTACATCAATCCAATACATAGAGGAAGGGGAAATATCATGGGATCACCCTAGATTAACATAGCCTATGATCACAATGAAGATCACATCATGGGAGAGAGAATTGACCACATAGCTACTGGTAGAAACCTCAGCCCCGAGGAGGAACTACTCCCGCATCATGGAGGGAGGAAGCAACGTCGATGGAGATGAATCCGGGGGCACTTCCCCGTCCTAGCAGGGTGCCGGCACAGGAATTCTGGTCCCCCGAAGCTTGATGGCGATGGCGGCGGAGATCGGAATTGCGTCTGGAGAAAAGGGGTCTGGAATCAGGGTTTCCTCGACGGGTGTTAAATATATGCCAAAGGGGGGCATCAACGGAGACCTGGGGGGCCCAGGCGCCCCCCGGCGCGGCCAGGAGGGGGGCCGCGCCACCAGGGCGCCTGGAGCCCTGGTGGCCCCCCTCCGGCCCTACTTCGGCCGTGTGGAAGCTTCCGGAATGCTGATTATTTATATAATTTTTCCGGGATTTTTCTGGCAGTTTACGTGACGGGAAAACCTGAAATACAAAAACAGCAGAAAACAGAAACTGGCACTGGGGTGCACTGAGTTAATAGGTTAGTCCAAATATGATCAAAAGTGTATGGAAGTGTATAAATATCATAGCAATATCACCCAAAAGAGGCATGGAGCAAGCAGAAATTATAGATACGTTTTGGACGTATCAATGTGCTTGGTCTTCTTGTGAAACCTGGGCTCCTTGGCAATGGCAATAGCTCCAGTGTTGTCACAGAAGAGAGTCATCGGGCCCGACGCGCTTGGAATGACTCCTAGGTCGGTGATGAACTCCTTCATCCAGACTCCTTACTGCGCTGCTTCACAAGCAGCTATGTACTCCGCTTCACATGTAGAATGCGCCACGCCGCTTTGCTTGTGATATGTCTCAAACGTATCTACTTTTCCAAACACTTTTGATATTGTTTTGACCTCATTCTTACATGATTTGAACTAAACTAACCCGGACTGACGCTGTTTTCAACAGAGCTGCCTGTATGGTTTTATTGTGTGCAGGAAAACGGATTTTTAAGTATCTCAGAAAAATCCACGAAAAATAACAGAAAATCCACGCACCCGAAGGAACCAGGAGCCAGAAGTGGGGCCAGAGGGGGGCCAGGGGGTGCCCAGGCGCCCTGCGGGCGCCCCCCCCCCTGGGCCGCGCCGGGGGCTCGCCTGGGTGGGACCCACACCCCCTGGTGCCCTACTTTGCCTCGTATTTTTACTCGCGACACGGAAACCCCAAATCAGAAGTTCTTTTCGCAGTTTTCCGTCGCGGAGCCGCCGCCACCCTCTGTTCTTCCTCGGGAGGGCTAATCTGGAGGCTGAATTGGCCTCCGGAGAGGGGAGATCGTCGCCATCGTCATCATCATCACCACTCCATCATCCCTCCATGACTTCTCCCTCCATGTGTGAGTAATTCCCCTGCTGTAGGCGAAGGGGATGGTAGGGATTGGATGAGTTAGATCATGTAATAGTTTATCAGATCATTGGAGGCATGTTGCCTATCATCTACTATGGTGTTTATCATCTTTGCTTCAACTTGTTATTCTTAATGCTTGACACTTAGGGCCTGAGTGCCATGATTTCAGATCTGAACCATATGTGTTTGCATGAATATATTTGTGTTCGTGATCCTATCTATGAGTTGTTTGCACCTATTACGGTTCGGAACCGGCGATCCCAAAAGTGACAGCTTGGGACACCAAAGGGGATGGTCCGTAGTTTGAGGATTACATGTATCCATTGAGTTCATTGCTTTGTTCCGGTGCTCTTTGACAGGAGCACCTTAATCTCCATAAGTTCCTTTTGACCCCGTTCGTAGCGGGATGGTAGGACAAAAGATGTTGTGCAAGTTCTTATTGCAAGCACGTACAACTACCTACGGGATACATACCTAATGTTTGATATTTTCCTAGATGATCATTACTTTTCCGTGTGCCGTGCCCCAAGTTAGAATCTATCTCATCCATGCAGCGCCCAACCATCCATCTCCCTAGCCTACAGTGTTTTAAATCCTGCTGGTTACTAGTTGCTATTCTTGCCATTTACTTTTACTATTTACTTTTACTGTTTACTTTTACTATCACTATCATCCCTATCATATCACTGTTACCACTTATCTTTTGTTGCAAGTAAGTATATTTCAGGTGCGGTTGAATTGACAACTCAACTGTCAAAGCTTATAAATACTCTTTGGCTCCCCGTGTGTCGAATCAATAAATTGGGTTATTCTTACCCGCGAAGACTATCTCGATCCCTTGCGGTTGAGGGTTATCAGCTTGCAACTGCACCAGCTGACTGCCCCACCATTCAAAATATACACGTATCCGGTTTGTGACTTGGAGTCATCCAGATCTGTGTCGAAGCTAGCATCGACGTAACCCTTTACGACGAGTTCTTCGTCACCTCCATAAACGAGAAACGTATCCTTAGTCCTTTTCAGGTACTTTAGGATGTTCTTGACCGTTGTCCAGTGTTCCATACCGTGATCACTTTGGTACCTCCCTACCAAACTTATGGCAAGGTTCACATTAGGTCTGGTACACAGCATGGCATACATAATAGAACCTATGGCTGAGGCATAGGGGATGACACTCATCTTTTCTCTATCTTCTGTCGTGGTCGGGGATTGAGCTGTGCTCAATCTCATACCTTGCAATACAGGCAAGAACCCTTTCTTGGACTGATCCATATTGAACTTCTTCAATATCTTATCAAGGTATGTACTTTGTGAAAGACCAATGAGGCGTCTCGATCTATCTCTATAGATCTTGATGCCTAATATGTAAGCAGCTTCTCCAAGGTCCTTCATTGAAAAACTCTTATTCAAGTAGGCCTTTATGCTCTCCAAGAATTCTACATCATTTCCCATCAGCAATATATCATCCACATATAATATGAGAAATGCTATAGAGCTCCCACTCACTTTCTTGTAAATACAGGCTTCTCCCCAAGTCTGTATAAACCCAAACGCTTTGATCACATCATTAAAGCGAATATTCCAACTCCGAGATGCTTGCACCAGCCCATAGAATGAGCGCTGGAGCTTGCATACCTTGTTAGCATTCTCAGGATCGACAAAACCTTCCGGCTGCATCATATACAATTCTTCCTTGAGGAAGCCATTAAGGAATGCCGTTTTGACGTCCATTTGCCATATCTCATAATCATATAATGCGGCAATTGCTAACATGATTCGGACGGACTTCAGCATCGCTACAGGAGAGAAAGTCTCGTCGTAGTCAATCCCTTGAACTTGTCGATAACCTTTAGCAACAAGTCGAGCCTTATAGATGGTCACATTACCATCCGCGTCAGTCTTCTTCTTAAATATCCATTTATTTTATATGGCGTGCTGATCATCGGGCAAGTCCACCAAAGTCCATACTTTGTTTTCATACATGGATCATATCTCGGATTTCATGGCTTCAAGCCATTTGTTGGAATCCGGGCCCGCCATCGCTTCTTCATAGTTCGAAGGTTCACCGTTGTCTAACAACATGATTTCCATGACAGGGTTGCCGTACCACTCTAGTGCGGAACGTGTCCTTGTGGACCTTCGAAGTTCAGTAGTAACTTGATCAAAAGCTTCATGATCATCATCATTAGCTTCCTCCCTAGTCGGTGCAGGCACCTCAGGAACAACTTCCTGCGCTGCGCTACTTTCCGGTTCGGAAGGGGTGACTGTCACCTCATCAAGTTCCACTTTCCTCCCACTCACTTCTTTCGAGAGAAACTCTTTCTCCAGATAGGATCCATTCTTGGCAACGAAGACCTTGCCTTCGGATCTGAGGTAGAAGGTATACCCAATAGTTTCCTTAGGGTATCCTATGAAGAGGCATTTTTCCGATTTGGGTTCGAGCTTTTCAGGTTGAAGTTTCTTGACATAAGTATCGCAACCCCAAACTTTCAGAAACGACAGCTTAGGTTTCTTGCCAAACCAAAGTTCATACGGTGTCGTCTCAACGGATTTAGATGGAGCCCTATTTAAAGTGAATGCGGCAGTCTCTAAAGCATAACCCCAAAAAGATAGCGGTAAGTCGGTAAGAGACATCATAGATCGCACCATGTCCAACAGAGTACGATTACGACGTTCGGACACACCATTACGCTGAGGTGTTCCGAGCGGTGTCAATTGTGAAACAATTCCACAGTTCCTTAGGTGCGTGCCAAATTCGTGACTTAAATATTCAGCTCCACGATCCGATCGTAAGAACTTTATTTTTCTGTCACGTTGATTCTCGACCTCATTCTGAAATTCCTTGAACTTTTCAAAGGTCTCAGACTTGTGTTTCATCAAGTAGACATATCCATATCTACTTAAGTCATCCGTGAGGGTGAGAACATAACGATAGCATCCGCGAGCTTCAACACTCATTGGACCGCACACATCGGTATGTATGATTTCCAATAAGTTGGTCGCTCGCTCCATTGTTCCGGAGAACGGAGTCTTGGTCATCTTGCCCAAGAGGCATCGTTCGCACGTGTCAAATGATTCATAATCAAGAGACTCTAGAAGTCCATCTGCATGGAGCTTCTTCATACGTTTGACACCAATATGACCAAGGCGGCAATGCCACAAGTATGTGGGACTATCATTATCAACTTTATATCTTTTGGCATTCACGCTATGAATATGTGTAACATCACGTTCGAGATTCATCAAGAATAAACCATTGACCAGCGGGGCATGACCATAAAACATATCTCTCATATAAATAGAACAACCATTATTCTCGGATTTAAATGAGTAGCCATCTCGCATTAAACGAGATCCAGATACAATGTTCATGCTCAAAGCTGGTACTAAATATCAATTATTAAGGTTTAAAACTAATCCCGAGGGTAGATGTAGAGGTAGCGTGCCGACGGCGATCACATCGACCTTGGAACCATTCCCGGCGCGCATCATCACCTCGTCCTTCGCCAGTCTCCGCTTATTCCGCAGCTCCTGCTTTGAGTTACAAATGTGAGCAACTGCACCGGTATCAAATACCCAGGAGCTACTACGAGCGCTGGTAAGGTACACATCAATAACATGTATATCATATATACCTTTAACGTTGTCGACCTTCTTATCTGCTAAGTATTTGGGACAGTTCCGTTTCCAGTGACCCGTTCCCTTGCAATAAAAGCACTCAGTCTCAGGCTTGGGTCCATTCTTTGGCTTCTTCCCGGCAACTGGCTTACCGGGCGCGGCAACTCCTTTGCCGTCCTTCTTAAAGTTCTTTTTACCCTTGCCTTTCTTGAACTTAGTGGTTTTATTCACCATCAACACTTGATGTTCTTTCTTGATATCCACCTCTACTGATTTCAGCATTGAATACACCTCGGGAATGGACTTCTCCATCCCTTGCATATTGAAGTTCATTACGAAGATCTTGTAGCTAGGTGGGAGCGACTGAAGGATTCTGTCAACGACCGCTTCGTCTGGGAGATTAATTCCCAACTGAGACAAGCGATTGTGCAACCCAGATAATTTGAGTATGTGCTCGCTGACAGAACTGTTCTCCTCCATCTTACAACTGTAGAATGCGTCGGAGACGTCATATCTCTCGACTCGGGCATGAGCTTGGAAAACCATTTTCAGCTCTTGGAACATCTCATATGCCCCGTGGTGCTCAAAACGCTTTTGGAGCCCTGATTCTAAGCTGTAAAGCATGCCGCACTGAACCAGGGAGTAATCATCACAACGTGACTGCCAAGCGTTCATAACGTCTTGGGCTGCTGGGAAAACGGGTTCATCACCTAGCGGTGCTTCAAGGACATATGATTTCTTGGCAGCTATGAGGATAATCCTCAAGTTACGGACCCAATCCGTATAGTTGCTACCATCCTTGGTTTTCTCTAGGAACGCGTTGAAGTTGAGGGCAACATGAGCATGGGCCATTTGATCTACAAGACATATTGTAAAGATTTTAGACTAAGTTCATGATAATTAAGTTCATCTAAACAAATTTAATGAACTCCCACTCAGATTGACATCTCTCTAGTCATCTAAGTGATACATGATCTGAATCGACTAGGCCGTGTCCGATCATCATGTGAGACGGACTAGCCATCAACGGTGAACATCTTCATGTTGATCGTATCTTCTATACGACTCATGTTCGACCTTTCGGTCTTCCGTGTTCCGAGGCCATGTTTGTACATGCTAGGCTCGTCAAGTGAACCCTAAGTGTATTGCGTGTGTAAATCTGGCTTATACCCGTTGTATGCGAACGTTAGAACCTATCACACCCGATCATCACGTGGTGCTTCGGAACAACGATCCTTAGCAACGGTGCACAGTTAGGGGAACACAATTCTTGAAATTTTAGTGAGAGATCATCTTATTTACTACCGTCGTTCTAAGCCAATAAGATGTAATAAACATGATAAACATGACATGCAATCAAATAGTGACATGATATGGCCAATATCATCTTGCTCCTTTGATCTTCATCTTCGGGGCTCCATGATCATCATCGTCACCGGCATGACACCATGATCTCCATCATCATGATCTCCATCATCGTGTCTTCATGAAGTCGTCTCGCCAAACATTACTTCTACTACTATGGCTAACGTTTAGCAATAAAGTAAAGTAATTACATGGCATTATTCAGTGACACGCGGGTCATACAATAAATAAGACAACTCCTATGGCTCCTGCCGGTTATCATACTCATCGACATGCAAGTCGTGATTCCTATTACAAGAACATGATCAATCTCATATATCACATATATCGTTCATCACATATTTTGGCCATATCACATCACACGGCACATGCTGCAAGAACAAGTTAGACGTCCTCTAATTGTTGTTGCAAGTTTTACGTGGCTGCTATAGGTTTCTAGCAAGAACGTTTCTTACCTACGCCAAAACCACAACGTGATATACCAATTTCTATTTACCCTTCATAAGGACCCTTTTCATCGAATCCGATCCGACTAAAGTGGGAGAGACTGTCACCCGCTAGCCACCTTATGCAACTAGTGCATGTCAGTCGGTGGAACCTGTCTCACGTAAGCGTACGTGTAAGGTCGGTCCGGGCCGCTTCATCCCATGATGCCGCCGAATCAAGATAAGACTAGTAGCGGCAAAATAATTGAACAAATCTACGCCCACAACTGCTTTGTGTTCTACTCGTGCAATATACTACGCATAGACATAGCTCAGATGCCACTATTGGGGAACATAGCAGAATTCAAAAAAAATCTACGCTTCACCAAGATCAATCTAAGGAGTCATCTAGCAACGAGGGAGAAAGGAGTGCATCTACATACCCTTGTAGATCGCGAGCGGAAGCGTTCAAGAGAACATTGATGATGGAGTCGTACTCGTCGTGATCCAAATCACCGATGATCTCAGCGCCGAACGGACGGCACCTCCGCGTTCAACACACGTATGGTGCAGTGACGTCTCCTCCTTCTTGATCCAGCAAGGGGGGAGAAGAGGTTGATGGAGATCCAGCAGCACGACAGCGTGGTGGTGGATGCAACGGTATTTCTGCAGGGCTTCGCCAAGCGCTGCGGGAGGAGGGAGAGGGAGGCGCCAGGGGCAAGGGTGCGGCTGCCCTCCCTCCTCCCCACTTTATATAGGGGGCCTAGGGGGTGCACCGGCCCTAGAGATGGGATCTCTAGGGGGCGGCGGCCTAGGGGGGGGACTTGCCCCCCAAGTCACAAGGGGCGCCCCCCACCCCTAGGGTTCCCAACCCTAGGCGCAGGGGGAGAGCCCAAGGGGGGCGCACCAGCCCACTATGGGCTGGTTCCCTTCCCCTTTCAGCTCATGGGGCCCTCCGGGATAGGTGGCCCCACCCGGTGGACCCCCGGGGCCCTTCCGGTGGTCCCGGTACACTACCAGTGACCCCCGAAACTCTCCCGATGGCCGAAACTGGACTTCCTATATATAGTTCTTTACCTCCGGACCATTCCGGAACCCCTCTTGATGTCCGGGATCTCATACAGGACTCCGAACAACATTTGGGTTACCGTATGCATATATCTCTACAACCCTAGCGTCACCGAACCTTAAGTGTGTAGACCCTACGGGTTCGGGAGACACGTAGACATGACCGAGACGACTCTCCGGTCAATAACCAACAGCGGGATCTGGATACCCATGTTGGTTCCTACATGTTCCTCGATGATCTCATCAGATGAACCACGATGACAAGGATTCAATCAATCCCGTATACTATTCCCTTTGTCTATCGGTATAGTACTTGCCCGAGATTCGATCGTCGGTATACCGATACCTTGTTCAATCTCGTCATGGCAAGTCTCTTTACCCGTTCCGTAATACATCGTCCCATGACCAACACCTTAGTCACATTGAGCTCATTATGATGATGTCTTACCGAGTGGGCCCAGAGATACCTCTCCGTCATACGGAGTGACAAATCCCAGTCTCGGTTCGTGCCAACTCAACAGATACTTTTATAGCCACCCAGTTACGTTGTGACCTTTGGCACACCCAAAGTATTCCTACGGTGTCCGGGAGTTGCACAACCTCATGGTCTAAGGAAAATACACTTGACATTGGAAAAGCTTTAGCATTACGAACTACACAATCTTGTGCTAGGCTTAGGATTGGGTCTTGTCCATCACATCATTCTCCTAATGATGTGATCTCGTTATCAATGACATCCAATGTCCATGGTCAGGAAACCGTAACCATCTGTTGATCAACGAGCTAGTAACTAGAGGTTTACCAGGGACACGTTGTGGTCTATGTATTCACACATGTATCACTGTTTCCGGATAATACAATTCAAGCATGAATAACAGACAATTATCATGAACAAGGAAACATAATAATAACCATTTTATTATTGCCTCTAGGGCATATTTCCAACAGTCGGGGGGGGGGGGG
>LR738713.1:873832190-873849790 GCA_902687465.1 Secale cereale
GAGGGGGTCGTATAGACTGACTCCCCGGTGTTACAACGATTATATTACGCGGGCGTGGGGCCCGGACGCTAGTGTCTGGAAGCCGGCGCTGGGATCCACCGGGTTCTCCAGGAACCACCGTGCCTCGGAGTGCCGGACGTCATGGAGTGGGCGAGCCCGATCATCTACAGTGTAGGGACGCCCTATCGCCATTGGCCCACGCTGATGGGATGGATGCGCATTGTAGCCATCCTCGCGCCGGTTAGTGGGAGTAGGTGAGCCACTGTAGGCACGCTCGCCCCCTCGTGGGGGCCTATCATGCCGTACGCTTTGGAGGGGAGGGGCGCTGACTTATCACCAGGTTGAGGGTTGCGCCGGGATCCGGCTTGTCTGTCTTCTATGGATTTGTCGTCTTAGAGGCGGCCGACTTGCGCTTGCTGGCTGGCCGGGTTGCCACGTCTAGCCGGGTTGCGCTAGGAAGCCGGCAAGGACGGGCCGGGTTGAGGGGCGTTGCTTGCCCCGATGTTTTTGAAAGAGTTCTGGGATCCGTTGCCTGCCCATGGGGCCACCACCCCCCTACATGTTGGTAGCAAGTTGTTTGATAACAAGATAATTTGTAACAAGTGACAAGTAGTGATAGTAACAATAGGTACAACAAGATAGCCCAATACTTTTGTGGCAAAGAACAAGCCAGAACGGTCTCTTATAATAACTAAACGTTCTTGAGGACACACGGGAATTTCATCTAGTCACTATCATCATGTTAGTTTGATTCGTGTTCGCTAGTTTGACAATTTGCTATGTGGGTGGACCGGTGCTTTGTGCTGTTCTTACTTGAACAAACCTCCCACTTATGATTAACCCCTCTCGCAAGCATTCGCAACTATGAAAGAACAATTAAGATAAAATCTAACCATAGCATTAAACATGTGGATCCAAATCAGCCCCTTGCGGAGTAGCGCATAAATTAGGGTTTAAGGTTCTGTCACTCTAACAACCCATCATCTAATAACTACTCCCCAATGCATTCCCTTAGGCCCGGAGATGGTGAATTGTCTTGTAGTCGACGTTCACACGACACCACTAAGGGAATCACAACATACATATCATCAAAATATCGAACGAATATTAAATTCACATGATTACTTTGACAAGATTTCTCTCATCTCCTCAAGAACAAAAGTAACTACTCACAAAGCATATTCATGTTCAAGATCAGAGGGGTATTAAATAGCATAATGAATCTGAACATATAATTTTTCACCAAATAAACAAACTAGCATCAACTACAAGATGTAATCAACACTACTAGCAACCCACATGTACCAATCCGAGGGTTTGATACAAAGATTGAATACAAGAGATGAACTAGGGTTTGAGATGAGATGGTGCTGATGAAGATGTTGATGAAGATTGACCCTCCCACGATGAGAGGGTTGTTGGTGATGACGATGGCTTCGATTGCCCCCTACCGGAGGGAAGTATCCCGTGAGGAATCGCTCTACCGGAGAGCAAAAGTACTCCTGCCCAAGTTCCGCCTCGAGACGGTGGCGCTCCATCCCGAAAGTCCTCCTCTTATTTATTTTTCCTAGGTCAAATGACAATATATACAAGAAGGTGGTCGCCAGAAGTGGGGCAGGATGAAAGCCCATGCCTGACTCGTGTTGATTACACCTGGCAGTGGTGATGTTTTTACGTCGTTATCTTGTTGAAGGCACTTCTTGCATATGCTCAGACTGGATCTTCAGTGCAAAAACCTAGGTTCTAGCCTTGAGCGGTTGGAGCCGGTGATGGTGGCGCTCGAGCATCGCTCCCTTTCTAAGGGTGTCGATGTTGTACAACCTCGTTGCCCTTTTGGTGTAATTAGATGATTGGTGTGGATATATGATGATTGATGTAGTTTGCCGTCTATGCGGAGCTTTAGTCTTCAATAACTTTACTGTTTCCCGGCGTGTTTTTATGTACATGAGTTGATGTTGATTTTGTGCGTCCTAACTACATATATAGGCCGGGTGTGTGCGTATTATGTTTGCATGCTCTTGATGCTCCATATTAAATTGGAGCATAGGAATAGTGATCACCGCTGAGTACTCCAACCCAAAGATGCTTGGAACCATCAATCATGGTGTCATGTTGAGAAAACAGTAAAGGTCACGGCAATGGAATTTATAAAATGCACATGCGCTTGTCCACTCCACTGGTAGTACAGGGAGGTCGGGAGTAGCACTGTCCAGGAACGAAAACCATGTACGTACCTTTTACTAGGACAACAACATGCATGTTCCTTCTACTGATTGGGTGGCTTTTCCCTTTATTCTAACGCACGCAGCAGTGCAGGTGCAGCTGCATGCGCACGCTTTTTCCAAAGGAATAAAACAAAGGTGAAAAGGAGGGAAAATGAAGGCGCACACGCATTTTCATGGATCGATGGCGCACAACACAAAGATGCGTGCATGGTCCATGAATATTGCACCACGAAAATGGTCCATCATCCATTTGGCCAATAGCTAGCTGATCATCATGAACACTAGCTCACCGACTTTTCTTACAAGTTGACATCCAAATTATATACTTCCTCCGTTCTAAATAAGTGACTCAATTTTATACTATTTTTAAAACAAAGTTGAGTAGTGTTGTGTATATACGTGATATATGTTGTTGTGTATATACGTGATATTACCATGAATGGTGATATAGTATTTGAGGAAGACGTCTGTGGGTGGTGATATTACCATTAACTACGTGTATGAATGATTAGCTTGGCAACAACTAATCTAATCTGTACATTTGCAGTGTAGATGGAAGGCATTGACGTGCCGCCGACATGGTTCGGTCGAGGAATAATTTCGTCAGCGTGATCGGTTATGATGGTGTGCGGTGTACGGTAATGATTGGTGCCTGCATACATGCATATGGTTCCTAGCTGCTAACCCAGTGAGACCGATCGATGTGATTATAAACTAATCAAACAAGATCCCGGAAGAATTGATAATTAAACTAGTACTAGTACCAGTAGGGGCTTTAATTTTTAATTTGCTGAAGCATCAAACTGCCGGTGCTGGATTGCTACCGGTAGCTCGCTAGCTAGCTACCTATTGGTTGTTGCTCCTGCATCTGCAATTGTTTAGTTACAGCGGACGCGATTGCGTTTGCGTGCAAGAAATTAATCCAATCTACACATTGCATGCATATTATCTTCTTTGTTTGAATTATAAGACGTCTTGGGTATTTCAATATGATCTTCGTACGGACTGAAATGAGTGAACAAATACATTAAAACATGTCTATATCTATATACATTCAATTTAGAAGAAAGTTACTATAGCATCCTATAATTCAGAACAAAGGGAGGAAATGTGGGGAAATCCACGTGTATAATACGTACGTTCAGAGTGTCATTTTCAGGACCAATAAATAATGCATATATGTTCGAGTGTGGGGTACGTATAGATAGATATATGCGTATATAGAAGGAACAGTCTGGCTGTAGCTGATTGGGGCTAGGATTAATTGAATGCCTAATGATGATGTAGAGCTGCCTTTTGCCTCCCCCGGCCGGGAAAACAACATTACAGGTGAAAGAAATCAACTTTCTGGCTGTCTCCCACACATGCATGCGTCCATCTTATCTTACAGTACTCCTACTATAGGAAACAAAGTTAGTTCCAACCGCCAGATTATCCTTACTTGTTATTAATGTGCTCGCGCAAAGTGCCGCTAATACCGATACGTACGTATCTGCACGTCGGCCAGCCAGGACTACTGTACCTAGGTACTACTCCCTCCGTTCCCGTGTTCGTGTGGTGTACGTGAGGGCATCTCCAACGTGGATTCCTAAATCGAATATCGCATTCGTCCATGGATCCAAGGACCAGTTCGCAGAGGCTGATATCAGAGCCGGCCAAACAAAGCTATCCACATATGTCCGGATACATTTCAGAAGAAATTAAACTAAACAAAACAAATTTGATGGATATTTAAACAACCCAGATGATATTCATTCGTACATGGATAATTCCTATATACAACCAAATGTTTTTCGACATATTTCAACTAAACCGTACACTAAATCTAGTCTAAATGATCGCTGATGCCCGTTCCCCTTATCCGATCGGTCATGAGCCCCAGAAAATGAAGCTCCGTCTCCGCAGCCTGCAAGCGGCTAATCAGCCGAAGATCATGAGCTGCCAAGCTAGGCTTCAGCCGGAGCGAAAGAGTGGCGACTTTCCTGGGACCCGAGCGTCGGTGACCTCCCAAGCTCTACTCATCTTCGCTGCCGGCGGCGCCACTGGTTGTTGCAGCAGGGCGCGACCATGGCGGAGCTAGTGATGTCATCCTTGTCATCTTCCTCACTCTTGTCGTAGACTTCATCTGCCGCCTCATCGATCACCTTGAATGTGGCTTCAAACTCCGTCTGATGGAAGCGGCACTGTGAACGATCGTGGCGAATGTCACGGGCGGAGCAGAAGGACGCGAGTTGCGCCTCCTGGTCGGTCATGTCCGGGTCCGACGCGATGGTCGTGCTGGTGACGAGTTACTCCTCCGCACGTCGGTGCTCGTCGAGGTCACAGAGGTTCTACTCCTGGTCAGCCTACGCCTGCCGGAACACGGCCTCCCGCTCGGCCAACACCATCTCAGTGTATTGAGCACGAGCCTCGCCCACGGCGATACTGGCTTAGACCGATGAGGAGGATGGTGTCGGCTCATCCGCGGCCGCCTCCTCCATGGGGCATCCACAGCGCTGGCCTCCATCTGCCTGAAATCCTGCCAGCTGGCGGCAATGGCGGGATCTCCTTCTGGTCGGGCGAGACGCTGTCCCAAATGGCTTAGGAGGTCAAGGAGGCCATGGCGGGCGTGGTGCGAAGAGGAGAAAGGGAGCGGAGTGGGATGGAAGCGACTATATACGGGGCTGGAGTTTAAATAGTGGGCGGATGCTAGGGCAAGCGGTGAGGTGGTTAATGGTGGGCGGCAGACGGGTGGCGCCGGACTAGGCTCCTCGGCAACCACACATGTTTAATGTAGTGAGGAGGACTGATTGGCTATCGTTTGAATGTCCAGACCACTCGGTGGACAGACACATAACCATGCTAAATGCCAAAACACGTCCAGACCACACAGTCCGAACGGTTGCGGGCGGTTTGAGGATCCGTTTTGAAGATGCCCTATAGGCATCTTCTACTGTTGCATCAAAACGGAGACACTAAACATCCGTGTACACATCCGGACGTATTCGCGGACATCGGTTAGGAGGACACCGTCCAACACAGTGTACCATAAGTCCGCCTTTAAAATAAATAAATATATAATTCAACAAAACCAAATGTACGTCAGGCAGACTCACTTCAAATCATTGATCGATGGTAACTCAACCATGCATTTAAAGTGCAATAAAATCGTCGGAAGTTCGGTTAGTTTTTCAAATTCATCGATCCCAAATACATCTATACTCCTCGAAAGCGGCCTTCATCTCAAGTTTTATCTACTAGAGCTTGAACTTCTTCATCCACGCAGTTGTTCATCCAGATGGGCTCCCCATTGAGCTTCTTCCAACAATGTGCCAATGTGAAGGGTTAGCCCTATGTCCTTTTGGTATAGCGCGACAACGCGTTCAATCTATACAATGATGTGATCATCAAGTTGTAATATTGAGTGAATCAATGAATTGATCAACGCATAGAGCAATCAGAAGCAAACCTTGCGATCTCCATGATTGACGCGCCCATTGGCCACCTTCTTTCCACTTGTACAATCCACCACAATACTTCATGAAGCCAATTCAAATGGAGTTCCACCAATGGAGCATGGCCTTCACATTGCGATCATGGAATACATCCAAATTGTAGGGTGTGTGGTTCTTGTGCTCATGAAATCAAGAATGCACATGTTGCCAAAAATATCATGCTCGGTTGTTCCATGCCTGCAAGCCACACATTTGTGGTGAAGTACCCTTTCATTGTGCTTGCTTCATGTTAAACAAGAAGAAAGTGAAAAACATATCAATGGCATTTGGCCGAACACTTGCCGGGTGTCCGATATGAAGGACGTCGGCAAGGCCTGACGATACGTGGGTTGTGGACTGAAGCGCAAGGTGCATGGGTGGAGCAGTAGGGGTTTTGCAAGAACTAGGCGGCGACCGGATGGATGTACTGTCTTGCTCATTTGACTGTCGGGCGTACGTCGTGTGGAGTGGAGAAGAAAAGGGAAGAAACAGAGGCACCGCTGCGTGTCCCGTGCATGGCCACGCGAGCAGCATGCACACATTTAGAGTAAAAACAAGCCAGGTGGCGTTGATTAGTTTGCGTGCAAGAAATGAATCAGCCCTACAAATTGCGTATGCACGCATGGATACTAGCTAGTGCCAAATTACGTATGTATTACTTCCTCCGTTCCTAAATATAAGTCTTTCTAGATATTTCAACAAGTGACTACATACAAAGCAAAATAAGTGAATCTACATTCTAAAATATGTCTACATACATTCGTATGTTGTAGCCCATTTGAAATGCTAAAAAGACTTATATTTAGAAACGGAGGGAGTACATGCATGTTGGAGTGTGGGGTGGGGTATCGTGTACATTATATATATATATATATATATATATATATATATATATATATATATATATATATATATATATATATATTGAAAGAAGAGTCTGGCTCTCGCTGATTTGGGGCCTCCCTGCCGGATGGATATACGTATACTGCTAGGATTGAAGGCCTGCTGGGTGTAGAGCTGCCTTTTGCCTCCCCGGGAAATAAAACAAAACAAAACAAAAGAGGTGAAAGAAATGAAGAAGCTTTCTCGCTGTCGCCCACACACATGCATTCACCGATCTTACTATTAGTACTACTAATTTATATATACAGTATGTATCTTGCCTAGATTGTTGCCGCGGGGTACGGTATACGGGTATAGTAATGAACAAAGTTGGTTCCAACCGCTAGGTGTAGGTGATCTTCACTTGTTATTAATTTGCTGGCGGAAAGCGCCGCTTATACTGATACGCACGCACGTACGTAAGTACGTGCACGTTGGCCAGCATGTAGGTACGTAGTTACGGGTACAGCAGGCAGGTATAGTAGTATGTAAAGTAGTCGCGGATAAGCATGCACGGCTTTTAAATCAGGCGTACGTAGCTAATTAATTTATTTATTTCAAAGATGTTGTAAATCTGATCCGATCTCTCTGCCACTAGCATACGTAGTACGTACGTACTTAAGCACTTGTCGAAACAAATATCTGGGGTTAGGCACGTGATGGATGGGAAGGCAGACGCCTGACAAGTCCGGTGGTGTGCGTGTCTTGTCGCTCAAGACGACGAAACTAAAGTTTGCCCTGGGCATACATCCTCCAGGCCCCAGGCCGTACGTGTGGCAGGGGCACTTGCTAGTAGGAGTAGCAGTAAAATCTGAGCCCTCCTCCAGGTTGCGTTCCAGCGTACCCCTCGGGAACCGCGTCCAATGCATGCATGCATGCACGTCCACGTACTTACGTCAACACATGGATCATGGATGGAGCAGGTGCACCGGTATCGATCCACGAGGTTGGCCATGGCAGAGCAAGCAGGTACTACGAGACGAGTGCATTGAGGTGGAGAGAAATCCGGCATGGCCCCGGCGGTATGATCGTACCGCATCTCACGCAACATCAGCGACCGTTCTACTGACTAATCGGACCTGCAAATTAATCGCAGTGCACGGCACGGGTAGGCGGCCATTTACGCGCGGCGCATGCATGCTTGCATGGACGCCCGAACGTACGGTGGCGGGTGGCCGGACAGTGATCGCCATTACGCAGACGCAGACGCAGCGCTGCCCTGCCCTGCCATGGCGGCTAATTAATCCATGATGCTCCATCCATCGAGCTGTGCTGTACTGTAGTGTACCTACGTGCATGCTAAATTCTTTCTTTCTTTCTTTCTATACAATGCATACGTACAAGCACCTGCACGGTGTACCGGTCGTTCGACACGTTGTGCTATCCTTGTCCTCATTCTTCTTCTGCTAGAGTCTGGTTAAGGTACTGCTCCGGCCAGCTAGGTATACTTACAAGCGCTCAAACTGATTGAGTACTGCATGTGTTTATATATATATATAGGAAAATGGTTGTGTACTCCTGGGAGCACGTACTCCCGCTCCTCATATACCATATAGATGAATCTTTTATACCTATTTATTATTTTTAATATACTTCATTAGTAATTATTAGATACCCCAAAATGATTTTCATGAAAAAATTCATGCGAGTCTACATATTTTAAATGTTTACGTATATACTGATGTGTTTGTATGTGAAAAAGGTATATTGCAAAAAGTACGTCACAGATGATATTTGTTCAACAAAACTCGTTTTGGGGTATCTTAGAATATTTAATAAAGTATATTAAGAATGATAAAGAGGTATAATTAATGCGTATATGAGGTATATTGAGGATGGGAGTACATACTCTCAGGAGTACAAAAGAGTGGAAACTCTCATCTCACTACTAGTAAATGATGACGGCGCGCGTACGTGGCGTCCCATCAATGAATGAGTGTGCTACTGCATTGCATTCTCTTCAACAAAGCTCGGAGCAGTGTTTTTTTTCTTCCTTTTTTTGAAAAATATATATAAATAAAATAAAAGACCACCAGCACCAAAGGTTTAGAAGACCTCAGTCCTACCCATTAGACAATGGACTTTTTCTTCCATATTTTTTTTTTCTTCTTCCGAGAAAAAATGACACCAAAATTCAATTAGGAAATAAGAGAACTAGATACAAATGACCCGGTTTTTCATAAAAAATATCAAAGAGGTTATAGACATCTTTTTTAGGCGATCGACATCCATTATGCGGCATAAGCATTACACCCACTTTTTTGCAAGTTTTTGTTGATAGCTTACCAAGATGACCACTTGGTGGCATTACATCCA
The DNA here is from genome assembly GCA_902687465.1 of Secale cereale. Taxonomy (NCBI): domain Eukaryota; kingdom Viridiplantae; phylum Streptophyta; class Magnoliopsida; order Poales; family Poaceae; genus Secale; species Secale cereale. The sequence goes on from LR738713.1 coordinate 873,841,087, forward strand.
CTTTTAACAATGGCTCCGACCGAAAGGAGCTGTGTTTTATGGTTTGACATTGTGGAGGTCCGGCACTCTTCTAAACGCCTCCTTTCAAGTGGACGAAAGTAAAATGTACGTGCTCAGTTTTCTTGTTTTTTTTTAATAATAAAAATCAGCACATAGGCGGTCAGCTCAGGTAAGCAAACCTCTCAGTCTGGGCTGCTAGATCTGAAGTAGGGGTAGTCGCTAACAATGTTCACCTCGCGTCTAACAACATCTAGCTTGAACTCATGACCTAAATGCAACATGCGTTTGATTTTCTCTTATATGAGCTGCAAGCACCACTAAGCGCATTACCGGTCACTAAACCCTAAATCCTCTTAAGTCTTTTACCATGTACTCCCTCCGTTCACAAACATAACATATGTTTTGGATATTTCAATATGGACTATATATAAGGACTGAAAATGAGGAACAAACACACTAAAACGTGACTATATACATTCAATTTAGAAAAAAAAAAATAGAACATCTTATATTTATGAACAGATGGAGTACTTAAATTCAAACTCTTCTCCTCTCATGAATCACACTTTCCAATATTAAAACATTCTTTCCTACAGCAGGAATCTAGCCAAAGATAAATAAAACATTTCTGTTGCAAAAAAAAAATTTAAAGGTTCAAATACCACGGGAATACTATTAGGTTTCCAAGAAAGGAAAGGTTATTGGTCCGACAACCATACTACTTTGTGGTGAAACCTTATCAACCTCTAACCCAATTATGGTGCCCTTCTCCCAAAAAAATCAGACACCGCATCTGGGGTTTTTATGACTTTTTCTTTTTGTATTTCAATGTTGTTTGATTGTCTCATACCTCTAGTATTTTTGTAAAAAAAAGTGCTTTATTCTAAAAGTGGTCTTCAACTTTAGAAGATATTATGTCTTCTAAATATATGTTTACACAATTTTGAAAATTGTTCACACTTTTTTTTACAAAATGATAACCTACTATTTTAAAAATATCCAGTTTTATTATAAGGTTTGTTCCATGATTTTCTCCAACAATTTCATGCATCTAATTAGACAACATGTAATTGGAAAAGGCTTCATGTATTTATCAAAAGTTTTACACGCGGGTCTGAATATATGTTCATACGCTTTGAAAACATTGTTCACATATTTGCCAAAACAATAAAATAATAGACATAAAAAGGTATAAAAAGGAAGGCATGATTTTTGAAGTAAACAAATAAAAATAAAGGGTGGAGAAAATAAAAAAAGGTAAAACAAAAAAAAAGAAAAAAAAGGGAAAAAGAACAACACAAAACATGGGCCTCCATGCACTCTTCAAGTGAAATGTCTGCATACTTCACATAAATCGTAGAATAGCATATTTTTTTTAAAGATGAAATCCAGTTTTACAAAGAGGGGTATTGTACTCAGTGGCGAAGCCAGGAGTTCAAAGTTGTGATGTCAAATACTTATGCTTGTATGAAATTTGTACTGGTTTTTTGCTTGATGCCTATTAATGCAAGCCAAAGGTTGTGTAGTCAGTTGACTACACAGGTAACCCCTGGCGCCGCCACTGATTGTACTGGACCATAATGGAATGCAGCTGAACAAAGGAAAGCTTAGGAAGCCATGTTCGTCTTGATAAAACACATTGTCGATCACATTCCATGCCGATTCTTCAGCCAATTATTCTTACCCCAGCACACAGCCCAACTCTGGAGCGGACATCCTATTTGACACTTGGACCGCACAAATGCTATATCTCGCTTGATGCGCTATATAGCACCTATCTGTTATATCTTTTTGGAAAGTACTACAGACGAATAAAGATGTGTTTTAGAATTTTCTTGCTTGAATTTTTCTATGTTTTTATCGGCATTCTGTGCATTTTTTTCCCATGTATTTTCTCTATCAGTTTTTCTATTCATTTTTATTGTTTTCTCAAATACATGTTGACATTATTTCAATACATGTTGACCATTTTTAGTATACATGAACAATTTCCAGATACAAATAAATTTTGCGAATTAATCAACGAATATTTTCCAAATACATGTTGAGCATTTGTCAAATGCACAATGAATATTTTTTAGATTCATAATGTATATTTGTTAAATACACATTGGACATTTTCCAATAAATTCCGTCAATATTTTTTTAACGTGCAGACATATTTATGTGTTATGATTTCTGTCTTGTCATGTAGTTTTTAATGGTGTTATCCATTTAAAAAAAATACACAAACAGACATTTAAATTGTTTATTTTTTAGACAAATAGCAAAAAAAAAACTGTGAATATTTTTTAAATGTGATGAATAGATTTTTAAATGATATCGACATGTTTTTACGAATTATGCAAATATTTATTTTAATGCGCAATGGACTTTTTAAATGTTAAGAAAAGTATGTTCAAAAACTACATTTCAATTATATTGATAGATAGAATAAAAAACATATAATCAGATAAAGAAACGCAAAGCAACCGGGTCCGACTAGGGTAGGCCACTACGAGTTCCCTTGAGGTGGGATCAGTTATCGCCTGGCAGCAAACGAGACTTACTAGATGACTCAGGCCCTCCACTATGTAGGCCAAAACAGGTGCCAAATTCAGTTTCTTGTTTTGAGGCACCGATGCCCTACATAGCCCAGCCGGAGCCACAAATAAATTTCTGGGCACCGGAGCAAGTAGATGCTCCGATGCCAAATTCTCCAAAGCTAGCTTGAAGGGCAATGGGTAGCTGGATGGGTGGATTTATTTAGCAATTTTTTTGTATGAAGTCGATGCCCTACATTGTGGAGCTGGTGCCATAAAATTTTCTTCAGGCAGGGATGTTGATGTGGCATCTTTCTGACCAATATGGCACCGGTAACATAGTGGAAGGCCTCACACAAGCCACCGTCGCTGGGCTGGCCAGAATTAGCATTAGTTGAGGCTAGCTTTGTTTTCTGTCCATTTCGATTGCTCGTGTTTTTCGTTTCTTTTGGTTCTTTCGAGAATTTGGTCTGTTATTTTATTTTGTTTCCCCAAAACATTTACACCTTTTGAAAGAAGTAAACGATTTTCTAAAAAGGACATGTTATTTGGATTTTTTTTTGGTAAAACTCTGAAACAAAATGTGAGCAAAATTTAAAATTCTGAACATATGTTTTATATTTGTGAATATTCCTTAAAATAATATGTACAGCAATATGGTCATAGCGGTACAATGTTAAACGGCGGTCAATCGATCTGTGGGTCGTAGGTTCAGTCATTATTCTTGTGTTATGGGCGTCCTTTCAATTTTGAAAGCCTGAAACCCATTGAGATAGCACTGCACATAGAGCCACACTTGTTTTGTGCAAACTAAATGATGATGGCGCACATGTGGCTTAAGTATGGGCGTGTTTGGTTGCCTGCAGCAATTGGGGCACGGTATATGAGGAAAACGAGCATGACTGAGCGGGGTCTGCTTGATGAAAAACAGTGCAAAAAGCGATGTAGATATGTTGTTTTGGTTGCCTGTATGATGGTTGGTGGAGTTTGGCTGCATCCAGACTCGCATATACATTTTACTTTTGTGTTTTGGTTGCCTGTATTATTGTGGCGAACTAAAAGATTCCCTCGATATACAGCGTACCAACCACCACGTTGGCAACCAAACATGTCCTATATGTAGCCTACTGAGTGTGTTTTTTTTTTTTTTTTTGAGAGAGCCTACTGAGTGTGTTGAATGCATGCTCTGTCAAGAGAGCTCGGCGCGGCATTTTTCTCATAGAAAAACAAAATGACGAACTCTCTTTTTTGAATGGAAAGTGGCAAAAAAAATATGTGAATAAATAGGCAATTAGAAAACAGAAGTCATCACATAAGTGCTCATTTATTTTTGTTGCAGAGAAAACATGTCAGATAAGTTATTTTATTCAGAATCTAACAGGCCAGGCAAGTAAGCTTCCAGTCTGTGCTGCTGGGCCTGAAAGTAGGGGAGCAGCGGTGGATGTCCAAATGGGCCGGCCACTAAAAGACGACTTTATTGAAGATTGTCAGAAACAATGTTACACTTAGTTTAAACAATGAAAAATAAGTCTTGAAAAAATAATGTACTGCTCCCAAAAAAAAAAAAACTAGTACTGCCTCCGTTCCAAAATATAAGCCTTTGTATACATTTCACTATGGACCACGTACGGATATATATAGATGCATTTTGAGTGTAGATTCACTTATTTTGCTTCGTATGTAGTCCATAGTGAAATCTCTACAAAGACTTATATTTAGGAACAGAGGGAGTACAAAATTAAGACACTTATTTTGAGACAGGGGGAGTACAAAATATGAATCTCAGAACATGGGGCTGCATGCCTGTAGAACAGGATTTGCTGTGGATGTAAACCAGTTTTGGAGAGATGAGAGAGCGAAAACTGGACTGGACCATATATAATGCAATGCAAACAGAAAGAGTGGAGGCAATGTTCCTTCCTAAAAAGAAAAGAAAAGAAAAGAAAAAACAATAACGAGTGTGTGTCCCATTCCCATATACAGTATGGCAGGCATTGAATATGGATGGATCTGCATCAGCAGTTATTAAGAAAAAGATTTACTGCATATATTATCCCCCTTCGCCTTCACCTTGGCCTTCTGGATTGCCATCAAGTAGTAAATCATGCTAAAAAAAAGAAAACTCATCGCGAACAACAGCAATTTCTTCATAGATCGACTGCTGGCTGTGTGTGCCTACATATTCTTTATTATTCAATCCAATTCAGCGAGCGAACACACATGCATCATCGAGCTCAGCAAGACGATGGAACCATGCATCGACCGCTAGTGCTAGGGCTTGCAGTAGCATCCGGTGGAGGCGGCGGTGGCGACGTAGACGCAGCGGCCGCCGCCGCAGCCGTTGTAGTGGCAGGCGTCGCTGCAGGCGCGGTTCTGGGTCGCGTCCGCCGGGTCGCACAGCGCCTCCACGAACGTCTTCCCGCACCCGTGGTCCGACGCGTAGTCACCCACCCACGCACACCCTATATATATATATTCATCATCATCATCATCATCATCATCATCATCTATGCACAGCTTCGTGAGAAGACAAACATGGCGGCGTCATGCATGTGAGGTTTTACTTACTGGTAACCGTGGCGAGAGTCGACGCTACAAGGATGAGCAGGAGGAGCACGCCGGGGACGTCGCGCGCCGCCGCCATTGGTTTGTTTGTTCCGAGATCGGTCGCTGCAGCTTGGCTGCTGCTCCACTATGATGTTTTATAGGCTAACTTGGGAAGAGCCTCTCTAGCAAATCCAAGTTGGTCTCAATCACAAGAAAGGGGATGAGACCCTTTGATGCATGTTGATCTGGATATCGGTGTATCATGGGATGAACTCAGCGAATTAATTCCTTCCTAAAATAACCTGTTATTGCGGGGAGTAATTAGTAGCCTATTATATATTGCGATCGATGTCAATCCTTGGGTCCTCTTAAGTTATTGCCCAAGTTACTAAAACGTGGGGCACGTGCTAGTATATATCGCAGAAAAGAGCACAACTGGTAACATCAACACCCATTTCATATGGGAAAGTAGGATCGCACGAGGCGAGGGTTCACTTGCGCGCCGCCTGTTCCCTCTCTCTTTGTCGACCGCTCCGGCGGCAGGAGGGAGGGGGAACCTTGGGTCTGTTCGCTAGGTGGATGTGTGGTAGAGCTAGTGTTGAGGAAGACGCTGCCGAGGCCGTTGCGGTGGTGTCGCGTCGGAATAAGTTTCTCCGGACTCTGATCGCAGTCAGGCGAGGCTTTTGCCTTCGTCTAGGAGCCAGCGGTGTGGGGGATCCCCGGATCTCGTCGAGGTCGCGGGCTATGGTGGCTGGAGGTCCATCGGCACTGGCCGTTTGGGTCCTCAGATGTGTGATGGATGCAGGGAGACGAAGACCCTTCTTCTTCCTTATCGGTATGATTTGTTGCTGCTGTTCTTCTCCTTCCTCTGCGCTGATGCTGGTGGGAGTTACTGCTTTGTCCTGGCGGATGGCCCGACCACGATGCTGGACCGGTCGGGTGACTCGAGTTCTCTTCCTTCCGGAAGGGACACTTTTCGCGGTACTCAAAGCCAAAGATGGCAACGATTGTTGCAGGTGTGTTGGATTGATGTCCATGCCCTCTCAGCGCTGGTATCAAGAAAGGAGGAAGCAGCGTGGCGGCAATTGTACCGAGGTCGAAGATGATGACCTGCTTGCGCCTGGTTGCAGATCCTTCTGCTGCAGGGGTCTTCTCTCAAGATTCAGGGATGATGACACTTGGCTCCGGAGATCTTCTTGTGTTATGATTGTCTTAGGGTACTCTAGGTGTTCATGGTCGTTTGCGTTTCAGTGTGCTTGTAAGGATCAACTACTTTGTACTGTTTCGAGATTTGAATGAAAAAAATCTCAAAAAAAAACACCCATTTCATATTTGCACAACTCACACCTACGCAACACCGCATTGCTCCTTCTCAAATCGCCTCGCTCTTCCCATGCCATGGAAATAACCGAAACCGCCCGCCCTGGCGCCTCCATTTGCAGGCGTTGTCTCCGGCGGCTCTCCTTCCCGTTCAATAAACCCCGCGCGTGAGGGGTGTGTATTAGCAGTAGTTTTAGGATTAGTTCGCTTGTTAGGTTTCGGCTGACCATGGCTTCTTCTCTCATGGCGGAGACGGTGACGGTAAATGAAGTGCCTATGTGGTCGATCTGGTATATTTGTTGGTCAAGCGTGGTTGGCGCGGCTATGGCGACGACTTTGTGAAGCATGGTTGTGTTCCGACCCCGTCGTTCTAAGGTGTTTGCTCTCGCTTTATGGTATGGATTGGTGGCCTTTTCACGATGGAGCTGGGTTGTTGGTGTTGTCTCCTTCAGGCGCGACGACATGTGATTGTCGGTTGCAGGAAAGGTGGCTTTAGCTCTACTCTCTGATCATGTCGGATGACAATGGACAAGTCACGGGACAAGATCCCCGACAGACAACCTACAAAGTCTTACGTAGCACGACAACCTACTTCATCGACTCACGGTGCAACATTGCTTGCCATGGCGCTTCTTTGCTCCTAGGGAAGATGGTGGTGTATCTCCTATAACTGAATGAATAACATGAGGTTCACCTTAGAAAAAGCAATTGCTTCCCTACGTAGTTTTTAAAATGTTTAACTTTCCATGTTCACAATTTCTTTCAAAAATATGTTCACAGCATTAAAAGTTGTTCATGGATTTAAAAATACAAAATAAAAAAGACAGAGATAAACCATCAAACCAGTACAACCAAGTGGGAAATTATAAAAATCTCCCAAAACCGGGGGCCACAGAGCATGGGTGGGCCCGTGTCGCTCAACCGTAGGCATTATAGAGACTATCCTTGGGAAATGGAGCGAAGAACAAGGAATTCCTTATATTAATTAGAGTGGAAAGTACATCTCGCATACACCGAGGCATATTCTGCCTCATGTCTAGTGCCCGGGCCTTTCGTTGAAAAAAAAAGTGCCCGGGCCTTTTTCCTTTTAATGGGCCAACCTTTTCAAATTGTTTTGAGAATGATCTATAGATCTGTTTGGACCGGTTTTCGAATTATTCATGCGATTTTTTAGGTTTTCCGTGCTTCTTTTATCAATTTTCCGGGTATCTTATGTTTTTTGTTTTTTTTTTCTACATTGGTGTTTAGCGGCTTTATGTGTCAGTATTTAGCGGTTTTTCTTCTTCTTTGTCTTTTCCTTTTTTAAAATACATGTCTATTTTGTTATCCATACACCTTGTATTTATTTGTACTTCTGGAACATTATTTTTGTTTCACATTGAATATAATTCAAATAAAAAATTATATTTTTTTCCATACATCTGTCTCCAATATATTTTCCGGATACACATAAAAAATTAAATGCGTGTTGAACATTTTTTTGAATGGTACAAAATATTTTCATAAGCAACGCAAATCATTTTGTTACATTGCATAAAAAATATTAGCAAAATGTCACAAACATATTTTTGAAATCCGTGAAATTTTTCTTAAATGACACGTACATGTTTGGAAAGGTGCGACATTTTTTGAATTACGGAATAAATTTTCGAAAATGCACAAAGATTTTTCGAAACATGCGAACATCTTTTAAATCTAAAGAATAATATTTGAAATACTAATAGATACGTGCCCGTACGTTGCCACGGGGGCCCAATACTTTTTAACACAATAATTTGGTAGCACCGCTCATGCATGGTAAGTAATTTAATGTGATTAAGCGGCGTACGAGAAATATGACATTGCACAAATTTAGTTAATTATGGTGGAGTTGATAGAGTCCTACAAAAGCTAGGTAAATTAATGTGATTGAGTGGCGTACTTGGAATGTGCATGGTGGAATAAAACGGCTAGACGAAGAAGAAAAATCGATGGAGGAATGTTGTGGGAGGGGGAAACGGTTGACGTAGAGTTCTGCGCAGAAAAAGAAACACTACTTATTTATATTTAAGTAGTACAGATAAACACTTGTTTATAAGTTTGGTGAACAAAAATTTACACTTCTTTTATATGTTTTCCAATGTGCGGTGAACGACTTTTTCTATTTAAATAATTTTCCATTTCAGAAACTTAATAAATAAAAAAATAAAATGATGAAGAAAAAACCCAACGCTCCTACTTCGCTGGGCCAGCCTATTAAGGATGGGCTTGGGGCAATGGGGGGCTTCCATCACGCACAAAGGAAGGCAGCAGAACCAATGTACATTGTCTCAAAA
>LR738713.1:873849851-873861348 GCA_902687465.1 Secale cereale
AAAAACAGAACCAATGTACCGTCCGATCCCCCTGGCATACACGTTGGCTGACCCATCTAGATCCTGGTTCTACAACCTTCCTAGACGGGCTTTTGTTTTATTATTTTGTGTTTTTTTATTTTATTTTCATTTTTAGTTTTTCTTTTTCTTTTTCCTTTTGTGAACATCTTTCAATTTCGTGAACCTATATTTGATATCACAAACATTTTTTAAATCAAGGTCATTTTTAAAATTCAAGAACATTTTCGACATCATGGACTTTTGGTAAATTGTGAAGATTTCTGAAATTCCTGGACATATTAAATCATGATCATTTTCTGTATTCGCAAACATCTATTGAAATTGTCAACATCTTTTTGAGTTGACCAACATTATTTTTCAAGTTGAGGAACAGTTTTTAAATTCATAAAAAAAATTATGGTCTTGACAAATATATTTTTCAAATGCGTAAAACTTTTTTGAATTCATGAAATCTTTTTTAATTCTCTAAAAAAAATTGAGTCGTAACATATTTTTCGGGGAACAATTTTCAAAATCCAAGAACATTTCATGATTTTTTTTATTTCCTGAATATGGATTTCAATTCACAAACAATTTTTGAAAATCACAAACGTTTTTTTTTCATAAATAGTTTGGATTGCTCACCACATGTGTCACGTGGTCACGAACGTTTTTTTTGAATACACAAATATTGTTTCACGTGGTCACAAACGTTTTTTTGAATACACAAATATTGTTCCATGATATTGAACCTTTTTTGATTTCCCAATCATTTTTTCCACAATCATGGATATTGTTTTATGTTGCGATTAAGTTTAAATCCTAAATATTTTTGAATTGGCGGATATTTTTCAAAATGATGAACATTTTTGAATTCACAATTATTTTATGATCTCTTGAATGTTTTTTAAATTCAGAATTATTTTAAAGAAGGAAATAGAAAACAAAAGGCAAAAAATGAAATAAAGAAGAGTGGCTGTCCCACCCCGCCACAGGGTCTAGCCAGGGCGCGCCGAGGTGTGCGTTGGTGGTTTCTCACAGCACCCCGCCACACGTGTCAACGAGACATTGGACAATAAATAATGCGACCTGAACTGAAATGAAAATCAGACGTCTAAATAATGCAAATCAAGAAACTAGTGCATCAGATCAGCAACAGCAATGACCAGACCTGCTACCGATGGAATAAAACAAAGAGGAAGAAAACCTGGGAAAAAAAGTAGAGATAATATTTAAACATTCCGAACAAATGAAAAATGTGCATGAATTTTGAAAAGCATTCATGGAGAGAGGCTTGACCTACTCAACTTGTCTGTTGCTCAATCACACACCAGGGTTCTTTCATTCACACTAAACAGAGAACCACTGCTGGCAACACGGAACGAAGCAAAACTAACGGAGACAAGCAATCGACCGGAGCAAATCAAATCAGGGATGAGTTCCTAACAGCCCCAAATGAGCACAAACTAAACTGGCCAAGGGAGCATTACATACATGCTCTGAACATTACAAAAGCCTTTTTTTCTTTTCCATGATCCAACCAACAAAAATGTATGGCCATGATGGAGGTGGTGGCCTAGGCAAAGGGGACGAGTGGCAAGATGGAACGACATTGACGGCTGGTCCTGGTGTTACAGAAGGTTGCGTCATACCCATGGGAGCGAGTAGGTCGACGAGCAATGCAGCACGACGGCACTGGTGGTGGGCTTGGCCACTTCATGTGGCGGTTGCATAGTGTTGGTAAGGAGCTTGAGTCCTGTGCGCCAACGTGTCGTACATGCCCCCCTTGAGGCTCATATTTTGCTGTAGAGAATTTAAAACAGACAATTGCCAAGAGGGAATGTATCTGGTGCACCGGGTCAATTTGTGCTACCGGTGCATCGGCCCCATGATGCACACTCAAAATTGTTCGAAAAAATCCGGACAAAAATTTAGTGGATTGACACAACATCAATGTAAGTTGTCACAAAAATTCAAATCAAAATTCGAAACATTGCTCGAGATACAAAAATGACAAATTTGACACTGAATAGTACATAACACAAATTGGGCTTTAGTTTTGGCCCATTAGCACATTGATGTCGAATTTGTCATTTTTGTATCTCGAGCAATGTTTCAAATTTTGACTTGAATTTTTGTGACAACTTACATTGATGTTGTGTCAATGCACTAAATTTTTGTCCGGATTTTTTTGAACATTTTTTAGTATGCAACGGAGTCCGGTGCACCGGTAGCACCAATTGCCCCGGTGCACCAGATACATTCCCATTGCGAAGATGCGCCCTCACCTCCGCACCACCCGCTCCACGACAAGGACTACCCGTGCAATACACTTGGTTCGTTCGTATTTCATATGGTTATATGAACCTCCATTCCATGCAAGCATTAAATATCAAATATAAGATTATAAACAGAAAAATCAAATCAAATAGAATTTCACATGCATGTCACCGTAATGTTTTATCACTGGACATCATTTTTCATTATTTTACATGAAGGCGAAGTCCAACTCGATGTAGTCACAGATCACAGAAAACATATATACAGGAGATTTTGAAAAATCCTTCAGTTTTACAAGAAGAATGAATAAGGAGATTTCCCCAATTCTTCACGCATTTCGCATGGCAAGGTTTACCTTGACAAAACAAAGGATTCGAGTAAGCACGCTGGATATGACACTTCCCTGTGGAGAAGAACATACATCAGTAAGAGAAATCCAAACTGGCCAAGAGACCGAGACGCATCCAAATCCAAATCCAATCCACCGCCGCCTACCCACGGCCATGGCCACGGGGAAGAAGCCGGAGGAAGAGGAGAGGAGGTCGCAGTTCCGAGCTTGTTGTAACTCCAGCCAGCAGCTCCTCTCACGTGCCTCGTGCCACGGTACAACTGCTTTTCTTTTCGGCGTAACACATATCTTTATAAAATAATAAAGAGGTTTTCCTTCGGAAGATATAGAATAAAATGATTAAAAATTATATAAGAAACCGTCCTCGAATGCCAACATTCGGGACGCCATACCAACACCAACATACGCGCCTAGCTTATCTCGCAAAACGGTCTAAACCACCCGCTCTCCGTCGACTACATGACGCCTGTCGTGACTTCGTCAATCTCAGGATGTTGTGTGTGTCAGCTTAGTATCTGAAAGGTGCTCATAGGGATAAGGTGTGCGTATGTGCGTTCATATTGATGAGTGCGTGTATGTGAGCATCTGAGATGGTACTATGTTCAAAAATTGGAAGGAAAAGAAAATAATAATAATAAATTATGAAAAGAGGTAAAAAGAACATATAAAATAGAAAAAAAAAGATAGAAAAACAGCAAAAAATACCAAAACCGGACAGAGCTAATGAGCTGGTCAAAATTGTATGAGCGGGGGTACGCGCTCGCTCGCTAACAAGCAACCTATGCGCCAAATAGGATTCCCCGCCAGCGCCTAGCACGCAAAATAGGAGGTCCCCTAACTAGCGAACAATGCGCCAAATAGAATTCACCGCCAAACATAATGGGCGTCCGCGCTCAGCTTCTTCTCAATTACGCACGCTCAGTGCATTGGTTTCCTGGGTTTTGTGTTTGTTCCGTTTTGTATTTTGTGTCCTGCCCTACCGTTTTGCTTTTCGATTTCTCTTTTCTGACTTTCTTATTTTCCCTTTATTAGTATTATTATTACCTTTCCTTTTCAATATTTTTGGATTTTGTCTTTTTAATTTTCTTCCCTTTCCCTTCAGTTTTTAAATTTTCGATAGTAAAAATATATTATGTTGTTTTATTATTTCCCTGGACATAAAAATGTGCAAGATTAAAAACATATTTATGAGTTCATAAAAATCACAAATTTAAAATCTTCGCACATTTAAAAAATGCCCATGATCTTAAAGAATGTTTTCGAATTTACAAACAAAAATAATTTGTGACAATTTTCACGAAATATAAGAGCTGTACGTGAAATTAGTACTAAATTGCTTGGGAAACTTTAAAAATGTTTATGAATCCATGTTCACATGCAAATAAATAATTAATTTGAGAAATTATAATCAATTTTAAGCACATTCAATAATTCTAAAATATGTATTGAAATTTAAAAAAAAATCTAAATTTTTATTGGGTATTTTCAATAATGTATAGAAATTCTACAGTTTCCCCAGATTTTGAAGTATTCATGAATTTTTACTGAATTTTAGAAAAAACGAAGTTTTAAAAAATGTTTTTAGATATTCATGAATTTTCACTGAATTTTAGAAAAAAACGAAGTTTTAAAAAATGTTTTTAGATATTCATGAATTTGAAATCATAAATTTTAGAAAATCGTCACAAATTTTAAAAATATTCAGGTGAAAATTGGACTAGAAAAATGCACGAAACCTGAAGGTTGCTCAGTAAACAAAAATAAGAAAACGCACAAAGGGTGTTGAAGATGGCTTTGTAAGGAAAAGCTCGAACTGGGCCGACCTAGGAATGAGCCTGTGTATTTGCCGCTATAAACATGGTACCGTGGGGACTTGTTGTTTGTAGTAGCCGACGAAAGTGGCAGCACATACAAGGAAAAGAAAAAGATATTAGGTACTGTAGATGTCTTCTTCACAGTCAAACAGATATTACTCCAACTGCTCATCACCTAAGAGAACTTCATACAAATGTACTCCCTCCGTCATTTTCTCCGACAAAGGGTGAATTTATTGCCTCAAAATAAAGCATAAAAAGGTATAAATATAATGGGCACACACCCAGCTTCTGCATAGCTAGATGCACACAGCCAAACATACGCACACAAAAACATGCCGGTAATAGCAAAGCCATATAAGACCAAAGCTATGTGTAGGCGAGAAAAAAAAAACTAATGCAATTAGATCCGGGATTGGCAAACTTTAACAATGACCATATCCAAACCAATCATCTCATGACATCACACAGACAACAAGGTTCTTCAACAATAACGCCTTAAGGACATCTGTCACTGGATCCAGCAACCCAAGGCCAGAATCACCTTGAAGAACTAGTCCGAGCACATCCAAACAATGCCTTCAGCAAGGTAACGACGCAAAAACATCGCCATTGTCAGATATACCGTATACCTAACTCAAGGCAAACCTAGCCTTTCATCCCGGGGCTCATTTTTGACGCTATTATAGTGTAGTATCAAAAACGATCTTTTTTTGGACGAAGGGAGCAGCAATTTGGCCATGCAAAAGCCTACAGAAATCACACGTTTGGCATGCATACGAGCCACCAGCTCACATGCGGGCTATCCGTACACGTATTACGTGGCCAGCCATCGGCCGATTGAGTCGGATAAGGCGCGTACGTGGCCAGCCAACAAGCAGCGGAGCTAGATAAGGGCATCTAAGGACCAAATAACTATTTGGAGCTCAGCCTACAACTACAGGTAGCCAACGAAAGCACTGGTTTTGATGCCAAAGACTTATGAAAAAAATCGTACATGCAGATGTCTAATATATGCAGGTATTTTCTTATTAATATATGTTTTTATACGTGGTGCACACACACAAAAAAATAAATATATGATCGATATTAGCTTACTTTTGCTGTCATTGGATCAGAAATTTGTCCTTTTTGTTGCACGTAGAAACCATTTGAATTGGTTTGAAGCCCATAAACATTCTCTTTGGATTTTTATTTATTTTGCTCCCGCTGAAGCCCGCGAGCCAAAATAACATTCTCCTTTTAAGAAGTAAGAGCATTTACAACTGGACATCTCAAACCCGCCTCATACACCAGGGCAGGCCGCCCGGCCACGATTTTTTTGCTGCAAACGGGCTCCTCAGACGGACCTTAAACGCCCGGGCTGACCGACATCCCTCATATATATCCAGCCCGAATATGGGGTGGATATGGGGGCGCCAGCGGCATGTCCGCCACGATGGACCCGGCCCACGCTTGGCCACCTCACCCCACATAAAATCCTTCTCATCCGCTTGCCGGACCAAACCCTAGGCACTCCACTCCACTCCCCTCCGCCACCCAAGCTCGTCTCCGGGTCCTTCCGGTCCTCTCCGGCATGGTGGGCAGTGGATCCGAGTCCTTCACCTCCAGACCGTTGACCCTGAGCTCATCCCGCGCTTCCCCGAGGAGGAGATGGCCATCCAGCTTGAGCTCCGCCGCGTCCGGGAGGAGGCCCATGGACGACTACGCTCGGACTCCATCCGCCGGGGATCCATTGCGTCCGTCCAAATGCGACATGGATCCGGCGCTAGGCCAACCATAGATGCCTCACCGAAGGCCGCGTGGTCCGTCTGGCGCCCGAACGCGCTGGCGGACGTGCAAGCCCTCCGGTGGCGCGCCGAGCATCGAGATGCACCATGGGCCTCGTCCGATGAGGCCATGGCTCGGCGTGCCCGCCGTGCAAGGCACCAGGTGCGGGAGGCGGCGGTAGTCCTCGCGGCGGCGGATGTCGGCGAGACGGAGTCGCATTCTCAGGCGCCCCGTATGGCGCATCAGTCCGGGCGCCACAACCGCATTGTGGTGGATGTCGGCGGCTCGTCCCCGGATGGATCCATCATCGATCCGACGTCCACCGGCATCGTTCGGGTTTCGGTCTCCGACGAGGCATAGTAGGGCATGGGAGACGACGGGGCCTCGAGTTCCATGCCCTACCCTACCTTACCGGCGACTGGCGCAACTCAAGACTATGCATGATACCTTGCCAAGATGCGGAGACGTACTTTGGGAAAGCAATACCAAGAAGGTGACCCTGAGGATAGTACTTTGCTTCAATAATCTGGTCCCTGCCTCCTTAGTTTGCCTTCGGGAAATAATACCATTTCTGGTGAGAGCAAGGCCCTAGTTGATTTGGAAAGGACCCCCACGCTAGAAGGCTCTCTTTGTCTTTTGCTCTCACCACACTCATCTATCTCTGTCACACAAACATACACATTGAGGGAGAGGGAGAGGCAGGGACCAAGCCAGCGATGTCGTGCTCGCATAGTCAAGAGACAAAGTAGGGCTGGAAAAAAAGCTAGGAGCTCGTGAGCTAAACAAGTAGCTCGTGACTCGGCTTGAATCAACTCGAACTCGAAGAATAACGAGTCGAGCCGAGCTTTAGTTTAAGATCGTTTATAGACCAAGTTAAATGAGCCAATCTGACGAGTACTCGTGTAACTCGTTAGGGTCGATACAAAAGATCAATCACTCCCAATACAAAAAAAAAAAGATCAGCCACTCAACACCCTGCGTCCCAGGCGCACAACACAAGGCCTAGCTGTTGAAGGCCCTGCCGCCCAAGAGACTCATGCGTTACAAGGAAATTACAATTGTTTAGTGATGTGTACGTTTAATATATACATAATCAATTTTATCATATTTGAGAGTTTTATTACATATTTTTAACGAGCTTAACAAGCTAAACGAGCCAGCTCGCGAGTTATACGAGTCGAGTCAATCTTGGGTTTGAGCTCGTTATAGTAACGAGTCGAGTCGAGCTACCTCGTTAACGGAACGAGCTCTAGCGAGTCGAGCCGAGCTGGCTCGACTCGGCTCGAATTCCAGCCCTTTTTTTCGAAAAGGGGCACTTTATTACTTAAAACATTTAAGCATTACACCCGGCCTCTGTATAACTAAGATGCACACAGCCAAAAAATGTCTTCTCATACTAAACAAAAATAAAAAGGCGAAATGCATAAACAGAGTCCGTATAACGCCTAGAGTGGAGGGGGGCCAATCCTAAGATCATGCTGCCACCCATGTTGGATAAAAGTATCCCTCGCCGTAGCCTCCAATCGTGTACACACCTCCGTAAATATGTCTCGATTCTCCACGCGTTGTAGAGATGACCATAAACGAAGAGTCCCGGTACATCTGTAGATAACCTGCATCAGAGAAGTACTTTTATCATTAAAAACCTTATCATTTCTACATAGCCAAAGCGACCAAATAACGGCAAGCGCTCCCACCCTGAGAAAAGTTCTAAACCTGTGATCAATCCCATGTAACCAGTTGCCAAATACATTAGCAACACTACAAGGAGGATACAAGTCAGAAGCTATTTGGATGACTGACCATATAGAACGAGCCAATTTGCATTGGAAGAATAAATGTTTTATTGTCTCATCATGGTGACAAAAGACACATGGCGGACTTCCATGCCAATTCCTCTTAATAAGGTTATCTTTAGTAAGAATGACTCCGCGACGAAGATACCATGCAAATATTTTATTTTTAAGAGGTATCTTCATCTTCCAGATCTTCTTATTATTATCAACTGGCACATCAGACTGGATTAACGCTCTATACATAGACTCCAGTGAGAATTGACCATTCCCATGAAGGTTCCATCGAAATACATCAGACCCATGTGACAGGTGCACCGTGGATAACCGCTGGAGCAGGATGTTCCACGATTGAAGTCTGGGTCCAATTAAATCTCTTCTGAACGTCACATTTGGCGGAAATGATTCCATTACGGTGGCGATTGTATCACCCTTGTGGCGCACAATGTTGTATAGAGCCGGATATTGTTCCCGGAGTGTGGCATTTCCTAGCCACTTTTCCTCCCAGAATCTAATTTCCGATCCGTCCTTGATCGAGAAGGATCCATAGCAGAAGAAATATTTCTTCGTAGCCATTAGACCCGCCCAAAAGTGGGAATCCCCAGGCTTCCAGTATACTTGGGATACCGCCTTGGTGCCCACATATTTCCTCCTTAGGAGGGTTTGCCATACACCTTGTTCCGTCATAAATTTGAACAACCATTTGCCGAGGAGGGCCCTATTCTTAACCTCAAGGTCATGAATACCTTGGTCTTTGGGACGGCAAACCACACTCCATTTGGTCAGTCGATATTTCTTTCTCTCGCTATCTCCTTGTCAAAAGAATCTTGATCGGAAATAATCCAATCTATGTAAAACTCCTTTAGGCAACTGGAAGAAGGAAATCATATATAGTATCATATTACTTAGTATTAAATTTATGAGGACCAATCTTCCACCCAGAGACAGCAGTACTAAGTCTTTTTTGTAGTCTCTCCTCGACGTGTTTCCATTCACCTAAGACAAAGTAATATACTTTTTATTTTTGAAAATCTAGAGATGGTACTCAATGTCTGTCAAATATTTAGCCACGTTGTTTCCTGTGGCTGTCAAAGTTTTGAGTGATCCGTATCTAAAACAAGGGCGTGATCTCAGTATGTGGCCACAAGTCGATGCCCCGTCCGTCCTCCAGCTCCTGCGCCTGTCCCGCTTGGATGGGTGTAAGTTTATACGCTGGTATTTATTTTGCAGGTGTATATTACCAGTCAACATGTGATTTCCGCCTAGAAAGAAAATAATGCGTCAAGGCATGTAATAACTTAATTAAACAAGCCAAATACGGGCGGAAATGATACGCCAAGCGGTGCCTCATTGTTTTGTCCGTGTCCCCGATGGATCATTAGTTTCCTATATACAAGGGTAGCTATGGCAAAGAGCATCACTCTCGAGTGTTACCTACACACTCTGTGTCCTGTGCATGGCGATTCTCACCTGGTGGCCTTGTAAAAAGCCATTCCTGTTGTTGACAGCAAGGCATTCCGTTTCTGTCGAGAGCAAATCATATCTCATATCTGGTGAGAGCAAACAAAGCGCTAGTCGACGCCGGTGATGCAGAGAGGTCGACCCCAGTGCTAGAAGGCTCCCTTTGTCCTTTGCTCCCACCACCCCACTCATTTCTATGACTCACCATACCAGCATTTATCATCGATGCAAATGTGTTGCTCATACCGACAAATCCGTAGTTTTCATCTTTGCTTTCCTTTGCTAGCTTCTACGGCCTCGCAATTTGGGCACGTTTGGCTGCTCATGCATGCTCCATGCTGTGCTGAAATCAGTATAATCACATGCATGATTGAGGACTTATATGGACCAGATTGCTGCTCACAATCACATGTATTGCTGCTATGCGCTTAGAGACAAATGGGAAAGGTTTACAATGGAACAAGAGGTGCTGGCTGGGGCTAATATGGACCACCCCCTGTGGCTACGGTTTTTTTCACTGCCATGGCTTACTAAAAATGGTGTTTTGGTGTTTTTGATAAAATTCCTTAAATGGAGGAGCGCTCTGCTGTCCATGTCTCTGTCATTGCCCCGCGCGCTGCTCCGAGCTCCGAGATTCTATCTATATAACTTGCCTTGGATTCTTGGCCCGTTTTCGTATATAGGAGATCCATATCTTCCTCTCTAACGGGAGCAGAAACGTACGGCTCTTCTTGCTCTGCCCACACACCAAGAGCTCAAGTAAGCATTAGTAATTGCCCTTAGTAATTCTGTTTCAGTTGAAAGGCAGATTAATATTCGATTTCCCGTTTCTTGGCTACCTTACTTTTGTTTGCTCACCTGGGCATGCAATGAATATGCAGGAAATAGCTAGCTAGTGTGGTAATCAATGGCGCTACCAGCTGCTCCTCCCGGCCCCGGTCAGGAACCGCCGGCGGGGAAGCAGTTGAGCTACCAGCTCGCCGCTGCTGTGAGGAGCATCAACTGGACTTACGCCATTTTCTGGTCCATGTCCACCGGCCTACGCCCACCTGGGTAATAAACCAATTCATACCTATATATACATCCGTACAGACTACATTCATGTATATATGTAGCTGGTCACAAGTTTGTACTCTCTTGAAGCAAGTTCGTACTTTTCATGTCCGGAACCTGTCGGTTCGTTTTTGTAGAGTTCTGACATGGAAGAACGGCTTCTATAACGGCGAGGTAAAGACAAGGAAGATCATCAGCTCGACCACGACGAAGCTTACCGCCGACGAGCTCGTCCTGCAGAGGAGCGAGCAACTGAGGGAGCTCTATGAGTCGCTCTTGTCCGGCAAGGCGGACCACGGTGCGAAGCGTCCCGCTGCCTCACTGTCGCCGGAGGATCTCGGGGAAGCCGAGTGGTACTACACGTTAAGCATGACTTATGCCTTCCGGCCTGGTCAAGGGTACATATGCAACTACTCCTATATGCACAAGACAAAAGTTTTTCTACTATATGCCCTAGCTAGTTTAATTGTATTGGAGATGCGTGCATTCAGTTTTACAGATACATGGTGAAACATTACGGTACACTCTTAAGACCAAAATGAAACCTGACAAAATTACATAAAAACACGGGGATACAACTTTCTTTTACTCCGACACATGGTGTAAATTTTCGACGCGCCGGACAGGAAGAAAAACGGACGAAACATTATGTAATACTCTAAACAAGTCAAGCTAGTCTTTTGTACTACTTATTTGGCTGTAGAGTGAAAATGTTCTTGCTGAAGTGTTTGTTCTTTAAGCGTAAGTTAATATTGTATGAGGCATCGTATTATCAACCACCTTTTATTTTTCTTTCAAGTCGGTTTTTAAGCCATTAGTTTGAAATCCGACGACTGTGGTTCATCTTGTTTCCTCCCCCAACCCAAACCAGTCAAGGTTCTTCTTATCTTCCTGTGGCGACTCAACATCCTCGTCCCTGCCTCCGGCGAGGTCCCGGGGAGCCCCCCCCCCCCTGTCGACGAGCTCAGGCACTATCT
>LR738713.1:873889870-873939175 GCA_902687465.1 Secale cereale
CAAGGGGCCAGGCCATGTACATGATGATAGGAAGGCTCCTAACACTCTACTCTAACTCTTGCTGTAGAGAATCTGTAATTATCGTGAGAATCTCTAGCGAATGTAGCGCATGCATGTGGCCTATATGTGAAGGGCTGTGTCTGACAATGTAATTGCTTTTGTAATCCCTTTGAAATAGCAGCGCCAAGTTGTTTTCTTTTCAAACCGAATAACTCTTTGCCCCCAATTTTCAATGAAGAAAACCGATAACTACAACAACATGGTTAACACGACCTCCACACACAAACATCCAAGACATAGGCAAAGTCGATGAAGGGCTACGTACAGCCTACCAAAACCAGTAAATCAACCAAGACTGAAAACAACAAACATCAGCTCAAAATGAAGTTACTACTCACTCTAAACGCCAGCAACAGAATCACCAGATCTCTCAGATCTTTGATGCTACTGAAAAAATGCCCCTCCCCTAGCACACATGTCGTCCCCTGTGGGCGACACGGGTGGCGGCGCCGCTACCTCTCCCCTCCGACCCGGCGCCGCCACCGGCCTCCCTAGCACGCGGTCGGCCGGAGCCGGACGGCAGGCTCGGGCGCGACCACAACGGTGGTGGCGAGGCAGCGGGGTGGGCTGGTGGTGGCGCGGCGGCTAGAAGGTCATGTGCCACGGATCTAGTCCAGGCGGCGCTCGAGAGTGGACGGTGGCGCCCAGGCATGTATGCAAGGTGGTGTGCGGCACTGAGGCTGGGCATGAAAGGCGTCGGCGGGCTGGAGCTAGTGTCGGTGGCGGCGGCGGCGGGCCTCGGGACGATGCTAGCAGACCCCAATGATCCGCGCCCCCGGTCGAGGTGGGGCTCCTTGCATGTGGATCGACGTCGGGGATGTGCAGTCCTGACCGACGGCGGTTCCGCTCTGACCCCAAGGATGCACCTACGGATATCGCTTCCCTCTAGGGGGGCATTGATATGGGTCCCCTCAAGGTGCCAGGGGTCCGGGGTAAAAATCCTAGTCCATCTCTCGTTCTCGACGACAGTGGCGCACGGTGTTATCACCCTCTTGAGGGCGTCGTTGTGGACCCTCAGTTCCTCTTAGTTGCAGATGGCTTATGGCGTCGGGTTTGCCTTCTCTCTGGCGTAGTGCATCCTTTCCTCTGGCGAGGGGTGGTTTCGATGACCGCCTATCTTGTAAACGCGTCTCGTGGTCTCCGTTCTCGGTCCTTGCCATCTTTTTTTTAGGGAATCCTTGCCATCTATTGGCAGGAGCGACGCTCCATGGCCCGGAGCGAGGGGGCAATCTTGACGATGAGTTAGCCCTCTCCGGAGATGTCTAGGTGTGTTCGGGTCCTCGTGGCATAGTGGTTTTTGTTGGTGGCACAGCTCCGGTCCTCTTCAGTTGTGTTGGTTGTAGTGTGCTAGGGGTGGCCTCTCCAGCTTTTCATGTACAGGCTTTATTTTCCGTTCCGACCGGCTTGTATGAGGGTTTTCTCACCACTATGTATCGGTTCGGCTATTTGTGTCTCTATTTATAAATGGGGCTAAAGCCTGTTTCGAGAGAGCAACAGAATCACCACATTCTTCCAATCCTGCTTGTCTTCTGATCCCATCATCTACTTCTTACGAAGAACACATTGCATTGGAATCGATGCACATAACTAAAGAGTAACGAAGTAGAAATAATTGGAAGAAACATTAACCGTACCGTACCTGTGCCTATGTTGTTAGCCTTGTCACCCACAAAACGACAGAAAGCAAGGTCGACGCTAGGAAGGATCACATTCTGTTGGGATTTTCAGCCTACCAAATTCTTCCAAATCATATCGTTCTGTTGGGAGTCCGTTTTTACTAGACCGGCCAGTACGCATGCAAACTCAAGTCAGGGACAAGCTCTAGTATCACTCGCTGTTTCCGGGCTCAAGATTGTGACAGCTAACGGCAGAATCAAATTCCATCAAGGTACCTGACAATCATACAATCCTACACCTAAAGCTAGCGCCATGTCTGATGTCTCCGCGGTGGCCTGTGGCGCAGCTCATGTGCCTGCCCACGCCGGCCATGTTTACTTGGGGATGGCCTAGCCTAACTACATGGTATGGTGCGCCAAGTCGGCAGTTCCCACTTGATGGCCTGCTAGAAAGACAAATATTATGGTACAGAGGGAGTAGCATGAACT
This sequence comes from Secale cereale, assembly GCA_902687465.1. Classification (NCBI taxonomy): domain Eukaryota; kingdom Viridiplantae; phylum Streptophyta; class Magnoliopsida; order Poales; family Poaceae; genus Secale; species Secale cereale. The sequence goes on from LR738713.1 coordinate 873,892,036, forward strand.
ACCGAATTGGCACATGCATGCACGCAGCATGTACAAGGCCACCACCGATATTTGTCGATTTTGTTTTGTTTCGAGCATGCATATTCATAGCCCTCCCTCATGTTGAAATATTGCTCCAAAAGGTAAGGTAATTTCTCCACCACACTTGCCAGCTGAAATATTGCTAGACATTGCTTTTCTAGTTTATTGTTCTCTTCCGGCCGGTAACAAACTAGCAAGTTGCACAATGGATCAAGTCGCTAGAGATTATGACGTGATAGCATATATCATCACCAGCTTGAGTATACAATAACTAAAAAAAATATTAACTTTGCTCGTAGCTAGCTCTCTGCTGACCGGCGACACGACAACGCAAACTTCTTTGATTGTCATCCTCAGCCTCATCTCAAGAGATTAGGTGAAGAATCAAGATTTGCGCCCTTATTTCTGTATCTTCAGTCACCAAGAAGAACACAACAAAAATGATACACATGATGCAAGGCCACAATGCAAAATACAAATTGCATCAATACAAGGCCACCAACACAAAACGAGGCAAAATTTAATGACGGCTCCTTGTACAAGCAAACATGCATGCATGCAGTGATAAATGACGCTAGCTACGTACTACTACCTCCGTCCTGATTTATTGATCCCTATAGTATTTTGTGCCAAATTTTAACTAGATATTTAACTAATAAAATATTAATGCATGTCATAAAAAAATTATATCATTGGATTTGAATTTGAACATAGTTTCCGATAATACTATTTTTTGGTCAAAATTTGACATTAAATACAATGAGGACCAATAAACCAGAACGGAAGTAGTACTGGTACTTCCGCTCAGTTTCATATCCATTGCTTGCGTCTGCTCATCTCCTTCTTCTCTCCTTCCTACCTCGTCCATCCCATCTTCTCCTTTGGCTAGTGGAGGCAGCAGCCGCGGAAGTAGTACTATTTGTGAAACATAGCCTGAATAGACGCAAAGTAGCCAAGATCTAAAATGTTTTCATCCGGAGAGTTAGGTGCCTGAGATACCATCCTAATGTCCCAACCGCCCGCCTGTGCCGCCTCTCTAAGACTTCCTTGTCATTCATCGAAACATGAGTTTTGGCATTGTTCACAACCGGAATAGGTTTGAGCTCCAAAGCCCCACGTTTTCTGTTCTTGCTCTTCTTCAAGGCAGCCTTCTTCTCAACAAATGCCCACACACCGATCTTGCCATCAAAGGTGCAATTTCCATCAGCATCGAACCTCGGTCTCGCAACGGCGCACAAGAACATAACTTTCGCTATGTAGTTCTTGTTCCTCACGCTTCTCTTTGGATTTGGTTCCGCGGGGCCCAAGTAAAGTTTCTGGCTTTTCTTCGTGCAGTAGAACCACTTTTCATCTATATATATATATATATATCAACTTGATCATATCCTGCCTTGAACACAGGATTTTCCGGACGGCTCTCGGGCACCAAATGGGAAAGGCAGTACCGTACACGTTCCTTGATGTTTTCATCTGTTAAGTCAGGCTTAAGTGCATTTGAGTGACGCCTTCAACCGCTTGAAAACAGTGGTGCTCTTCATATGCATTGACGCCGAAAGATCACATATAGTCGTCCGCTGACCCAAGGGTAGTGCCTCCATCACGGCAGTGTCTATCTCAACCCTTTTACGTCCACAATTTTTTGCCTTCTTGTTGATCACAGAGTTGACTCCATGAAGGGTTTTGGCATGTATTCCATATGCGCCTAAGACTCCTCTGGGAAACATTCAAGAGCTGTGCCAATCATATCTTTCAGGAAGACCACGCTTCAACCTACCATTACCATCTCCTTTTTACAATGTTTCCGAAACGATCTGCACACAAATGACCACACTATTTAGTTCATTGCTTACCGTTGAACTTTACAGCTACTGTTTCACATTACAGTCACTTGTTGTGAACCATCAGCTAACTACTCCTATACACTATGCACTCCCTAACCATCATCAGAGTATAAACTAATGCAACCTCTAACATGACAACCTTAACGAGTACCATGCAAAACCGAAGCTAACACGTAGATGGAGCTAAAAACTTACTGAGATCAACGCCCACACCGTTTGTGGCATCAACCGGGTTCTTCCTCGTCGCCGGCCGTGCTCGACGAGCCACCCGCTCCAGAGGTGCCAGCCCCCGTGCCACAACTGCTGCCCACACCGTCCGTGTCATGGCGCGCTCCGGAGGTGTTGCCGGACCTTGCCGTGGCATAAATCCACGTAGCCCACCGTTCTTTGGACGGCACGCCCGAAACCATCACGACGACACGACCCATGATGACGACGCGGCCTCTCGACCGGTAAGCCCAAGGCTGCCGGAACCACGGGCGCTGCTGGCCTGCTCGAAGCTGTGTTTTGAATTTCGGCTGAAAAAATGGATTTCGGCTGAATTTCGGCCATCTCGGCCTGGGGCGAAATCGGTCTTTGGCCGAAATTGATCGAATTTGACAAATTTTGGTCAAGTTTTAGCCAAATTTTAGTCATATTTTGGTCTAATTTCGGCCGAAATTTTTGAAAATGGCCAAAATTCGGCCATCTCGGCCCCAAGAAAAATCTCAAACCGAAACTCAAAACACAGGCTCGAAGCTGCCGCCACCGCTGCCGACATGCTCGATGTTGTTGTGCTCGCGGCCGGCCAAACCAAGTCGCCCGCCGTTTCTTCCGCCGCCTCGTCCAGTATAGTATAGTTCGACTAAGCCTGTGCGTCGAAGCCGCCTCGTCTGCGGCCAACCATCCCGAGGGCGGCATGCCCACGTCCGGCCCATGCGGCGTTGGACGAGGTCTGGCCGGTGCGCCACCCTTTGGTGATCACGCGACCGATGATGCCGAGCCTCCCTCGCCCGCTGGCTCCACGGGAACCTCCTCCACCGCCACCATGGATGTCGTCTTCAACCTCCTCTACACGGACGTTCAAATCAGGAAACATGCTTCGGTGTACAGCTGCTGGTCTACAACTTGATGCGCTTCCGTATGAAAAGCGGTGGAGTATAAATAGCAAACCGACGAGTGTTGGTGCCCACGAATGTTTGGAGAAAATGGCGCCGGTGAGTTTTTGCAACGCGCGCAGCCGGTTTAATTTATCAGTTTTTCGGACGCCCAATGCATGCTCGACGTGCAGGTCTGCATGGCTGCATGCAGCGCGCGAAAAAAGGCGGAAGAGAGCAGTGTGCGGGATGTAAACGTTTCTTCTTTCTTTCCTATGAATCACATGTAACCATGTACCTCTCTCTGTACTTTTTTCAGTTTGGAAATATAAGGTTCAGGCCGACGTAAGCCCGCCGATTGACGTGTCAAAAAAAAGTTTCAGTTTCATATATGCAAGTAACTAATCAAGGACATGGAGAAGCTGCTTGGAGACGGAGAGGAGATCCATGGTGCCATGGTGGATGACCAAATTTTGTGCCGCTGCTGCTCCTGCTCCTCGCCGTCTCCGAGCTGAGGAAGCAGAGCTCCTCCGTGGCCATCCTCAGCTCAGACTTCCCCTTGTGTATCTTCATCCTTTCTATCTCTGCCTCCATCTCTGCTAGCTACTACTACCTTAGCTTGACATCTGGCTCCATTAGTCCCCCTAGTTATACACACACACGTCTTCAACCGATTTGGATGGCGAGCTGCTAATAGGCTAGGTATATACGCATCGTAGCATGTTGCTAATTTTGCTGGCTGTGGCACATTATTACTTTCGTTTGCTTTGCTCCGGTTGTGGGCCAGATTCGAACTTCAGACCTTGTTTTGCACTTATTTTAATAAGATGACTGCATGCATCATTTTGATGCAAAGGCCGGAGGTTATCCTCCTTTTCAAAAAAAAAAATACACACACATTCATGCCTCATCTTCTGCCATTTCTTGGAGCAAATGATTGGTGTCGACTTCTTGATGTTATTCTGTGATGTAATACTAGTTGTGTGTTGAAGCTATCCTCTATGCATGTGAAGTCAGGCAGAAGCAGCAAGTGGTGTATTGTAATGTTAGGAGTAAAGTAAGAGGTGGTGGCTCTGTCGCCTATCTTGTAAGCAGATGATTTGATTCAGTTGATGCAGCTGGACTTGCACTTGTTGTGATGTTGTTAAGCCATTGGTAATTAATTTGGATAAGACTCTTCTAGCTTGCACAAATACTATGTTGTTAAAAAGGCAGTCAAGTACTAAATTGGCCTTCTCTAAATAGCAAGTTGCCTTCTTTTTAATTGGAGATCATCCCTCGGGAGTGACATATAAGATGCCCTCGCAAAGTAGACCAACAAGAATGGCATATTTTATCAGAGAGAACTGCTTTACGTAAGGGATGTATGCATATATGAACATCATGTCATCATCTAGTTGGAGCAGAAAAATCATCATGTCATCATCCATCAACCCAGCTATCAATGCAATCGTGCTTGAAAGTTATACCTTTATTCTTTTGCATAGATCACATCAATGATAATAAAAAGTTCATATTCTAATCCCATAGGGAGTGGTGACTTCACATAAAAGAAGTATAGTTGATAAAAATTATTGGAAATTAACAAACATAGCATTGGTCATTAATGCAATTCATGAAAGAATAATAAAGTAAGAGATATTTCACATATAAATATACTATCATGGATAACTTTTATGATTGTGAGCCCTCATTAATTAGTTCAAATTAAGTAACTGATGTTGGACAAGGAACACAACATAATAGGTCATGTTTACTTATATTCACATAGAAGTTATATTGTCATGGATCATCTACATGTGGTGCTTGCTTATAATCTCTTATAGATTACTGGAGGGACTTTGTTTAACCTGGTGCTTGTAGAAGCAGCAACGGACTACATGTATAGACGTGTTGGGCCCATTGTGCATGGCAATCCTAGCAGTAATAATCTGTAAAGAAACGCCTAACCTAACTACAAAATCTGTTCCAGGTTGGCTAACACATGTATAGACCACGACGCCTATATATCAAGGTCAAACCGTGCTTGTGAGCTGGGGGTTTCGAAATAAGAGAAGGAAGTTAAGAAGATGTGATGGATGGATGAATAAAGAAACCATCCATCTGTGAGGAATCATCATCGGTTGTATAATCTTAAATGCATATATGTGTGCGTTGCAGGGACCACTGCAACGCATGATCCAAATCCAGATCCAGATTCTAGTGTAGTACAGTAGTAGATTTTAGTCTTATATATGAGCGTGATTTGCCTCTCGAAATGGACAGACTAGCTACACATTAACATGCACCTTTCTTTTTGATAAAGACATTAACATGCACCTTACGTTCACCAATGATGATCAATGGTGTTGGTCTATATATTTGTCCGGTGAGGCATACGCGTGCATCATTTTTTATATGGTTAAATTGAGCAACCATCTTTAATTAGATGGAGATCCGTGTGACGACATAAGTGTGTGCATGCAAGGTTCCTTTTATCAGTGAAGGGTCTTAACTCAAAATATAGGATCAGTGCGATACAAAATGAAATCATTTCTGCATAGCCATAACGACCAAATCAAGGCTAACGCTTCCATCCTAATCGACGAGCATGCAGAACTTTTGTTACACCCCCATCCAGCCAAATTGCCACACATGTTGGCAACATTGCATGGAGGGTTTAAGTCGGGCGCGATCTGAATGATTGACCATGTACATAGTATCATATAAGTCTCGTTCTGTTTGAGATTCCAGCTAAATATATCTCATGTTGTCGGAAGCTAGTCACTCTAGGAGGTCGTGCTGTGGGTGTCGCAGCCGGGCATCTCGGCCTCCACCGGAGCAGGCGGGAACTCCCGGAGAACACACACACACTCAGAGAGCAGGAGCCAGCCACCACGGTGAGAGCCACCCCACTCCTCCCTCTCTCCCGCGGACCCTGAGACGCACGAGCGCGGGCACGGGCGCGAAGAGGGATTGCGTGTGAGAGGATGGTGTCCATGGAGCCCATGGACATTGACTGGAACATGGTGGTGTAGCGCTTCGTGCGGGATGAGACCCGCAAGGGCATCGAGGCGCCACATTGGGCCGACCTCGGCGACGCCTGGTTCTAGCGCCCCGGTATGCACGATTCCGCTCACGCTCCCTTCCTTCCCCGCACCCGCCGGCATCTCTACTTGGTTGCTCCCCTTCCTCTCCCACGAGGAGACGACCGACACGGCGAGGAGCTATTCGATTTCAATGGTGGTCTAAATCGGCGGTTGTGGCTGATGGGTCCGACGACGAGCTTGACCGGCTCTTAATCCGGAGCTCGTCCATGGCGATTGCGGCACCAGTACGGGCGCGGGGGCAGCGGCGCGCATTGAAGCAACACCAGCGGCGCGCAGGAGAGGGGGGAGAACTGAAATTTATACTCCGGCCCATCACGGTGGAGTATATTTAGGGAGAATTTGGGATCGGAGTAAAGAAAATTACTCCCTTACGGCGGATTGAGGATCGGCTAGGTGCCGCTAGTAGAGTAAAACCGATTTTTACTCCTCTAACTGGCTATACGGAAACGGTTAGAAATGCCCTTAGGTCCGCGTCATTGTCATTGTCATCCTCATGTCAAGTCAAGTGATTAGGTAAAAAAATCATGTTTTCTTTGGTTTCTGTATCTCGCAGTCGTTGCTTTCTTTTTCTAATTTAATTTAAGTCTTTGCTTTTTTAATTTATTCTCTTTTGCTAACAAACTATAAAGTTGCACACAGGATTAAGTAGAGATTATGACGTAATGGCCTATTATTGAACAACGATAATTTTGACGGCAGATGGTCGTTTATGTTCAATGCTATTATTGAGAGCTTGGATCTCCGGGAGATAGAGCTTTCCGGCCGTCAATTCACCTGGGACAATTCACTACCAAACCCGACTTATGAGAAGCTAGATCATGTTCTCTCTAGTGTGGAGTGGGAACAGAAGTTTCCCATGGTTACCGTTCAGGCTCTGTCGAGAGCTATTTCGGACCACACTCCTCTATTGGTAGATTCTGGGGAGGCAACATATACAGGGAATAAGAATATTTTCTCCTTCGAGCTAGCGTGGTTTGAACGAGAAGGTTTCTTGGACATGGTTGCCAGGGAATGGGCGAAGGGTGAAGGCGGTAGCTCGGCCATTGACAGATGGCAGCATAAGATTAGGCATTTAAGGCAGTTTTTACGAGGTTGGGCTAAGCATCTTAGCGGTGTGTATAAGGTTGAAAAGGAGAAGCTTATCAACCTTATTCAGATTCTTGATGTTAAAGCAGAGTCATCTATCCTTTCGCCCGGTGAACTGGAGGCTAAGGTAATGGCAGAAGCTAGGTTGAAAGAATTGCTGCGGGAGGAAGAATTGAAATGGGCACTTCGAGCTAAAGTGCGTGAAGTTATCCAAGGGGATGATAACACACAATTCTTTCACTTGATAGCTAATGGTAAACACCGAAAGAAAAAAATCTTTCAGCTTGAGCAGGATGAAGGAACGATTGTAGGGCAGGAGAATCTCAAACTCTACATCACTGACTATTATAAGCGGCTGTTTGGGCCCCCGGATGATAGTTTCGTGTCTCTGGATGAGACCCGAATTCAGGATGTCCCTCAACTAGCGTCAGTGGAGAATTCTATCTTATCTGCCCCGTTCTCGGAGAAAGAGGTGTTGGATGCGATTACGCAGATGAAGAATAATAAAGCTCCTGGCCCGGATGGTTTTCCGGCAGAGTTTTACAAAAGGTGCTGGCATATTATTAAGGCGGATCTACTTGCGATGTTCCAGGATTTATTCGATGGACATCTGCAACTATTTCACCTAAATTTTGGTACTATAATGTTGCTTCCTAAGAAAGCAGAGGCGAATCGAATAGAGCAATTTCGACCAATCTGTCTTCTTAACGTCAGTTTTAAGGTGTTCACCAAAGTGGGAACCAATAGATTGACGTAGATCGCTCATAGTGTGGTGCAGCCTTCTCAGTCGGCTTTCATGCCGGATAGAAACATCCTGGAAGGGGTTGTTGTCCTCCATGAAACGCTCCATGAAATCCACACGAAAAAACTTGATGGGGTAGTTTTTAAGGTGGACTTTGAAAAAGCATATGATAAAGTCAAATGGCCGTTCCTTCAGCAAGCTTTAAGAATGAAAGGATTCGATCCATCCTGGAGAAAACAGGTGGACTCCTTCACTCAAAAAGGCTGTGTCGGAGTAAAGGTCAATGACGATATTGGTCATTTCTTCCAGACTCACAAGGGGTTAAGACAAGGGGACCCGATGTCTCCTATTTTGTTCAACATTGTAGCAGACATGTTAACAATCCTTATTGGTAGAGCAAAGGAGAATGATCAGGTAGGGGGTCTCGTTCCTCATCTAGTGGATGGAGGACTTTCTATTTTACAGTATGCGGATGACACGATTCTTTTCATGGAGCATGACTTGGCTAAGGCGAGAAATATGAAACTTGTGCTTTGCCTTTTCGAGCAACTCTCGCGGTTAAAGATTAACTTCCATAAGAGTGAATTGTTTTGCTTTGGAAGAGCCAAAGATGAACAAGAAGCTTACATGCAGCTATTTGGATGCGGGGTAGGGTCGTTACCGTTCATATACCTTGGCATTCCGATCCACCATCGGAAACTCTCTAACAAAGAGTGGAAGAGTCTGGAGGACCGTTTCGAGAGCTGCTGGAAGGGTAAGCTTTTGTCATATGGGGGCCGATTGATTCTAATTAATTCGGTACTTACGAGTATGCCTATGTTTCTTCTGTCCTTTCTCTTGATCCCAGTAGGGGTAAGGAAACGACTTGATTTCTATCGATCGCGTTTCTTTTGGCAAAGTGATGAGGTGAAGCGCAAGTATAGGTTGGCTAAATGGGATGTTATTTGCAGACCGAAGGACCAAGGAGGTCTTGGAATTGAAAATTTGGAGGTTAAAAATAGGTGCTTACTCAGCAAGTGGCTGTTTAAGTTATTCTCTGAGACTCAGGCTACATGGGCCCAGATATTACATAACAAATACCTTACAACCAAGACACTAGCTCAGGTGACAGTTAGACCAACTGATTCACCCTTTTGGAAAGGACTGATGAAAGTAAAGTCAGCCTTCTTCAATAGAACTCAGTTCTTGGTTGGCAATGGTGCTTCCACAAGATTTTGGGAGGATACATGGCTGGGAGAGACGCCCCTAGCTACTCAATATCCTTCTCTTTACAACATTGCTCAACGTAAAGAAGATTACGTTGCATCAGTGTTACAGTCAACTCCTCTTAATATTCAATTCCGAAGGGCGCTGGTTGGTCACCGCTGGGAAGCCTGGCTCCATTTGGTGAGAAGATTGATGGATGTCTCAGCAGACAGACCGTATTCATTGGAAACTGACTAAGAACGGGACGTTTTCAGTGAAATCGATGTATTTAGATCTAATCAACTCGGTGCCCATCCCTAGGACTGCTCACATTTGGAAGGGCAAAGTACCCTTACGAATTAAAGTGTTTATGTGGTTTGTTCATAAACAAGTAATTCTCACTAAGGATAACCTAGCCAAACGTAACTGGGATGGGTCTTTGAGATGTAGTTTTTGTGACAAGGAAGAATCAATTAAACACCTCTTTCTCGATTGTCCTATGGCTAAAGTTTTATGGCGTTCGGTCCATATAGCTTTTAATATTACGCCGCCTACTAGTATCACTACGTTGTTCGGGACGTGGTTGAATGGAGTCGCGAAAGAATTAGCGAGCCATATACGTGTGGGTGTTTGTGCCTTATTATGGGCTATATGGAATTGCAGGAATGATTTGATTTTTAACAGATCAACAAATGTTCATTTTTTGCAGGTTATTCACAGGGCCACTGCTTTGATCCGTATGTGGTCGCTACTCACTCCGATGGATGCCAGGGAGCGTTTGGTTACTGGGTCTATCCGTTGGGAGATGGTAGCTCGGGCTATCTTCAACCGATTTGGATGGCGGTCATGTAATAGGATAGGAGTTTAGGTCATGTTTACAACAACGCATCCGATTGTGTCCTCACGTTTTTTTCTAGCTCAGTCTGAGCATTTTGTAACTTTGTTTCGCATACTTGGAGACCTTGACCTTGATTTTTAATAAGATGGCCGTATGCATCAGTTTGATGCAGAGGCCGGGGAATACCCCTTTTCTAAAAAAAAAATGACGTAATGGCCTATATTATCATTAGTTTGAGCATATGATAACTAGAAAAATATCTTTGTGCGTAGCTATCTTTGTGCTGACCGGTGACAAAAACAATGCAAACATCTTTGGTTTTATTGCCGTGAGATTGCAAGTGGCTTTATTAGATCAATGATTGGCCTAATCTCAAGATATTAGGTGAAGAATCATTATTTGCTTGGTTTCTATATATCTTACAGTCAGCAAGAAGAAAACAACAAAAATATTACACCACCTATAAAAGACGAAGAAGAAGATGATTTGATAGCTTTTGCGGAAGCATGAACGGTGCTGTCACCTTTTCGCTTCTCTACGCACAAGTTCACAAATCTTATATTTGGTTCATCCAAATCAGTTATTTGAAGTCCTCTGACGATACATTCAACCGGCCATTAAACTACACGTACAACAACAAATACAACGCAGACATCTGTGAAAGCTTAAACAAAAAGGAGCCGACAAAAATAAGTCCTTAACTTTCAGTTCGCAAGGCAAGGTAGGCTAATTATCTTATTATGTGGTAAATCGGTAGATATGCAGTCATCAGCTGACTGGTCGTCCTAGCTTGTGTTTCATGTGGATTTCAGCCTGTCCAGCCGGTGCTTTACCTGTAAATTAATTAACCACCATGAGCCGCATCAGCAAATATATGGCGATTCATTAAGGAGATGTACGTGTGGATGTGGAACACTGACCAAAATGGCATTGATCTCCTCTAGCAAAGGCTGTACAATGGAGACCAAGATCATTTTTTCGAAACGGAGGCAAAAGTTTTGCCTCATCTCATTAATAAAGAAGAAGAGAATTGTCCGGTTAATTAACGGAAAACCGGACGAAAACCGTTACAACATGCCCACACAGGACACAGGGCGACCTGGCAACCCACACAAGAACGCACACACGTCGTCGAGGAGAGAACGCCGTGGAGGTTGCAACCCGGTGCCATCGTCATCACACCTCCCCGAGGGCGACTCCGACTCCACCATCGACGACCACCGATGTAGCCCTCACCGCAGACAAACGCCGAGGCCTGCGCCGGCCAATGCCAAACAGTCAACCGCACGCGCCGGCTACTAGGCAGCTCCGACTCTGTCGAAGAGCATTGTAGGGGAAAAGCGCTGAGCCTGCGCCGAGCCAGCGCCGGAACCGACCACCCGCCTCGCGTCATCGTTGCCGCAAGGGCCCTTCCTCAGCAGCTCCGACTCCAGAAAGACAAAGTGAGGCACGGCAACCCCTCGAACACGCCGGACAAGACCGACTACCAACACTCAGCTGCAAACCAACTCCGCTCGAAGCCGCCACCGTTGCCACACAAGAAGCCGCGCCAACCATCCACATCGCCAGCCGGGCACCTGCCGACCGCGATTTCATGCGTGTCCAGCCCCGGGAAAGCGCAGAGGGGATCGATGACCTTCAAGGCGACGCCCCCAAGGGGGTAGCGACGTGGGAGAACGACGCCGTCGCCCGACTCACGCCGGAGTCTTAGGCTTTCGCCCGAAGGCCATGGTCCGAAGGTGCTGGGCAAGGAAAGGCTCCACGACGACCCCCCAAGGAGGAATAACGACGTCCGCGGACATCGTGCCGTCTAGGCTTTCGCCCGGAGCCACCTAGCCGAGCACCCCCACGCAACCGATGGTGCAGCACCACCGGTCCGCAAGCCCGCTGTCCCACACACCTCCTGCGCGACGACGGCGCCACCACCACGCAGGAGCCGCCATCAAACCTCGCCGCTGAACAGAACGCCAACGGGCCGGATCCGGCCAAAACCGACCAGATCAGGCAACCTGCCGCCGCAGCGCCGCCACGGCAGGACCCCGAGCAGGGAGGGGGGGCCGCCACCCCACCCCAAAACGCTGGACGGAGCTGCCAGATCGCAGCCCGCCACAGCCGAAGCACAAGCCGGCGCCGCACGGGCACCGGGTCGGAGAATCGCTGCAGGGGTCACCAGGACGCCAAGCCGCCGGCAGGGACGAGCCTCCCTCCACCAGGCCGCCGGCCGAGCCACCATCGCGGCGCGCCCGCTGCAGGCCCGCGAGGGCCCAGATCGAGCCCACGCGCCCCCAGCCGCCACCGCGCGGGCAGCGCCGCACGACCACCGCCGCGCGCCCACCCAGGCGAGCCCGTCAGCGCCGAGGACCTCCCCCGCCGCCGCATCGAAGGACTCTGCCCCGAATCTGGGCGCGCCCCGCGCCACCAGGCAGCCGCGGCCACCGCGCCACACGCCACCGAAAACGGGAAGCCCCGCCGCCACCTTCCCCGGGCCTCGCACGGGATTCTCCTGCAGGTCCTCCGGTGGCGGCGACGCAGAGGAGAGGGAGAGGGAGGGGCTAGCGGCGGCGGCGAGATGGGCTTCCCCCGTGTCGCCAGAGGTGGGCGACGCGGGGGACGGACATCTTCCCCAAAATCCTCGATATCCTGGCAGTTCCCCATCAGCAACCGAATGAAAATGTCTCTTTCTGGAATGAGACGCAATGCTACCTGACAGTTTACAAGTATGCCCGACACATTAGTTCGGTCAACAAAACTCAAACGAGTCCCTCCGATCCATATTAATTGTCGCTGATTGCTATCAGCGACAATTAATATGGATCCAAGGGAGTATTACCCTTTATTGAAAAGGTGAACTAGATTACTCGCGTGAACAATCTCCAGAAAATTGCTAGCTTATACAGTCATGTAAAATATGTAGCAGCCGTGATGATGGAGGGCAGTATGTCAGCTGATCAAAGTGGTCATACCTTGTAAGCAGCTGATGAGATCCATCCATGGAATGGCTTCAGGGTGCTCTCGTATGCTTCTTCCACCATCTCTTGCAGGCTTGAATCTTGATTCTTCACTAATCTCTCCAGCAAACGTATCGAGAAATTCACCGACCTAAACCGAACGCACTTTGCGACACATGAGAACAAAGATTTTGGAACAAAATTGACATATACGGTATACAGGTACATATGTTGTTAGATGATAAGACAGTCCATGTACATTCAAGTTACCTAGCCAGCCAGATAATTGCCCTGGTACAACTGTTGGCCTTCTTGGAGGTCCCTTCCTCCACTTCCTCTATCACGATCGCCGTCAAGCTCGCATACTTCAAAGAGTCTCTTGCATGGAGATATTGTAATGTCTGCAAACCGAATGATAGATAACTGTAATCACTTCACTGCAATTAACGCACAGAGTCGCTATGCTTAGTTGCTTAGTTATGTGAACAAATGCAATGCAGAATCGCAATATTACCTGAACATTTTGTTGAATGTCTTGCCTGAGGACTAGAAGCGTCGGCCCAATTGCATCTTAACGGCGAAAAACAAAGCATATAGTGAAACAAGAGGAGATGGTAAACCAAGGTTTAAAACATAGTACTAGCTAAGAAATCGAAGTTTAATCCATATTGTTTTCAGTTTCAGTTTTGTTCAAGTAACTAACCAAGGACACGGAGAAGGTGGTTGGAGACACAGAGGAGATCCATGGTGGATGACCTGATTTTGTGTTGCTCCTGATCTTCACCATCTCCTGAGCTGAGCAAGCAGAGGTCCTCCATGGCCATCCTCAGCTCAGACTTGCCCCTATCCATCTCTGCTAGCTACTAGTACCTTAGCTTGACATCTGGCTCGATTAGCCCCCTAGTTATATACACACTGCCATTTCTTGGGACAAATGATGGGGGTCAACTTGTTGATGCCATTTTTGTAATGTACTCCCTCCGTCAACTAATATAAGAGCGTTTAGAATACTAAAGTAGTAATCTAAACGCTCTTACATTAGTTTACAGAGGGAGTAATAAGTAATTGTTATGTCTTGGATGGAGCTATCCTCTATGGGAAGTCAGAGCAGCAAATGGTGTATTATTAGGACTAAAATATAAGGTGGTGGCTCTGTCGCCTAGCTTGTAAGTGGATGATTTGATGCAGCTGGTCTTGTAGGTACTACTACTTGTTTAACAGTTAACCAGCTGGCCTTGTACTTGTTCTAGTGTTGTTAAACCGTTGGCACCCCCAAAAAAAGGACGTCGCCAATTGATTATTGCTCCAGTTTAATTACTGCTAACCAGCTGCCGTGGTTTCAAGGTGATGTTGGAACCGTGGCCTTCCTCTTCCTCTCGTATGCTGCGGGACGTGCGGGACACACTGATGTGATCGGGTTTGTCGGGCGTGTCAGGTGCGCACGGAACGTGTGGGATGCAGCGGAAGCGTGGCGAGTGTGCGTGTATGGTGTGTGTGTGTGTACGCATGTGTGTGTGCGGAGTAGTGGCCACGATAGATAGGCTAGGCTATTGATCCACTGGGAGCCGGACGCGGCGTGCGCGCTGAGCACGTCGTAGGCATGCGGATAGCACCCGTGCATGCAGCAGAGCGGAGTGGGCTGCGTCATGACGGAAGCGTGGGCGGTGCGTTTGCTGCCAAGACGGTAAAGCCGGCTGTAATCATGTTTATCTTCATTCAAGATAGCTAGGTAGTCTATGGCTGCGCCAACACACACCACTTCGCATTGATGAGTTGCTTCATCATGTCATGTAGGCAACCCTTTGTTCTTTTCTTCCACCTCATTCTTCTTCATCGCATTTCCTTTCGGGTGATGCAACATATACTAGGCGTAACTCCATCAATCCTTTAAGGAGGAGCTATCTTCGACCTAAAGTACTTTAAGGGGGTAAAAGCTGAGAAAACTTTCTCTAGGGTAATCCATATGAAAAGCTATTAATTGGGTAATTAGATTCGAAAGTATCAAAATACGGAGTGAATTGCAAAAAACCACCACATTTCTGCAGAAAACACTCTTTTACGTTTTTGCTGCAGAAAACACTGATTTTTTTCTAATTTTTTTAGCCATTTTAACCGTGATTATGACATGTGGGTCGCGCAAAAGCTGACATGGCATAACTGTTGGTCCCTTCTGTTTTTGCATAGGCACCCTTGAGCAAATAAACAAAACGCAATCAGCTCCTGCCAAGCCGTGGCTGCTGCTGCTTGCACGCCGCCGCCGGCTGCTGCTTGCTCCATTGCTACTGCTCCGTTGCCGCGACACAGTTGCTGCTTCCCTGGCGCCGCGTCGCTGCTGCTTGCTCTGCTGTTGCTGCTCCTGCTTGCGCGCTGCTGCTGCTTGCTCCGCTGTTCGTCGTTGCTGCTCTTGCTTGCGCGCCGCCGCTGCTGCTTACGCGTCGCCGTTGCTGCTGCTTCCGCGACGCCGCACCGTTGCTGCTTGCTCCGTCGCGCCGCCGCACCGTTGCTCACGCCGCCGGCCGCAGCGCTGCCGCTTGCTCGGGTGGTGCGCCGCGCCGCGCCGCTCCTCACGCCAGTGTTGCGGGCCGCCACGCTGCCGCTTGCTTCGGTGCTCCACGCCGTTGCGCCGTTGCTCACGCAATTGCTGCGCCGCCACTGCTGCTTGCTCCTGTGCTGGCCCTGGATCCCGACGACCATGAGGGCGAGGACATGCCGCGGCGGATGGTCCTCGCCGGCGTCGAGGGCGCACCTCCTCTAACTGGATCTGGGTGTGTGGGGAGAGTTGTTTTTGGGGAGGGTTTTTTTTTTGGAAAAAGACCAGTCATCACATGTGGATCCATATGTCATAATTGTCATTAAAATGGTCTAAGTCATCAATCAGTGTTTTCTGCAAAAGATTAGGAAACAAATCAGAGTTTTCTGCAGCAAAAACGTAAAAGAGCGTTTTCTGCAAACCTAGACTGAAATGTGGTGGTTTTTTGCAATTCACTCCAAAATACGGGTTACAAACCGGAATGCACTCGTTTTTTGGAGGAGGGAAGGGGGTGGAGAGAATGGAGGGAAATGACGGGGCCGGTGGGAGGAGAAGGCGAGCGCACGCGTCCGTCTTGTGTCCGCGCCGACACAAATCCGGCTAAAAGTGGGCCGGGAATGGGTCGGCAGACGGACGAAAAGCGGACGCGCGTCTGTTTGGGTCGGCGCGTTGGGCCGACTTTTTTGTCCGCGCCGACCCAAACGCCAGCAGACGAAATGGGTCGCCCCGTTGGAGTTGCTCTTAGGAATGTGTATATACGTCATAGTGTCTTTATCTAGTTGGAGAAGAAAATAATCATGTCATTATCAATCAACCCAACTGATAATTCGTAATAATAATCATTGATGACACCCACCGGTGCACTGTCCAAACCCATTTGACGATCGGTACCAAACCATATATTATATAGCTGGACCTTTTTAACATTGTTCTAGAGAAGTCCGGCAATTCACTACTGCCATCCGTCACGGAAAGAACCTATCAATGACAGTTACATATGACACACTATCACATATTGCTGGAGCAATCTTGTTGAAGCCGTACAACTACTCGCGGTGGGCCTACGCCACCTCTCCACCGTGGGGCGCTGCTGTTCTCACAAACATCGTCGTCGCACCTCGGCGACACGGACGCAATGGAGGCCGACATGGACGACATCATCACGACCGGCTCGGCCGCCGCCGCCGCCTCCCCTGGGTTCACCACCCAAGATGACGCAATCGGTCTCAACGGCAGCATGGACGGCGAGTTCGACTACGGTGAGGAGGAATCGGAGGAGGAGGAGGAAGAGGAGGAGCCGGCGCCTGCTCAAGCGAGCAAAGGGGATAAGAAGAAGAAGAGGGCGGCCAGGACCGGCGAGCCGCGCATCAAGTGGGCGTCCAAAGAGGATGAATGCCTCGCCGAGGCACGGAAAGTCGTCTGCCTCGACCCGATCACCGGCACGAACCAGAACGTCGACACATATTGGGACCGGATCAAGGCCGAGTTCGACGAGCGCAACCTCGTCGACCCCTACTTCAAAGGTGTCTACATGCAGCGTGGGTCGAAGGCGATGTCGAACAATTGGGGGCTCATCCAAACGGCGTGCAACAAATGGCATGTGATCGTCAAAGAGATCGCGGCTCGTCCGGAGAGTGGCGCTAGCATCGGGGATCAGCTGCTGCGGATGTTCGCCATGTTTCGCCAGGACAACAGCGACCAAGACTTCAAGTGCCTCCACGTCTTCCGGCGGATCGAGAAATGCGAGAAGTGGGCGGAAATCCGGCGTGCCTCGCCAAGGCCAAGGTCCTGATGGCCACAAAGGGGCCAAGAAGGGGAAACATGCCGACGCGGCTGCCGCGCGTGTGCACGAGTCCATCGAGCATTGCCTCGCCGACGCCAAGACCCGGGCCGCCCTGCGGGAAGAGAAGACCGAGGCGCGGTGGTCGGCGTTGATGACGAACTACGCCGTCAAGCTCGACCTGCTCCGCACCAACGTCGCCGCGAAGAAGAGGAACAGCGACGTGGCATTCCTGATGGGAGGGGCAGACATGCTCCGGAGCGACGGCCCACAGCTCAAGGCGTGGTACTTGGCGGAGCGCGGCCTTAGAACCAGGTGTCGTCGACGGCGCCACCAACTCCAACGCCGACCCCCACGCCGCCAGCAAGCCCCGTCGATGATGTCTCCGCAACGCCAAGCAGCACAGAAGCCGCGCCGACGCCGCCCAGCACTGAAGCCGCGCCGACGCCCAACCCCGAAGCCGCGCAGATGCCGCCCAGCAGCCCTCACACGCCGACCACGCCGACGGCGGAGGACGACAACGCCGTTTGATGCAGTTGCCTACGTGCCCTGCCTTTTGCGGACGAACTTCTTATTTTGATTGCCGAGTTGTGGCAACGTGAGCGCCGATCTGTGACGCTGTGATCGCCGGACTTGTGACGTTTTTTGTGGAGCGGGAATGGACAAAGTTTGAAATTTATTCGCCTTGAGGGCGGCACCTGGGGGCGTGGCTGGGGCCTATATCGCCCCTAGGGCCTAATATTCGCCAGGGGAGCCCAAAACAGCGCCGGCATATGCGCTGGGGGGTGAACGTGAAGATGCTCTAAGGTCAGAAAGAACCTATCAATGGCAGTTACCTATGACACACTATCACATATTGCTGGAGCAATCTTGTTAAAGCTCTTGTGCTTTTACAAGTAGCGACCGAAAAAGCATTTATCCTAGCACCGAAGAGAGCTAGACAATAACCCCAACATCGGCTAGACGGAGGAGAGGGACACAAACCTCACAAATTCTTTGATGAAGTTGTTATGGATGAGTGGTACTCCCTCCGTCTCATAATATGGGAGTACTTGTTAATAAGTGCCGATGTTACATTAGTACTCTACTAGTATGAAAAAGAGGCATTTGAAATCATTGTGCTGGCTGGGAGGAGTAATATATGTTAATCCTAATGAAAACGTCAATCACCATGGACTTCTGCTGTGATCATTTTTCATGCAATCAGGTTAGCTAACACAGATATTGACAATAACACCAATATATCAAACTCGAACAATGGTTTTTGTTGGGATTTAAATTCTAAAACTGGATTAAGTAGAAATATACTTCCTCCGTCTCATAATATAAAAACGTTTTTGACATTGCATTACTGCAAAAACACTTTTATATTATGAGACGGAGGGAGTAGCTTTCTAATCGGACCGTCGATTCTGCTTTCTGGTCGAGCGGGTTGAGCTGTGTGCAAAAACTTTAGGTGGTTCGCACGCTTGCAGCTCGGCGTGCCCTGCAGTTCACGCGGCGAGTGGTTTGCCAATCCATTCAGTTCACGAGCGTGTATGTGCGTTGTGCGCGGCCGGCTTGCTTGTTTTCTTTCAAAAAAGAGGATAACCTCCGGTCTTTGCATCAAAAAAATACATGTAGCCATATATTATTAAAAACAAAATCCAGCAGTCGAACAGTCTCGACTTGAAAATAAAGCGGAAAACAAACTCTGAGGCCGTATACCTCATGACAGTAACTTCCCAGATATCTGAAAAATACACAACCCCTAGAATACGCCTTCAAGAAGGAATCGCCGCACATGCGTCGAATATGGTGAGCCCACCACAAGGTCGAACTCTGGATTCTCATCCTCAAAGCCAAACTTCAATCCACCACCTTCAGCAAGGACACAACGCAAGCGCTCGTCTACATAGCCCGATCAAAGATCTAGTGTTTCCATCAGAGCGCATAAACTCGTCGTTGAAGCCGTCTGTACCATCCACCCTTATCCGTCTACCGACGCCTCGATACCCGGATACCTCTGAAGAAGACAACGAAAGACAAAGACGTCTCATACCGCATGCCTCCCACTACTACCGCACCACCTTCGACCTAACAACAACAGGCTAAACATGACACCTCCACTAGAGTCACCGTGCATCACATGCCGATAGCAGGCATGATTTGACGTCTCCGTATAAGACGTTGTGTGTAGCATCTGTCGGTAGCGCATCCACCGGTGGCTTCACGTGCCAGCCACAGGCACCGCCTGATAACTCTGAAAGAGGCGCGTGTGTCACATGTCGAGCCGCATCAAACCCGGTCTGTTGATGGAGAGGGGGTCCCATACCGCCACCTGCCTCAGAAAGTCTGTCGCCACCTCGAGATCCAGACTTCGAGTCGCCCACACAACCCCGGAGTCCGCCACTGTCGATGAAGAGGGGCCGGCTTGTTTGTAGGTTGTGTATGCGTTGAGTGTTGCATTGCAGGTGCTTGGCGAAATGTGTGAACCAAACATAAGCTGTAGGGATTTAAATTTGAGGGTTTGGTTAGGTCCGGCCAACTTTTAACTTGTCAAATTATAAGAAGTTGAGTATAAGGAGGTTGGAGGCATATAAGGACTTAAATTGTAAGGCATCGGCTAGAGATGCCTTTAGATCGGCGTCATTGTCATTGTCATCCTCATGTCAAGAGATTAGGTGAAAATCGTGTTTTCATCGGTTTCTGTATTTCGCAGTAGTTGCTTTTCTCCTTCTTTTATTTTGATCTAAGTCGTTGCTTTTCTAATTTGTTATATTTCAGTAACAAACTATCAAGTTGCACAATGGATCAAGTAGAGAGATTATAACATGCTAACCTATATATTATCGTCACTCTTATCATTTGTTTGAGTATACGATAACTAGAAAGATATCTTTGCGCGTAGCTAGCTTTGTGCTGACCGGTGAGGCGGTGACACAACCATGCAGACATCTTTGGTTTTATTGCCGTGAGATTGCAAGTGGCTTTAGATCGACAATTAGCGCCATTGTCATCCTCGGCCACATCTCAAGAGATTAGATGACGAATCATGATTTGCTTGGTCTCTGTATCATGCGGCCGCATGCATCTTTCGGATGCAGAGGCCGGGGGATGACCTCCTTTTCTAAATAAATAAAAAAGCAACAAGAGACGAAGAAGAAGAAGATTCTCGATGATCACTTATGCGAAAGCATGAACCGTGTTGCCACTGACCAACAAAAATACAGTGAGGGAGGGAGGAAGAAATCAACAGAAAAAACAAGAGATGCATCGTGTTTGACTTATTTCTAAGTCCTCTGACGATATATACATCCAACCGGCCACTAAACTACAGGTACAGAAACAAATAGTACAACTCAAACATTTGTGAAACCTTAAACAAAAAGGAGTCGAGGTAAGGTAGGTTAAGTAGCTTATTATATGCGGTACAGTGGTAGATAAGTAGAGTCATCAGGTGACTGGTCGTCCTAGCTTGTGTTTCAGGTGGATTTCAGCCTGTCCAGCCGGTGCTTTACCTGTAAATTAATTAACCACCATGGAAAACTGCATCAGCAAACACACACCTTTCCCAAAATGATCATTAAGAAGATGTAGGGGGAGAGACGTGATTCAGGACCATGGTTCAGCCGAACTTATGGTCCATGCCGTACGATTTAACATCCTACTACATGTGGATCTGTGACATGCATGTCAATTGCATTTTTTAATCAACATGCATGGATCCTCATGAATAGACATGCATGCCAACTGTATTTTTTAATCAACCATGCATGGATCCGCATGAATAGTGTCTAGAAATTAACGGTGTCGAGCGTAGGTTCTGCTGAACCATGGTTCCGTAAAACATTTTCGGATGTAGGGGCTGATAACACTGACCGAAATGGCATTCATCTCCTGTAGCAGAGGCTTTACAAATGAGAGCAAGATGATGACATCTTCCCCGAAATCCTTGGGGTCCTGGCAGTTCCCCATCAGCAACTGAATGAAGATATCTCGTTCTGGAATGAGGCGCAATGCTACCTGTCATGTAAAATATGTAGCAGTCGTGATGATGAACAACATTATGTCAACTGGATCAAAGTGATCATACCCTTTGTGCAAAAAAAAATGATCATACCCTGTAAGCAGCTGATGAGATCCATCCATGGAATGGCTTCAGTGTGCTCTCGTATGCTTCTTCCACCATCTCCTGCAGGCTTGACTCTGGGTTCTCCACTAATCTCTCTAGCAAACGTATCGAGAAATTCACCGACCTACATTGTACGTGTTTGCCGACACGTGAGAACAAAGGTTTGGAAATAGAATTGACATATACACTATACAAGAAAATACTCCCTCCGTCCCAAAATAAGTGTCTTAAGCTTAGTACAACTTTGTACTAGAGCTAGTAGAAAGTTAAGTTGAGACACTTATTTAGGGACAGAGGGAGTAGTATGTTAGATGAGCACACAGTCCATGTACAGTTAAGTTACCTAGCCAGCCAGATAATTGCCCTGGTACAACTGTTGGTCTTCTTTGAGGTCCCTTGCTCCACTTCCTCCATCACGATCGCCGTCAAGCTCGCATACTTCAAAGAGTCTCTTGCAAGGAGATGTTGTAATCTCTGCAAGGGGAAGATAGAGATAGCTTTAATCACTTCATTGCAATTAACACACTAAGTCAGTGGTATGCTCGGTCCCTTAGTCATGTGAACAAATGCAGGGCAGGTAAGATGATTACGCGCAAAGAGGAATTACCTGAACATTTTGCTGAATGTCTTGCCTGAGGACTAGCAGTGTTGGGCCGATCGCACCTTTGATGGCAAAAAAACAAGAAAAAGCAGTTGTTAGCTAAACTTTGAATCTACTGATATATATTTATTTATAGTGAAAGGAGAGCAGATGGTAAGACGAGGTTTAAAGCAGAGTAGCTCTGAAAAAAAATCCAAACTCTCTTCTTCTATATGCAAATGCGGGAGCTCCCCGCCCTTTGACGAGGTTTCGTCAAAAAAAAAAATCCAAACTCTCTTCTTCTATATGCAAATGCGGGAGCTCCCCGCCCTTTGACGAGGTTTCGTCAAAAAAAAAAAATCCAAACTCTCTTCTTCTATATGCAAATGCGGGAGCTCCCCGCCCTCTAACGAGGTTTCGTCAAAAAAAAAAAAAATCCAAACTCCAGTTGTGGCAGTTTTCAGTCTCATGTGAATGTAAGTAACTGACCGAGCACATGGAGAAGGTGGTTGGAGACGCAGAGGAGATCCATGGTGGTTTTTTGTTGCTCCTGGTCTGCACCGTCTCCTGAGGTAGTGAGGAAGCAGAGGTCCTCCATGGCCATCCTCAGCTCAGACTTGCCTCTCTCCATCTTCCTTCCCCCTTTCTTTTTTTTTTGACGAAACCTCGTCAGAGGGCGGGGAGTTCCTTCCCCCTTTCGTGAGAGCTCAGCTACTACCTTGGCTCCATGAATCCATCCTCTAGTTATATAGGCACACACAGAGAGAGATAAATTGGAGCTGATTTGGTGCCATTTCTTGGAGCAAATGAAGGGGGGTCAACTTCTTGATTCCATTTCAGTAATGCAATGCAATAATAAACAGCTGCGTCTTGGAGCTGTTGTTGTCCACTCCAGAACCCTCCGTGAGTGTATGTGAAGTCAGAGCAGAGCAGCAAGTGGTGTAGAGTATTTTTCTTTGTCTTTAGGAAAAAAGCAAGTGGTGTTTTGTACTGTTAGGGGTAAAGTAAGTGGATGATTTGATTCAGCTGGCAGAAGGGTAATGTACTTACTTATTTAACGGTTAGCCATCTGGCCTTGTACTTGTGGTGCTGTCGTTTGGCAAGCACCCTGTTTTCCAAAATAAGCTAAAGTTAGTCACTTATTTTGGTACGGAGGGGGTAGAATGTTGTTGAAGAGTGGTCAGCTAGCCACTCATTCGGCCTTGTGTAAATACATTGTTTTCATGAGATGAGCGAGGAAAAGGTTCGAGGAGAGACATGTCATCTGGCCAGGTGAAAAAAAGACATCATATGCATGCCGAGATGAAAGCCTCCTGAGTGGGTGAGTGACATTTGAGATGCGATGCGCTCGTAAAGTAGAGGAATAAGAATGCGATAACAAAAATAATATCTCTGCCGCCTTGTTTGTGCTTTACTTCATAATGTCATCATCTAGCTTAGTTTAGTTGGAGAGAAGAAAGTCATAATGTCATCATCCATCAACCCAGCTGACAGCATTGATAATTCGTTTTAACAACTAGAGTATGTTCAGTCGGACACCACATCAACCCGGCAATCACTCGTCTACAAGATGCAAGATTTTACCTACCACCACCTACCTCCTCCTCCAGGCATCAATCAATCATCTCATCTCATCTCACATTGTCATGGGTAACAGGCAGGCAACATTGCCTGCCTACCAGCTCAATTTTTTACCATGCATGCATGTTTCTTCATGAGACAAAACAAAACACACATGAATGAATGAAACTTACTTATATTACAGCACAGCACCACAAAAACTACCTAACGCACCTCACCTCGGTTCTACACCTCTCATAAGTATACAGTAACTAACAGGGAGTAAGACGCAGCAGTCCAGACTCTCACTTCTTCACCTCCTCGTACTCCGCCTCCGGGGCATCGTCACCACCACCACCACCCTGCTGCGAGCCACCAGACATGTGCTGCCCGATCTTGGACACGGCCCGGTTAGCCGCATCGATCTTGGCCTTGATCTTCTCAGCATCGTCGGAGGCCATCTCGGCACGGAGCTCAGCGACGGCCGATCGACTCGATCTCCGACACCACCTCCGCGGGCACCTTGTCTCTGTACTCGCCCAGGCTCTTCTCCACGCTGTAGATGGTGGTGTCCGCGGCGTTGCGCACGTCGATGAGGGCCTTGCGCTCCTGGTCCTTGTGCGAGTGCGCCTCCGCCTCCTGCACCATCTTCTCAATCTCCGCCTCCGACAGCCCGCCCGACGACCGGATGGTGATCTGCTGCTCCTTGCCCGTCGCCTTGTCCTTGGCCGACACCGTCACCATGCCGTTGGCGTCGATGTCGAACGTCACCTCCACCTGCGGCGTGCCCCTTGGCGCCGGCGGGATGCCGACCAGGTCCAACTCGCCCAGGAGCTTGTTGTCTGTTGCCATCTCGCGCTCGCCCTGCAGCACCTTGATGCCCACTTGCGTCTGGTTGTCAGCAGCCGTTGAGAACGTCTGGCTTTTCTTGGTGGGGATGGTGGTGTTCCTGGAAATCAGTCTGGTGAAGATCCCGCCAAGGGTCTCAATACCAAGTGACAGCGGGGTAACATCAAGGAGAAGAAGCTCCTTCACATCTCCACGCAGAATGCCACCCTGAATAGCAGCACCCATGGCCACAGCTTCATCCGGGTTCACTCCTTTGCTGGGGGCCCTGCCAAAGATCTCAGAGACTATCTCCTGCACTTTGGGAACCCTTGTCATTCCACCGACGAGAAGGACCTCATCAACGTCCTTGGTGCTTATGCCGGCATCCTTCAAGCAGCTCTTGCATGGCTCTCTCGTCCTCTCAATCAGACCGCTCACCAGAGACTCGAATTTCGATCTTGTCAGTGTGATGTTCAGATGTTTTGCTCCACCGGCGTCAGCAGTGATGAAGGGGAGATTGATTTCAGTCTGGGTGGTTGAGGAGAGTTCGATCTTCGCCTTCTCAGCTGCTTCACGCAGTCTCTGCAGAGCCAATCTGTCCTTTGACAGATCAATATTTTCAGTGTTTTTGTACTCCCTCACTAAGAACTCCAACAGAGTATTGTCAAAGTCTTCTCCTCCCAGGAAAGTGTCGCCGTTTGTTGCTTTCACCTGTCAATCAACAACAACTTTAATCAATCAACATATCAGGGATGGGAATTATAACAACTTAATTTCCTTACTAAAGTAAATTTCCTACGGTAAGAATACACTAACCTCAAACACTCCATTGGAGATCTCCAGAATGGAGACATCAAAGGTTCCTCCTCCAAGGTCAAATACAGCAATCAGGCCCTCCTTGTTGTTTGTTCCGTAAGACAGGGCAGCAGCAGTTGGTTCATTGATGATCCTTTCGACATCAAGTCCAGCAATACGGCCAGCGTCCTTGGTGGCCTGCCTCTGAGCATCATTGAAGTAAGCTGGAACGGTGATCACAGCCTTGGAGATAGACTTGCCAAGGTAAGCTTCAGCTGTCTCCTTCATCTTGGTCAGCACAAACCCACCAATCTGGCTCGGCGAGTACTGCTTGCCATCTGTGGTCTCAACCCAAGCGTCTCCATTGGGAGCCTTCACAATCTTGTATGGCACCATGTTCATCTCCTTCTGTGTCTGCGGGTCATCAAAGCGCCGCCCAATCATACGCTTTGTGCCAAAGAAGGTGTTCTGTGGGTTGGTCACTGCTTGACGCTTGGCCGGAGTTCCCACGAGTAGCTCTCCTTTCTGAGAAAAGGCGACAACTGACGGTGTAGTCCTGGCGCCTTCTGAATTCTCAATGTACTCGGAGGTGTGTCTGTCACCGTACATCCATTGGCGGTTCATCTGCGTGCATTTATATATAATTAAGTGTGTCAAAAACCATTACAGAACATCATAAATAGATAATTAAGTGACCAAATGGATAAAAGTTCATCATCACATTAAAACCAAAGTACATACATATATAGTTCTCATCTAACAACATATAGCTCTCCATACACATCGAAACTATGTAAAACATTTCAACGCGAAAACAAATGCTATCATAATCGCAACCAAGGTAACAATTGATCCAACGGCATAATGATACCAAGCCTCGGTATTAATGGCATATTTTCTAATCTTTTTAATCTTCAACCGCATTGCATCCATCTTGATCTTGTGATCATCGACGACATCCGCAACATGCAACTCCAATATCATCTTCTCGTCCACAATTTTTTTTATTTTTTCTTCAAGAATTTGTTTTCTTCTTCAACTAAATTTAACCTCTCGACAATAGGGTCCATCTTGATCTTGTGATCATCGATAACTTCCGCAACATGCAACTCCAATTCCATCTTCTCCTCCTCCATTTTTTCCAATTTTTTCTTTAACGAAATGTTTTCCTCTTCAACTAAATTTAACCTCTCCACAAGAGGGTCGGTTGGAATTTCCGGTTCAACTACCTCCTAGACATAATAAAACATCTATGCATGTCAGGTTGGTCGGCATAACTATCATAAGCACTAAAACAAATAGTTATAAATTAAAGATAATATACCACATCCGAATCGTAGACCGGACGAGGGCCCACGTGGGCGGATATCAAAACCATCGCACTATATAATAACAAGCAATAATAAACGTAAGAAAATTAGACAAATATCTATCTAAAGCAATAATAAAAGTAAGAAAAGCATGGACATAACAAGAGGCTCACCACGGTGGTGCCGGTGACGAGATCGGCGGGGGCGATCGATGGCGGCGAAGACGGGGACGGGACGTGACGGACCGCTAAACCTAGACAAATCTCGGAGAAAATAGAGCTTCGAGAGGAGAAAAGCTTAACTAGTGTGGCTCGGGCATTCCACCGAACACGTTGTGTGCATAGGAGGTGAGCTAGAGCACCACTAACCCCTCTCCCCCTCGGCCAGAAAAAAAAACAGAGCAGTGAGCTCTGCTCTTGAGTGAGGGGGTTTATATAGGCAACTCACTGGTCCCGGTTGGTTCTACAAACCGGGGCTAAAGGGGTGCCTTTGGTCCCGGTTCATAAAACAAACCGGGACCAATAGTGGTGGGCCAGGAGCAAGAGCCATTGGTCCCGGTTTTTAGCTCCAACCGGGACCAATAGGTCCAGACGAACCGGGACCAATGGCCCACGTGGCCCGGCCGGCCCCCTGGGCTAACGAACCGGGTCCAGTACCCCCATTGGTCCCGGTTCTAGATTGAACCGGGGCTAATGGGCTGGACCAATGCCCTGTTTTCTACTAGTGAATTGGGGCTAAAGCCTGTTTCGAGAGAGCAACAGAATCACCACATTCTTCCAATCCTGCTTGTCTTCTGATCCCATCATCTACTTCTTACGAAGAACACATTGCATTGGAACCGATGCACATAAGTAAAGAATAAGAAGTAGAAATAATTGGAAGAATCATTAACCTGTGCCTATGTTGTTAGCTGTTGCCATCACTAGTACAGTCCTTGTCACCCATAAAACGACAGAAAGCAAGGACGCTAGGATCACATTCAATTCTGTTGGGATTTTCAGCCTACCAAATTCGGAATCCTCCTATCATTCTGTTGGGAGACAGTTTTTACTAGACCGGCCAGTCGGTTGAATTGCAAATGTTTAGCGCGCCAGTACGCATGGTACCACCGCACATTCCTGGATGTACAATATGCATCCCACGTACGCATGCAGTGACTGGTTCATTAACAATATGTGTGTGTGGATAATGGGGAACACCGACCAAAATGGCATTTATCTCCTCTAGCAGAGGCTGTACAATGGAGACCAAGACCATGACAACATCACCAAAATCCGCAGGATCCTGGCAGCTCCCCATCAGCGACTGAATGAAGATGTCTCTTTCCGGAATGAGACGCAATGCTACCTGAAAGTTTGCAATTTTGCTCGACACATTAGTTCTGCGGACACAACTCAAACCAGCTAATGGCTGCAATAACAGCTTGATATTACTAATGTATTGCCCTTTATAAAAAACTGCTTAGCTCAGTGGACACTACTCAAAGCAGGTAATGAACTAGATTTATCAGGTGAACAATCTCCAGAAAATTGCTAGCTTGTACAGTCGTGTAATTATGTAGACCTAGAAGTGTGATGATACACAGCAGTATGTCAGCTGATCAACGTAAAGTGGTCATACCTTGTAGTAGCTGATGAGATCCATCCATGGAACGGCTGATGCGATTGAGGGTGCTCTTGTATGCTTCTTCCACCATCTCTTGCAGGCTTGACTCTGAGTTCTTCACTAATCTCTCCAGCAAATGCATCGAGAAATTCACCGACCTAAACCCAACGCATTTTGGCGACGTGAGAATGAAGGTTTTTGAAACAGAATTGACACATATGGTATACAACAACATATGTTACCTGGCCAGCCAGATAATTGCCCTGGCGCAACTGTTGGTCTTCTTTGAGGTCCCTTCGTCCACTTCCTTCATCACGATCGCCGTCAAGCTCACGTATTTCAAAGAGTCTCTTGCATGTAGATCTTGTAATCTCTGCAGAGCGGAACTCGTGTACTATTATGTAACTGCAATTAACACACTCAAGTCGGTATGCTCAGTCGCTTCGTTATGTGAACAAATGCAATGCAGAATGCAGGGCAACATGGGAGTAATGATAACGCACAAAAAGAGCAATCACCTGACATTTTGTTCAATGTCTTGCCTGAGGACTAGCAGCGTCAGCCCAATCGCATCTTTGACGGCAAAAAAACAAAGCATTTCTTAGCTCAACCTTGAATCTACAGATATATTCATAGTGAAAGAAGATCAAATGGTAAACCAAGGTTTAAAACAGACTATAACTCTTCTCCGCTCCTAACCCGTCTCCCGCTCCTAACCCTACCCGCACCGGAGCGCCCCCCGTCGGCCGTATCCCGTTCACTCCAGCGCATCCCTTCTCCCCGCCGCCGCCGGGGGCGCCGCAGGCAAAGCCTGTGTTCCGCAGCGGCGGCGTTTCTCCTCGGCCAACGATTTGGTCAGGACGGCGGCGGTCCACGATGGCCGGATCTACAGCATTGGTGCGGGACGGCGGCGGCCAAGCAGTCGGAGGCATTCGGCGACGGGTCCAATGTCGGCGGCTTGGGCACCCGATCTGGGTCTAGATGGGCTCCGGGCGGGCCGCACTTGTTGATGTCGTGTGCCATCCGGTTAACGGCAAGCTGCCCCTGGGATCGACTCGCATCACGAGGACGTCGGGGGCTCCGGCCCTCGGCGTGGCGGTGGTGGCCACCTCCTTCGTCGGAGAAGGTCGGCCGGAGGCTGGGTGGTCGGATCTCCAGATCTGTCATCTAGTCCCGGCTGTGAGTTGGGAAGACAGAGTTGCCGGTGAAAACCGAGTCGATGGTGAGCGATGGCGGTGTTTTGCGTCGTTACATTGATGAAGGCATCATCGTGTAACTTTTATCGAACCACTCGTGCTGCTTCGGGGGAAACCCTAAGATCTGGTCATCCAGATCGGACGATGGTGGTACTGCGGTGTCGTTACTCTCTTGGGAACATCATTTGTAGAGCAGCGCTGGAAGAAAGAGGCAGGAGGTGGAGTGGCTAAGTCTTGCACCAGGCATCGGTGGAGATGTGATACGTCTTCAACGTATCTACTTTTCCTAATGTTTTTCCTCTTATTTTGAACTCTAATTTGCATGATTTAAATGAAACTAACCCCGGACTGACGTTGTTTTCATCAGAACTACCATGGTGTTGTTTTTGTGCAGAAATAAAACTTCTCGGAATGGAACAAGACTTTGCGAGAAATTTTTATACAATAAAAGAAAATACTGGAGCCAAGAACCACCAGAGGGGGGCACCTGGGTGGGCACAACCCACCAGGGCGCCCCCCCCCCCCCTCCATGCGCGCCCAGGTGGGTTGTCCCCACCTGAGGGCCCCACTGACCCTGATACTGATGCTATAAAATCCTATTTTCCAGAAAAAAAATCAAGGAGAAAGAATTATCGTGATCGAAGAGACGGAGCCGCCGTCACCTCCTGTTCATCATCGAGAGGCCAGATCTGGAGTCTGTTCGGGGCTCTGAAGAGGGAGATCTTCGTTCTTTGTCATCACCAATCCTTCTCCATCGCCAATTCCATGATGCTCCCCACCGTGAGTGAGTAATTACTTCATAGGTTCGCTGGTCGGTGAGGAGTTGGATGAGATTCATCATGTAATCTAGTTAGTTTTGTTAGGGCCGATCCCTAGTATCCACTATGTTCTGAGATTGATGTTGCTATGACTTTGCCATGCTTAATGCATGTCACTTTGGGCCCGGGTGCTATGATTTCAGATCTGAACCGTTTATGTTATCACCATTATATTCATGTTCTAGATCCGATCTTGCAAGTTATAGTTACCTACTACATGTTATGATCCGGCAACCCCGGAGTGACAATAGTCAGGACCACTCCTGGTGATGACCGTAGTTTGAGGAGTTCATGTATTCACCGTGTGTTAATGATTTGTTCCAGTTCTCTATTAGAGAGAGGCCTTAATATCCCTTCGTTTCCACTATGGACCCCGCTGCCACGGGAGGGTATGACAAAAGATGGCATGCAAGTTCTTTCCATAAGCATGTATGACTATTTACGGAATACATGCCTACATTATATTTATGAACTGGAGCTAGTGTCGTATCGCCCTAGATTATGACTGTCACATGATGAATATCATCCAACAAATTACCGAACCAATGCCTACGAATTTATCCTATATTGTTTCTGCTAAGTTACTACTGCTATCGTTACTGTTGCACTTGTTACAAAATTACTGCTATTATTGTTACCGTTACTATTGTTGTTGTCACTGTTATCAAAACTATCATATTACTTTGCTATCAATTACTTGATGCAGATAATTAATCTCCAAGTGTGGTTGAATTGACAACTCAGTTGCTAATACTTGCAAATATTCTTTGACTCCCCTTGTGTCGAATCTATAAATTTGAGTTGAATACTCTACCCTCGAAAACTATTGCGATCCCCTATACTTGTGGGTTATCAAGATGTCAAGTCATGCCTGGTCGACAGGTGCTACATTGTGTCATGCCTGGTCGACAGGTGCTACGCACGATAGGTCTTTCAGAGTCTTCACGTCTGGATGAATGCGCGCAGGGTGGTGGCGCCGACGGATGTCTGGACTGGCAAGGATGATACAGATCTCTATCCTGAAGATGGTTCAGCGGTCCGAGGATGATGGCGGCTTCTAGCTTCTAAAACGCGTGCATGTGATGCGTGCTTTAGGTCTGCTGCACCGGCTGTTGGTCCCAATACGTTATGTGGATGGATCGGCGACTACACCGGTTTTAGATATGGGGGGTGAGAACACTCCACATTATCGAGTTTGTAGGTGTGATTGGTGGCTTCGGGTGGCTTGATGTATTTTCTTGTCAGACCATTATGAAATAATTAATAAAGATGGTTGTATGCATCGATTGATGCAGAGGCCGGAGGTTTAACCTCCTTTTTCAAATAAAAAAACTCTAAAGAAATCAAAATGCAGTTCTCATAATTTTCAGTTTCAGTTTCATATATGCAAGTTACTAACAAAGGACATGGAGAAGCTGCTTGGAGACGGAGAGGAGATCCATGGTGGATGACCAAATTTTGTGCCGCTGCTGCTCCTGCTCCTCGCCGTCTCCAAGCTGAGGAAGAAGAGCTCCTCCATGGCCATCCTCAGCTCAGACTTCCCCTTGTGTATCTTCATCCTTTCTATCTCTGCTTCCATCTCTGCTAGCTACTACTCCTACTACCTTAGCTTGACATCTGGCTCCACTAGTCCCTTAGTTTCAATTATATGCATGTGAAGTCAGGCAGAAGCAGCAAGTGGTGTATTGTATTGTTAGGAGTAAAGTAAGAGGTGGTGGCTCTGTCGCCTAGCTTGTAAGTGGATGATTTGATTCAGTTGATGCAGCTGGACTTGTACTTGCTGTGGTGTTGTTAAGCCATTGGCAATTAATCTGGATAAGACTCTTCTAGCTTGAACAAATACAATGTTGTTAAAAAGACAGTCGAGTACTAATTGGCCTTCTTTTTAATTGGAGATCATCCCTCGGGAGTGACATATAAGATGCCCTCGCAAAGTAGACCAACAAGAATGGCATATTTTATCAGAGAGAACTGCTTTAGGTAAGGGATGTATGCATATATGAACATCATGTCATCATCTAGTTGGAGCAGACAAATCATCATGTCATCATCCATCAACCCAGCTATCAATTCATGAAAGAATAATAAAGTAAGAGAGATTTCACATATAAATATACTATATATCTTGGATAACTTTTATGATTGTGAGCCCTCATTAATTAGTTCAAATCAAGTAACTGATGTTGGACAAGGAACACAACATAATAGGTCATGTTTACTTGTATTCATATAGAAGTTATATTATGATGAATCATCTAACATGTGGTGCTTGCTTATAATCTCTTATAGATTACTGGAGCGACTTTGTTTAACCTGGTGCTTGTAGAAGCAGCAACCGACTACATGTATAGACGTGATGGGCCCATTGTGCATGGCAATCCTAGCAGTAATAATCTGTAAAGAAACAGGGCATTTCAGGGGCCCGGGGCGAAAATACAACCGGGGGCCCTTTATACATTCAAAAATTATAATCATTATTTACATGTCTTGATAAAATTTAAGCATGAATTGTTGTTGTTTTTTATCATGGAGTGCAAAACCAGCTGGTCAACCTAGTTCCAGATTCTAATTATATATTCTAATAATTATTATTTCTCACTTTTGCTAAGATTTTGACAGGGAAGTTTCATGCATTGTATATTTCATAGTTTGGCAAACAAAACGTAGTTTGAACTGCTCTTGGTGGCACGCAGGTAGAATTGCTTCATATAATTTGCAACGTTAAAAATTATTTCTTTTAGCAACTAAAAAATAATTTTGCCACTTAATCATATTGAATCGACCATGAATCCTCCAATTAATTTCAGCTTGCCTATTATCATTATCCCATGGATTGTAGACATCCTCTCCCCTCATCTTTCATCGATCTACAACACAACCAGATTTTTTTTCGAAACGGAGGCAAAAGTTTTGCCTCATCTCATTAATTAAGAAGAGTTTTGAAATACATGACCGACCGTCCATGGACGGCCTCAATTCGAAAGCCTACTCTCGCGGCATAAGAGAACTCAAATGCTTGGCCCCCGCCAACCCCCAAAGCCTGGCTTCAGTCTTAATTCTATATGTGATTACATATGGCATGGAGGACACATTCCTAAACACTCTCGCGTTCCGCTCATTCCAAATCTCCCATGAAACCAACATGACGACAGATGCGAGGCCCTTTCTCACATTTGCATTGACGCCCACCATGTGGTGCCACCAGTCCTTGACGTTGTCGAAGCTACTCCAGTCGTCGATGTCCACATTGGTCAAGCCCATCCAAGTCTTGATCTCCGCCCAAATGCGTTTCGTGTATCGACACCGGAAGATGATGTGCACCGCCGTCTCTGGCTCCCTCTTGCATAATTGACATAAGTCACAGTTTGGCCATCCTCTCCGTTGAAGCCTGTCCGCGGTCCAAACACGGTCCTGAATGATAAGCCAAGCAAAGAATTTGTGCTTTTGGCGGCGCCCAATTGTTCCACACAGCCGGCTTCATTTGTGATGTAGTGGAGTCCCCAAGTTGGGCGTTGTAAGCCGAGGATGCCGAGTATTCACCAGAAGGCGAAGACTTCCAAACGAACACAACCAGATTAATTAACCGGAAGGATTGCATTAAAAAAATAGTCAGAAGGACAACTACGTTCTACTCTTCTCTGCTCATTCACTATATCTAATAATTCTGCCACCAAGTAGTCACATATCAATCTAGCTAGTTTTGATGGATGATGCACCAGCAAGATGCTAACCTGATCTCTGTAGTTTAAAACTGCCTGCCAGGGCCGGTGATGTTGTTACTCCTCCCCATGGCGATGAACATGAAATTACTCGATCCGCCGTTGGACGAGAAATCATCGGGGGAGGCCTTCGCGGGAGGAGGCTGTGCCGGCGGCTGGATCGCCCTCGGGCTTGCGGGATATGCCACTAGGTCAATCGCTCATGTCGTCATGCGCGGACCTGCGCGAGGGAAACGGAAGTTCCACCAATTTAGCTAATCACTGATTTACTTGCCCACAGGTAATGTTCGCTGTACACTACATGTACAGGTCTGTTGCATCAAAAGTAGCCCAGAATCAATTTTTCTCACGGGCCGGATACAGAGAGCACACATACGTGGGGGCCCCTCAATTTCGAGGGCCCGGGGCGGCCGCCCCCCCTGCCCCCCATCCGGGCCGGGCCTGTAAAGAAACGCCTAACCTAACTACAAAATCTGTTCCAGGTTGGCTAACACATGCATAGACCACGACGCCTATATATCAAGGTCAAACCGTGCTTGTGAGCTGGGTTTCGAAATAAGAGAAGGAAGTTAAGAAGATGTGAGGAATCAGTATCGGTTGTATAATCTTAAACGCATATATGTGTGCGTTGCAGGGACCACTGCAACACAGGATTCAGATCTAGATCCAGATTCTAGTGTAGTACTCCCTCCGTTCCTAAATATAAGTCTTTGTAGAGATTCCACTATGGATGGACCACATACGGATGTATATAGATGCATTTTAGAGTGTAGATTCACTCATTTTGCTTTGTATGTGGTCCATTGTGAAATCTCTCAAAAGACTTATATTTAGGAACGGATGGAGTAGATTTTAGTCTTATATATGAGCGTGATTTGCCTCTCGAAATGGACAGACTTGCTACACATTAACATGCACCTTTCTTTTTGATAAAGACATTAACATGCACCTTACATTGATCAATGATGATCAATGGTGTTGGTCTATATATTTGTCCGGTGAGGCATACGCGTGCATCATTTTTTATATGGTTAAATTGAGCAACCATCTGTAATTAGATGGAGATCCGTGTGACGACATAAGTGTGTGCATGCAAGGTTCCTTTTATCAGTGAAGGGTCTTAACTCAAAATATAGGATCAGTGCGATACAAAATGAAATCATTTCTGCATAGCCATAACGACCAAATCAAGGCTAACGCTTCCATCCTAATCAACGAGCACGCAAAACTTTTGTTACGCCCTATCCAGCCAAATTGCCACACATGTTGGCAACATTGCATGGAGGGTTTAAGTTGGGCGCTGTTGCGGAAGCATGAACGGTGCTGTCACCTTTTCGCTTCTCTTCGCACAAGTTCACAAATCTTATATTTGGTTCATCCAAATCAGTTATTTAAGTCCTCTGACGATACATTCAACCGGCCATTAAACTACACGTACAACAACAAATACAACGCAGACATCTGTAGGTTAAACAAAAAGGAGCCGACAAAAATAAGTCCTTAACTTTCAGTTCGCAAGGCAAGGTAGACTAATTAGCTTATTATGTGGTAAATCAGTAGATATGCAGTCATCAGATGACTGGTCGTCCTAGCTTGTGTTTCAGGTGGATTTCAGCCTGTCCAGCCGGTGCTTTACCTGTAAATTAATTAACCACCATGAGCCGCATCAGCAAATATATGCCGATTCATCGAGGAGATGTACGTGTGGATGTGGAACACTGACCAAAATGGCATTGATCTCCTCTAGCAAAGGCTGTACAATGGAGACCAAGATCATGACATCTTCCCCAAAATCCCCGATATCCTGGCAGTTCCCCATCAGCAACCGAATGAAAATGTCTCTTTCTGGAATGAGACGCAATGCTACCTGACAGTTTACAAGTATGCCCAACACATTAGTTCGGTCAACAAAACTCAAACGAGTCCCTCCGATCCATAATAATTGTCGCTGATTGGTACAAAGTTGTACTAAATCAGCGACAATTAATATGGATCCAAGGGAGTATTACCCTTTATCGAAAAAGTGAACTAGATTACTCGCGTGAACGATCTCCAGAAAATTGCTAGCTTATACAGTCATGTAAAATATGTAGCAGCCGTGATGATGGAGGGCAGTATGTCAGCTGATCAAAGTGGTCATACCTTGTAAGCAGCTGATGAGATCCATCCATGGAATGGCTTCAGGGTGCTCTCGTATGCTTCTTCCACCATCTCTTGCAGGCTTGAATCTTGATTCTTCACTAATCTCTCCAGCAAACGTATCGAGAAATTCACCGACCTAAACCGAACGCATTTTGCGACACATGAGAACAAAGACTTTGGAACAAAATTGACATATACGGTATACAGGTACATATGTTGTTAGATGATAAGACAGTCCATGTAGAGTTAAGTTACCTAGCCAGCCAGATAATTGCCCTGGTACAACTGTTGGCCTTCTTGGAGGTCCCTTCCTCCACTTCCTCTATCACGATCGCCGTCAAGCTCGCATACTTCAAAGAGTCTCTTGCATGGAGATATTGTAATGTCTGCAAACCGAATGATAGATAACTGTAATCACTTCACTGCAATTAACTAACAGAGTCGCTATGCTTAGTTGCTTAGTTATGTGAACAAATGCAATGCAGAATCGCAATATTACCTGAACATTTTGTTGAATGTCTTGCCTGAGGACTAGAAGCGTCGGCCCAATTGCATCTTAACGGCGAAAAACAAAGCATATAGTGAAACAAGAGGAGATGGTAAACCAAGGTTTAAAACATAGTACTAGCTAAGAAATCGAAGTTTAATCCATATTGTTTTCAGTTTCAGTTTTGTTCAAGTAACTAACCAAGGACACGGAGAAGGTGGTTGGAGACACAGAGGAGATCCATGGTGGATGACCTGATTTTGTGTTGCTCCTGATCTTCACCATCTCCTGAGCTGAGCAAGCAGAGGTCCTCCATGGCCATCCTCAGCTCAGACTTGCCCCTATCCATCTCTGCTAGCTACTAGTACCTTAGCTTGACATCTGGCTCGATTAGTCCCCTAGTTATATACACACTGCCATTTCTTGGGACAAATGATGGGGGTCAACTTCTTGATGCTATTTTTGTAATGTAATAATTGTTATGTCTTGGAGCTATCCTCCGTGGGAAGTCAGAGCAGCAAATGGTGTATTATTAGGACTAAAATATAAGGTGGTGGATCTGTCGCCTAGCTTGTAAGAAAATAATTTGATTCAGTTGATGCAGCTGGTCTTGTAGGTACTACTACTTGTTTAACAGTTAACCAGCTGGCCTTGTAGTACTTGTTGTAGTGTTGTTAAACCGTTGGCACCCCCAAAAAAAGGACGTCGCCAATTGATTATAGCTCCAGTTTAATTACTGCTAACCAGCTGCCGTGGTTTCAAGGTGAAAGATATATGTACGAAAAAAATTTACTTTGAGATGGAAATCTTTATTTCTCCTCGTCAATCATCCCTCGTGAGTCTTTGAACAGAACACGTCATTGTGTACTCTTGACGCCAGAGATGATGCACCGCAGCTCATGTCGAAGGAGACCCGGCCGGAAGCGCAGTGCGCAAGCAATCCAGTGGGCATTTTGAAGACTTGAAACCCCCACACGTCCGGGTAGGACCCGTCGGGCATGCAGCGGCTATGGGATGAACTAGACCGACCTGATCACCCTTAGGTCCTCGTGGATCACCGCCCTGCAACAAAGAACGAATAGAAAACAAGAAGAATAATTAGGGTAAAGGCAAAAAAGATAATAAGTGGTAGATATGTTTGTTGTTCAATCAGCATCGCCTCTTATCTATCTATATGACGCGTCTGGACTTCCTTTACAAAAACAGGACTCCAAATCCTTCCAAATTAACCGAACTTGGATATTGATATGCCTAAGACAACAGTTAGGTTTTGGGGTTCTACAGGCCAAATACGACCACGGATGGAGACATACCCAAAAGCAAATTTATCCGTTTCGACTATACAAAAACTTTTGTGTTGAACGTTTTCAATTAGCTGTCATCTGGAGGGCCAAATCACTTGCGCAAATCAGGAAACAACTCGCGCTACATATTAGACATCAGTCATATGGGTGTATGGTGCTGCGGGGCCACTTTTTGCTCATATTCGGGCCACATTGCGTTGGCTCTCCATTTTGTATACGATCTTGGGTTGAGATGATTCAAATGTCAAAATCGACCGGTTCGACGAGACGAAGACAATCCTTGTAAACCACTTTTTCATATGAGACCGCATTGAAGGCGTCGGCCGAACAGTACTCTAAATAAAAAATCTTAGTATTTTAGCACAATTTTGGTCCTCGAGATGTGATCGGATGGTGATGACCAAAACATCAAAGACGATACGGAACTTCTTTATGTTAGACATTTTTTCATTTGAGACCATCTTATATACCTTTCTTGCCCCTTTTGTACACCATTTAATGACGATAACAGGTGACTTATCATGTTGGAATTTCCCTCGTAAAACGGCTTAGCGATAAGTGGTTTCTTTTAGCACGGTCATCTAGTGTGCGTACACACCACTTCGCATTGATGAGTTGCTTCATCATGTCATGTAGGCAACCCTTTGTTCTTTGCTTCCACCTCATTCTTCTTCATCGCATTTCCTTTCGGGTGATGCAACATATACTAGGCATAACTCCATCAATCCTTTAAGGAGGAGCTATCTTCGACCTAAAGTACTTCAAGGGGGTAAAAGCTGACAAAACTTTCTCTAGGGTAATCCATATGAAAAGCTATTAATTGGGTAATTAGATTCGAAAGTATCAAAATATTTAGGAATGTGTATATACGTCATCGTGTCTTTATCTAGTTGGAGAAGAAAATAATCATGTCATCATCAATCAACCCAACTGATAATTCGTAATAATAATCATTGATGACACCCACCCATGCACTGTCCAAACCCATTTGACGATCGGTGCCAACCCATTTAACATTGTTCTAGAGAAGTCCAGCAATTCACTACTGCCATCCGTCACGGAACGAACCTATCAATGACAGTTACCTATGACACACTATCACATATTGCTGGAGCAATCTTGTTGAAGCTCTGGTGCTTTTAGAAGTAGCGACCAAAAAATGAAAAAAGAATTGCGGGTAACCAAGAAATCATTGATCTTAGCACCGAGGAGAGCTAGATAATAACCCCAACGTTGGCTAGACGGAGGAGAGGGACACAAACCTCACAAATTCCTTGATGATGTTGTCATGGATGAGTTGTACTCCCTCTGTAAGGAAATATAAGAGCATTTAAATCACTATTTTAATGATCTAAACGCTCTTACATTTCTTCACGGAGGGAGTACTTGTTAATGAGTGCCACGAGGTTACATTAGTACTCTACTAGTAAGGTTCATACAATTATTGGTTGTCTATTTCTCCCAACAAAAAAGAGCCATTTGAAATCATTGTGCTGGCTGGGAGGAGTAATATATGTTAATCCTACGAGCAGTTTTAGCATGGTCCCTCTTACCCCCTCTTTTCACATGAGAGGTAAGAGTATGTAGTAGATCTGAGCCGTTGATCACATTAATTAGTGGTCGGATTAACTCTTACCTTCTTACCTCATATGTAAAAATAAGGGGTAAGAGGGAGCATGTTAAAATTTGCCTAATCCTAATGAACACGTCAATCACCATGTCTTCTGCTATGATCATTTTTCATGCAATCAGGTTAGCTAACACGGATATTGACAATCACACCGATATATCAAACTCGAACAATGGTTTTTGTTGGGATTTAAATTCTAAAAAAAAAGATTAAGTAGAAATATAGGTTTCTGATCGGACCGTAGATTCTGCTTTCTGCTCGAGCGGGTTGAGCTGTGTGCAAAAACTTTAGGTGGTTCGCACGCTTGCACCTCGGCGCCTTGCAGTTCACGCGGCGAGTGATTTGCCAATCCTTTCAGTTCACGAGCTTGTATGTGTGTTGTGTGCGGCCAGCTTGCTTGTAGGTTGTGTGTGCGTTGAGTGCTGCATTGTAGGGGCTTGGTGAAATGTGTGAACCAAAT
Source organism: Secale cereale (assembly GCA_902687465.1). Classification (NCBI taxonomy): domain Eukaryota; kingdom Viridiplantae; phylum Streptophyta; class Magnoliopsida; order Poales; family Poaceae; genus Secale; species Secale cereale. The sequence continues at coordinate 873,931,720 of LR738713.1, forward strand.
ATAAGCTATAGGGAGTTAAATTTGAGGGTTTGGTTAGGTCCGGCCAACTTTTAACTTCTCAAATTATAAGAAGTTGAGTATAAGGAGGTTGGAGGCATATAAGGACTTAAATTGTAAGGGATCGGCTAGAGATGCCTTTAGATCGGCGTCATTATCATTGTCATCCTCATGTCAAGAGATTAGGTGAAAATCGTGTTTTCATCGGTTTCTGTATTTCGCAGTAGTTGCTTTTCTCCTTCTTTTATTTTGATCTAAGTCGTTGCTTTTCTAATTTGTTATATTTCAGTAACAAACTATCAAGTTGCACAATGGATCAAGTAGAGATTATAACATGCTAACCTATATATTATCGTCACTCTTATCATTAGTTGTAAGACTTATGTTGGATCCGTTGACTTCTAATAAAATGGCCGTATGCATCACTTTGATGCAGAGGCCGGGGCTCAAGCTCCTTTTCGAAGAAAAAAAATACGATAACTAGAAAGATATATTTGCGCGTAGCTAGCTTTTGTTCTGTCCGGTGAGGCGGTGACACAACCATGCAGAGATCTTTGGTTTTATTGCCGTGAGATTGCAAGTGGCTTTAGATCGACAATTAGCGCCATTGTCATCCACGGCCACATCTCAAGAGATTAGGTGAAGAATCATGATTTGATTGGTCTCCGTATCATGCAGTTATCAACAAGAGACGAAGAAGATTCTTGATGATCGCTTTTGTGAAAGCATGAACGGTGTTGCCTCTAACCAACACAAATACAGTGAGGGAGGGAGGAAGAAATCAACAGGAAAAACAAGAGACACATTGTGTTTCAGTTAGTTAAGTTCTCTGACGATACATCCAACTTCAGGGCTTGGACGAGGCCTTCACTGAGGAAGAGGTCAAAGCGGCGGTGTTCGAATTGCCGGGTGATAAGGCGCCGGGGCCGGATGGTTTCACGGGCTCTTTCTTCAAAGCGTGATGGACACAATCAAAGTCGGACATCATGCTTGATGTCAACCGTTTCTCCAACCTTCCGACCTCTCACTTTCATTGGTTGAACTCGGCCGATGTCACTCTCATTCCGAATCGCCGCCGGAGTTTGCATCCACAGCCGCCATGGCTGGCGACGGCTAGGGCTAGCGAGGAGCTCGAGGGAGAGTGAGAGAGGGTGGGGAATGGGGGAGCCGGCCGGCTAGGTTTGACCTGGTCCGACCAGGTGCGACCGACGAGCGGCTCTAACAGCTGCACGCGCGCCGTTGGCCGTTAGGCCGGCACGTGGGCCACTCAGGTCAGAAGCGCGGTTAAAATGGTCAAAACGACCATTATGGCAACTTGGTAGTTTTTAGTCACGCGATTAAGATTTTTTGTAGTTTTCTACCACTTTTGAAAAGTGGTAGTTCTGTGGGCCGCGAACCCCTAAACTGGTACTCCCTCCGTCCCAAAATTCTTGTCTTATATTTGTCTAAATAAGAAAGTATCTAACACAAAAACGTGACTAGATACATCCATATTTTGACAAATTGAAGACAAGAATTTTGGGACGGAGGGAGTAGTTTTTTGTCAAACACTCCCTTTAGCCTGAACTCTAAACCTTCTCTTTTAATCAATGAAAATGGCCTTCCGCAAAAAAAAATCAATGAAAATGGCAAATCTTTTGCCTAGTTTTAAAAAAAAAAAGATACATCGAACCGGCCACAAAACTACAGATACAGCAACAAATACAGCTCTGTCTCAAAAACAGAAAAATTACAGCTCAGACATTTGTGAATCCTCCTTAATAAACAAAAAGGAGTCGAGAACCCGCCGCCGCCAGGAATAAATCGTTAACTGTCATTTCACAAGGCAAGGTAGGTTAATTAGCTTATTACTAGTCGCCAACCCGTGCATTCGCACGGTCTAGTTTCAAAAATCAAACTACTTAATGACTTATGGGCATGGTATATAATTCCATCACAATATATTGATTATTTTCTTATTGTCCCGTTCACGTATCATCTTTTCCGGCAAGTCTTTAAATTAAGGAACTTATTATACATGGATAATGAGAGAGCCTGACAGAACAACAACAACAAAATCAATTTGACATTTTATTTTTTATGAGATAATATAGATACCAGAGTCCATTTTTTGTATTAGCTTATTTCCTTGTTCCTCCCTTTTCATCAAAAATACAATGCCTGCTCTCAAAGGCATGGAGCGCAAACTATAATATCATGCATAGAGGAAATATCCAAGTCGTCGGGCTTCCGTACATGCTTTGATGGTTGCCATTTTGTGCATCCCCTTGGTTATGTATTGCTCTAAACATGTCCACTCTGGTCATATAATCATTTCTTAAAATAAAAATGCTAAAATATGTTTTGAACATATGGCCAAAAGTAAATTTTGGTCGTCTCTTTACTGAATTCAGGTCAATATTGGTCAAAATCACATATACTGAACCAAATAGAAATAACTTGGTATATACTGACACCTCAACATGATATTTACGCAAATACTAATAAATTATGTACAAAAAAACTTAATTTCCGACCATGCACATGCCTCATATCCATTATCTCCACCCTATATATTGAAACTTCTAATACCAAAATACACTCGTACACATGTACAAAACTGAGAAAAAAAACGAAATTGACTCAGATTATTACACAGTATTTAACATGGGCTTTTTTACCTGGAGACGAATAATAGACATACATTAACGGCTTCACCAATCGACAATCACCATTGAAAGAAATAGCTGGAAGTATGGAAAACATACATAATTAAAGTTATATAAACCCTGGAGAGAAAAAATTAACCGCTTATTGATGGTTATAATGTGAAAATAATAATCAATCTGTTGAAATCTTAAAAAAACACAATTATGAAAGATTCGGGTGTAGTAAAGAACATTACAAACATAATCCACATATAAGTAGCACGTGAGAAACAGCCAAGGTTGAAGACTTACTCAGAACGAATTGCATTGACTTACTTAAAAACCAAACAAAAAATTATGTTCACGTAAATTAACCCAATAATTACCTCGTAAGGTATAAACTCAAAATCAGTCAATGGGAAAACGCCAAAAGAAAAACCGATCATTTAAAATAGTAGACCCTGACCTGGAAACCATATGTACGTGATGCCTTAGAAAGCCATCACATGTATGCCTAGATCATACTTCATAGGTAGACTGCACCTGCTACGGGAAGCACCGGAATAAGGTAGCACATGCACAGTGGAATCCCATAACATACTTACTCTGGCCTTCCCTTTTTAGGGATATTTCTTATTATCCTAATTACTCTAGCCTTCACTTTCGAGGCATCCTTCTCCATTGAGATTAATCTCATCGCCACATCGCACCCCATTGTTTCAAAACTTATACTGCAAAAAAAGAAACAGAGTAGAACTTAAATATAACAAATGAAAGGAATGCAAAAGGATTAACCTGTAAGAGAACACAAAATTCTGAAGAATAGTACCTGTTTAGTATCAAGGGAAGTTGCTGTGTAATCCAAGGCTTCAAGATGAAAACTGAGAGTAAACACTATGATCAAAATGTTTTTTGGGTACTATATATGCGACATATTTGAACTAACCGATGTAAAAATAATTGATAGAAAAAAATTTGGGCGGGAAGACTGTTCACAAACATGCACAATGACAGCAACACGACCGAAGACAAACTTGGTGGAAAGGAAAGGCCACGGTTGATTCAACTGTAAACCTAAAAGAAAACAATTTCAGAATAAATAGTGTGAAAATACAAATCTAATACAGATGAGACAACTATTTTGATGCCAAAGCTCCTTCAGCACACACGGAATGCATGCCTTAGAGTCAATTGAGGAGAGAAAGAAAACGGGGAGGGGAAAAGAAGAAGCAGCCGTCCCGTGTTTTAAATGTAGAGTTAATTAGGCGAAAAGATCTCTACAAAAAGAGACAGTGGACTGGTGTATAGGAGTAGTTTCTTTATATTGATTAATCGGAGAGGACTCTAGATAATGCCATAGGTCAACTCAATATCTTCTTGTCTTTATGAAGTATAATATACATAAAACTAATTGTAGTATCCTTCCATTATTTTAGTTTGGTTATAGTACAAATATCATTGGCAAGCTCACGTCAATGGTATAAATTCAATACCATTAAGTAGTAGAGGGCAATGGCAGTACTTGAATGGGTAGGTTCGCATAAGAACAGGTTTTTATCCTTAATTTTCGCCTATGCTCAGACTGTCACATCAACATATCTAACCTCTATACATAGAAGATACCTGAGTTAACTCTTTCTTGTTAAAAGGAAAAGATATGAAAGTATTCTTAAAACAAAATAACTTGGGTCAGACCGTTTCTCTATTATATTTATTGAAGCTACAAATCATATTAAGAGGGCATCATCTCAAATACTGGGAAAAGTTTAGTACACCTGCACTGAGAACTTAAAAACTCACAGCTTAAACTTACAACACATCACTATTTAAACCTGCAGCAATAAACCAAGGTGCAAAATAACATGGTATGATCATTTGGATAGCTATTGAAGTAGCTAGTAAAAATATGCAAATAAGCTATTATGTCTATGGAATTCTATGAGCAGCTATTAAGAAATAGCTAGGAACTATATAACAGAGTCCAGCTATAATCATTTACTTGTTAGCTCTTGTTCTGGATGTATGCACAACCAAACCTTGAGAAACACTATTATGAGTGAACCGATGAGAGAAGGCAGCAGGAGATGGTCATATGAGCAAAGGTGAAATGCAAGTACAGTCTGTTTTTCGAACATCGCAATGTAGCTTGGTTCTGCTTCTAGTGTTGTTTAACAAAACTGAGGACTAATTAAGAACATCCGGATCATACTAAGCGATGGAAGAATTAACTGCCATGTATCTCTTAACTTGCATGTCCAAGACCTTTTGTACTCTCCTTTAGGAGAGGCATCATCAGTCTTTTGTGCGAGATTACAGACCCATTGTATGTTCTTATTACCGCAAAAAGATTTGCATTGAATTATTTGAGAGTTTTATTAGTAAACAATAGGGTTAGGACATTCAATTTTGAAGAATTTTATTAGGAATCCAAGACCAATTTTGACGAAAGCATTGGGAAGCTACATGATTTAACGATCATCTACACATGCATTAAAAAGGAAATATATGCCTATTTTTACTACCTCATGCTTAGTTTTAGCGGAGTTAATCAACGGTCATGTACGCATGCATTAAAAGGATCATGTTACTACCTCGCGCTTAGTTTTAGCGGAGTTAATTAAGGGTCATGTACACATGCATTAAAAGGATCATGTACACATGCATTAGTAAGCTACATGAGTTAATAAGGATTATGTACACACGCATTAGCGGGATGGGTTGAAAGTATTGGCTCACCTCGGATCGCTTGAGTAGATGTGGACTTCAGGAGGCTAGGGCAGATCAGCATGGTGGCGGGGTTGATCAACTGAACGACACGCATCGGCATCACGACTCTTCCATGTCTCCGATTAAGGGAGCGCGCGGCCACCAGATGCGATTGGGCAGGGATGGATTTTGGGAGGCTAGCTGGGGCAGATCAGCATGGCGGCGGGGTTGATCAGCTCATCGTCCCCACGCAGCAACATCATGGCTCGTCGAAGTCTCCGGTGAAGGGTGCGCACGGCCACGAGATGCGATAGGCAGTGATGGACTTCACGAAGCTGGCCCGGTTGGTCAGATTGGCTCCGATGCGCGGCGGCCAAGAGATGCGATGAGGCAGGGTTGGAGAGCACCGTACGCATATTATGTTGGCTCGAGACTTTTTATCTTGTCTTGAGATTCCTAGGACAATACGTGTGTTTTTTGACTATTGCAAGCCGTGTTTAGGTAACGTGTCCAGGTCTAGGTATAGATGGGATTCTTTTTTTTTAGTTAACTTGTGCAGGTTAACCTACAGCGTTTAAGCGTTTTTTTAATCTATCGAAATATCTACACCGTAATAACTCGGTCCCACCAGATCAACGGTCCGTAAATTCTAATTAACGTGGGAATTTGTAGGGAGTCTCTAATTAGTATAGGTATAGATATGCGGTACAGTGGTAGAAAAGTATAGTCATCAGCTGACTGGTCATCCTAGCTTGTTTTTCCGGTGGATTTCAGCCTGTCCAGCTGGTGCTTTATTTTTATTTTTATTGAAACTAGGCAAAAGATTTGCCATTTTCATTAAATAAGGAGAAGAGCAAGGTTTAGTAAAATACAGTTCCGCCACAGCGGTAGAATGGTGCTTTACCTGTAAATTAATTAACCACCATGAGCCGCATCAGCAAATATATGCCCATTCATTAAGGAGATGTACGTGTGGATGTGGAACACTGACCAAAATGGCATTGATCTCCTCTAGCAAAGGTTGTACAATGGAGACCAAGATCATGACATCTTCCCCAAAATCCTCGGAATCCTGGCAGTTCCCCATCATCAACCGAATGAAAATGTCTCTTTCTGGAATGAGACGCAATGCTACCTGTCATGTAAAATATGTACAAGTCGTGATGATGAACAACATTATGTCAACTGGATCAAAGTGACCATACCTTGTAAGCAGCTGATGAGATCCATCCATGGAATGGCTTCAGGGTGCTCTCGTATGCTTCTTCCACCATCTCTTGCAGGCTTGACTCTGGGTTATTCACCAATCTCTCCAGCAAACGTATCGAGAAATTCACCGACCTAAACCGAACGCATTTCCCAACACGTGAGAACAAAGGTTTGCAAATAGAATTGGCATATACGGTATGCAAGAAAATACTATGTTACATGTGAGCAGACAGTCCATGTACATTCATGTTACCTAGCCAGCCAGAGAATTGCCCTGGTACAACTGTTGGTCTTCTTTGAGGTCCCTTGCTCCACTTCCTCCATCACGATCGCCGTCAAGCTCGCATACTTCAAAGAGTCTCTTGCAAGGAGATGTTGTAATCTCTGCAAGGGGAAGATAGAGATAGCTTTAATCACTTCATTCCAATTAACACACTAAGTCAGTGGTATGCTCGGTCCCTTAGTCATGTGAACAAATGCAGGGCAGGTAAGATGATTACGCGCAAAGAGGAATTACCTGAACATTTTGCTGAATGTCTTGCCTGAGGACTAGCAGTGTTGGGCCGATCGCACCTTTGATGGCAAAAAAACAAGAAAAAGCAGTTGTTAGCTAAACTTTGAATCTACTGATATATATTTATTTATAGTGAAAGGAGAGCAGATGGTAAGACGAGGTTTAAAGCAGAGTAGCTCTGAAAAAAAATCCAAACTCTCTTCTTCTATATGCAAATGCGGGAGCTCCCCGCCCTCTGACGAGGTTTCGTCAAAAAAAAAAAATCCAAACTCTCTTCTTCTATATGCAAATGCGGGAGCTCCCCGCCCTCTGACGAGGTTTCGTCAAAAAAAAAAATCCAAACTCTCTTCTTCTATATGCAAATGCGGGAGCTCCCCGCCCTCTGACGAGGTTTCGTCAAAAA
>LR738713.1:873948743-874008334 GCA_902687465.1 Secale cereale
GGGGGGGGCAAGAGGTTGGTTTCATACGATCGAGTTAAGTATGCATGGGCCGCTTGCACAATTAATGTGGATATCGATGGTACGTGGGCAGCCATATAACATCGTGTCCGATCCATTTTAGCTCACCAACGTCTACCCAAAGCCTTGCGTATGCAATGCATGCCACCAGCGCGGCCGGTAGATCCATGGAAGCTACCAGGTCGTCCTCGTTGCTTCCGGCGGCTCTCCTCCTGGCCCTGGGCCTCCTCCTGAGCCACCGCGCCGGCTCCAGCCCTCCGCCGGACTCGGTGTCCTGCGCCCGCGGCACGTCCGACTGCACCCTCGCCAACGTCTACGGCTCCTTCCCGGACCGCACCGCATGCCGCGCCGCCGACGCCGCGTTCCCAAGCACCGAGGCGGAGCTGGTGGCCGTCGTTGCGGCCGCGGCGGCGGCCAAGCGCAAGGTGAAGGCGGCGCCCAGGCACTCCCACAGCTTCCCCAAGCTGGCCTGCCCGGGCGGCCGCGACGGCACCATCATCAGCACGGCGCGGCTCAACCGGACGGTGAGCATCGACGCCGCCACAGGGCTGATGACCGTGGAGGGCGGCATGGTGCTGCGCGACCTGATCCGCGACGCCGCCGCGGCGGGGCTCGCGCTGCCGCACTCGCCCTACTGGTACGGCGTCACCATCGGGGGCCTGCTGGCGACGGGCGCGCACGGGAGCTCGCTGTGGGGGAAGGGCAGCGCCGTGCACGAGTACGTGGTGGGGATGAGGATCGTGACGCCGGCGCCGGCGAGGCAGGGGTTCGCCGTGGTGAGGGAGCTCGGCGCCGACCACCCGGACCTGGACGCGGCCAAGGTCTCGCTCGGCGTCCTTGGCGTCGTCTCCCAGGTACGTACGTACGTGGCTGCTAGTACTTCGGATCGCTCCATGCGCGTGCCATGTTCATTGTTCTATCATTTATAGAAAAAACAGCACGTTATTATATCAAGTAAGTCTTGGATAGCTTGGGTGCATGTGGCATGTTGTATCACTTGTAGAAACTCGCTTGTCCATTAGCCATGCATCAATATTGTATACATACGACCCCTCAACCACCACAATATTGTACGTATCGCTTTCGATCGATGCACACAAATCTCTCTTTATCTCACAACATTTGTCCTTTTCTTCTCAAGTCATACGACACATGAACTACATCACCTTCTTGCCGGGATCATGCATGCAGGTTACTCTGCAGTTGCAGCCGATGTTCAAGCGGTCCGTCACCTTCTTGGAGCGCGACGACACCGACCTGGCGGCGCAGGTGGCCGTGTGGGGCGACTTGCACGAGTTCGGCGACATGACATGGCTGCCGCGCCAGGGCAAGGTCATCTACCGCGAGGATGACCGCGTCCATGTCTCGTCGCCCGGCGATGGCCTCAACGACTACCTCGGCTTCCGCTCCTTCCCGACGCTCGGGCTCATCGTCGCCAGAGTCGCGGAGGAGCATGTGGAGGAAAGCAACGACATGGCGCGGTGCCTGGCCGCGGGGTTGCTGCCTGCGACGTTCCCCGCGCAGGCGTACGGCTTCACAAACGACGGCTCCTCCTTCAACGGGTACCCGGTGGTCGGGTACCAGCACCGCATCCAGGCGTCCGGCTCGTGCATCGACGCCAAGGACAACCTGCTCCGCTCCTCCTGCCCGTGGGACCCGCGCGTCCGGAGCCTCTTCTTCTACAACACCGGCTTCAGCGTCGCGCTCTCCAAAGCCCCGGCGTTGATCGCCGACATGCAACGACTCCGCGACCTCGACCCGCGCGCCCTGTGCGGCCTCGACGCCAAGATGGGCGTGCTCATCCGCTACGTCGGGGCCTCCTCCGCCTACCTCGGCAAGACGGAGGAGTCGGTCAACTTTGACTTGACCTACTACCGGAGCTACACCCATGGCAGGCCGCGTGCTCACTCCGACGTGATCGACGAGCTCGAACAGATGGCCTTGCGCAAGTACGGCGCCGTCCCGCAGTGGGGCAAGAACCGCAACTTCGCCTTCGACGGCGCCATCGCCAAGTACGCAAAGGCCGGCGAGTTCCTCCAAGTGAAGGAGAGGTACGACCCAGACGGGGTCTTCTCCAGCGAGTGGAGCGACCAGGTGCTCGGCATCGGCGGGAGCCCCAACATCGTCAGTAAGGGTTGCGCCATCGAAGGGCTCTGCGTCTGCTCCCATGACTTGCATTGCGCCCCGGAACATGGCTATTTCTGTCGGCCAGGGAAAGTGTACGTGGAGGCGAGGGTTTGCTCCTTTCAACCCGTCTCACGCAGCGAACTATGAATCTTGTCATGCACGGGTCAAGCAGCGATGCAACCTGATGTTGAATTGCTATGCATGCTTCCCTAAGTGGTGTGTTGATTTACTTCACTTCTCTTCCGTAGTATGTCCCTTGCGTCTTTTGTCCAACGCTTAACAATGTGTGGTATTTCAGCCATGTTCAAGACACCCATTACCTGTGCAATTAAAAACAAACAGTCGGTGTAAGCTTCCTCATTAAAATGTTGGATCATTTTCACATGTTAGTATGGGCAACAACAAAATATGGTACATGACCATTAACCTGAGCACATAGCCGCAAAATCATTCCCATGTTTTCAAATTGTCCACACTCGCACTCATATTCAGCGTTGCCATCTTTTATTGTCACCCTGTAGACTGCTCTACTCCACTTCTCCCGCTTGATCGCATTCTTATATGTCGTCAAATACTTCTTACCCTTCTCAGTCTCAGTCAAATTATATGCAATTCCCTCAATGATGAACTGACCAAGCTGCTTGAACATGACTCGAGTAGAAACCTTGCTTGCACATGCCTCTCGATCGCAAGGTTTACGTTGCATAGCTCCACTCTGCAGAAGGGGACAATTGTTAGAGCACTCTGAAACACCTGATCCTACGACAGGGAAGGGAAGACATCGACTTGGAATCATTGTTCTTTTTTTCTTTTCTCGGAGCTCTCATCGCGTTCAGGGTCAAACTGGAGCCGTATATACTGCCTCACAAACATGTGCATCAGACTGGCAGGAGACATATATGTCTTCATCATATTATTGGCACTCATGCTGCACTGTGTGCTTGTCATTTTTTGCGCAGAAAATCTTCATGAAATAAGGCTTCGCCCACTTGGTCCTGATCTCATATATCCTGTGTCATGTACGGGTGCTGTTTCAGATTATACTTTTCCATCAACATAGTCCAGGCATTTTCAAACTTGTCTACCATGAGCATGTGGTTCAAATGCACTTTCTCCCCCATCGTCAGAGACATTCAGTGACTATGTTTCTCACGATGCTCTGTTATAAACCAACTATTCTCTGCCGCTCCCAGGAGACTGATCAGCGTCAGGCACTCACATATGCAAGACCGGTTGTTCTCAGCTTCAGTCTTTCCCTGCAAAGATAATCCAGTATTAAACTACAAATGCACCCAATTCACTAGAACACACTGACAGAAGTTAGACATTATGTGCAGTTTGGGAGAAAGATCACATCACTCACCGGACATCCTCACACAATTTCCTTCATTGATTTTGTCTTATGCGTGCTGAAGCTACCTTTGCCATATCTTATCCCAAATCCCACTTCCCACAAGTACAAGTTCTAGTAGTTGTACGCCTCGCCGAGGGAGTCCAATTAAGCTTGATCCGAATCGATTGCTCCAGCGCACTCATCCAGGAAGCGCGTGGGGTTCTGTCAGGGAGTGCGCTACCAAGCCTCAGCATGTAAATACCCAGGTTTGCCAAACTTTACGCTAATTCGGGGATGATAATCATTTTTTTAGCCAAACACACCCAATGTCAGAGGTCTACATCATTGCACGGCATTACAGCCTAATAATCGCACATGGAACATCTCGCCTAGTACACATGTTACACATATTTAAATTTCTGTTAAACTGCAGTCAGCGGCAACATTTAATTTTATGGCCATTAATTCCCAATGCCATTTCCTAGCAACAATCCCTATTCATTCACAGCATGCATATATGCACACAAACTGTAAGAGGCCTTTTAGCACATACGATAGCAGTTCTGATTGGTTATGCGCTCACAGAATTAATCTTGTTCATGCTTGCAAGCTGAACGTAAGTGTCTGAAATACTCCCTCCGTAAACTAATATAAGAGTGTTTAGATTACTACTTTAGTTATCTAAAAGCTCTTATATTAATTTACAGAGGGAGTACTAACAAATAACTAAACATTATTTCCCAAGGAATCCGAATTCAGAACTAGAAAATGAAATCGAGGACGTTACCTCTTCGTCCATCCGGGTGCTTCAGTTCCGGATTCACCTTCCCAGTAGACTGTGCAGACTGCGTTAGAGAACCCTTCCTCCTACGCTGGTCGTCACCAACAATACCACGAGGACTGCGGCCGCCCAGCGCCTGTGCTTAGCATTCGATTCGGGTCCTCTGGCGCCGGTTCTTCCCGCCGCACACCGCAAGCGGCAAACGGATCCGGGTGTTCAACGTCATCAGCGAACTCCTCTGTTAGGGGAAATCTGCGCCGCATACACGAATCATTGACTGCGGATGAGCTGAATCAATCCCCGACGCATGGAAAGTTTAAATCCGTGTGGGCGACTCTGAAAGGGGAACTCACCTATCGATCGGATCCAGCAAGAGCTCCATCCCGCCGGCGTCCATCCTTGCTCGGCGGACGTCACACCTCTCCCTGTTCCCTGTATTCCAGAATCCAGACCGTGTACCCTGCTGCCGAGACGAATGGATCCAAGGTCTTCAGAACAATCCTCGACGGGCCAGCTCAACGCACTGTTTCCCACGTATTCTACCTGTATTCTGATTTTCTCGCGAACGATCTCTAACGAGTCAGGCCTGTTTTCCTGAATCCCGAAGCAGCATTAGACGGACAGGATTTCAGGCTCAGCTGAGCCGGAGCACCGAATTGGCCCTCCCAGACAGTTGAATCATTTGTTGTCTCTCTCGATCTCGAACAAACACGTTATCAGAGCGATTTCAATATCGAGAAGAAGGGAATCGATAGGCAAAGGCGAGGAAAAGCAATGCCTGAAGGTCTCTTTTTGCCATGCTTCTTCGCCGCCTGTTTCGCGACGACGACCGTCGCCGTCGCTTCATCCCCCATCGCCGCCGTGGACGAGGTGGTCTTCGCCGTCGCCTCAACTGCGTCTCTGCCCGTCGACACGACGGACGTCGCTACGGGCCAGGCCGCTACCTTGGCCGCCGCCATGATGCAGGAGGCTACCGTGGTTTCCGCGGATTTCCGCATCGCCACCGGAACGGGTCGAGACCCTCGAACCAACACGTGCAGCCACTCACGCCGCCACAGCGCGACGTGCCGCCTGGCATGAGGCCGAGTTGCTGCCATCTCCGACCCCCGCGGTCGTCGAGGTCGCCGCCTGGCATGAGGCCGAGTTGCTGCCATCTCCGACCCCCGCGGTCGTCGAGGTCGCCGCCTGGCATGAGGCCGAGTTGCTGCCATCTCCGACCCCCGCGGTCGTCGAGGTCGCCGCCAGCCCCGCACGGGCCTTCGTCTCTGGGCTGACCGGCGCGACTTCCTTCATCTTCGGCTCCTTTGGCCCTCGGCGTCCGCTGGCGAGCTCGCCGTTGAGCAGCACCTCCGGCCGCTCAGGCACACGGAGCCCCGCGACGCTCGGGCTCGCGAGCGGCGCCTCCAACGGTGCAGCGCCGGGCACTCTGCTCCCTGGAAGATCCTCATACGAGGACGAGCGCGACGGGAGCCTCTCTTGCCGCCGTTGAAGAAGTCGGCCGACCTGGTTGTGTTCTACAGGGATTTCTTTCCCTTCTCTCTCCTTATCCTTTCCATGGACTAGTCCGACCGCTTGTACAAGCCCATGTGCATGCGGCAGGAATCATGACACCGGCAGGCCGTGGCCGCCCGTGGCCGTCAGCGCCAGGTCGTCGCACCTAGCTGCGCCAGCCCGTCCGCTCCGCCCGAGCCGCCGCTCGCGACATGGCCTCGCCCTCGCTGACCCCCGGGATACCGCCGCCTTCGCCGAGGACAGGCGCACGTCGTTGCCTCGTGGCCCTCGGCCTCCTGCTGCCCAGCTCGCCGGCGGCCTCTCCATCGAGCAGCCGCGGGCGCCGTGCTGGGACTCGCGAACGGCGTCGCGCCCGGGATGTTGCTCCCTGGCGGTTCCTCGGACGAGGACGAGCGCGGCGGGAAGCTTCTCTCGCCGCAGGTGATGCGAGATGGGGATATGGTGGTGGTCTCACCAACGCCGGCGGCCTCTCCCCCGTCACTGCGTTGGGATAGTGGTGGGGATCGAGCGGATGTGGTCCGGGTCGGGTCTTCTACCTTATCCCGTAACCGCTCCTCTCCCTCTCTCTCTCTTATGTGGTGCGGGGAGGGGTGGGCCGGCCAAAGGCCGTGGTGGCCCAGCCCAGGCACTCGGCTGCCTCCTCTGCTCGGCTGTGGACCGGCCCGAGCAGGATTTTTTTTCTCTCTCTCAGTTTTATTAATACTAATACTATTTATTAGTATTCGCATGTTTTAGCCTATTAATAACAATATTTGTCTTAAATTCTGTTTTCTGTAGAGTACCTTGTATTCCAGAATGTGATGTAATATATTTCCATGTTAAACACATGTCGAAATTAATTACATCTATTATTTGCAATTGAGATTTTTTAAAAATCTCTTGCAAAGATAAATTCAGTGCCTCTAGAGTACTGATTTGCGATTGAAAATTTTCTTCTCTCGCAAAACAATCTCATTGCGATTGAGATTAATTTTCTCTCGTAAAATATTAATTCACTTTACTGAATTATCTTGCAACTTGATACAACATCATCTCATTTGATTTGAGGTCCATGCAATTCAAGTTTTCACTTGAACATCAAGTTTACAACATCATTACTATTCATTGCAATAGTAGTGTATTTCTGTTGAGTATGATGTATTCCGGAATGTATGTATCTCCATGTTCGCTACATGTCGAGATTAATACGTCTATTTGCAATTGAGATTTTCAATTTCTTGCAAATACATATGCAAAATTCAAGGTGTCATCCTTAGCAATTTGAGATTCACACTATTGATTTCGAGTCATCTTTCTTGAAATCTATTAATTTTGCAACATCAAGATGTATTTATATTACACAATCTGTAATATAAATAAATTACCGGTTTTTCACCGGAGATGATATGTTCTATGTGTTTACCACATTGCCATTCTTCATGAACATGTCACAGCGGTTGAGATTGATTTCATCCGCACCACGAACTTGTAAATTTTTCACAATAACATCTCCCTCATTATATTTGGAAAACACAAGGTAATGGGTTGGATCTACTGCCCATGTGCAGACAATCTCTATTACTGTGAGATCTGTATGATCTTTAATGTGTTATATTCCCATAATTGAGGTTGAGCATTTTCAAGTTATGCACTTCAGTCAAATTTTTGCATTCTTATTACAAAACCATGATGGTTTTTAATTTACTTCTTGTAAATTAATTATCTATGGTTTGCCCCTATATGTAATCGATGGCTAACAATTTGAGGATATTGCCCTCAATTGCCACAACTTACTTAAGCGGGTTATGGACATCAAGATCAGTCTTGCATCCCATGGGATAGCGTGTGCAATTCAAGCCACACCACCAGGACGCAAAGGACCTCAAGGGTAATGGTTTGAAACTCACTTCAAACCCTCAACCTGACACCATCAAGTTGTCACGAGACCCTATGAGCATGGAGAGCATGGTGGTTGAATATGCATCAACCGACATGTTTGGAGACTACATTTAGTCCCTCAATCTCCTTAGTGATCAATTTGTTTATGTCCATATCTCATGTTCTACTATGAACATGATTATTGTTGTCATCATATATTGTATATCACAATATATTGTATCAGCACTTTGGTACAAATTCATTTGTATGTATTCTATATATATCTGACAGTGATTTTCTTGAGAATGTTCATGTCTATATATAGATTTCTACAAGGGTCAATCTGATGAAAGATGATATGTGCATGTGGACATATGCACCACAAACTCTATACTCAGGGAAGTGAAATGTTTCCACTCTCATTGAGAGAAAGGAGATATTTTAAAATCGCTAGACGCGATGAGGTATTTGTTGGCTCAACTCGAGTCATATTTACTATCCCTGTGGGTACTCGAGTAACGTCGGGATGCTTCATTGCTTCCCAGGTTTAACTCCTACCCTACTAGACTATGGAGGTATCCGTCAAAATAGTTTCCATATCGAAACTTATGATGACAACAAAGAGAAATAAACTTCTCTTTACCATATGCAACAGATATGGCAAGCACATTCTCTGTGTATCATCTGGATTGTACTACACATACAACACAACCCGTAGCACATGTTGCGTACGAGATAGTTTTCCAGAGTGTCTTGTACATGACAAACTTGGCATACTCGCCTTGGTCATCGAGACATTGGGTTGAAACTAAAACTATCAGCAATTCCAATAGTTTATGATTATTATGATGCTAAATTCTAATAACATTTGGATTTTATGTGCACTACAAGTGACACAGGGAAGCTAATTTTAAGGCCCGCACACCTTAAAGTCTATGTTGAACCACTCAGACTCCTTGAATGCATCAAGTTGAGGTAAGTGGCTCTTCCCATCCATTGAATAGACTATTCAGGTATTCCATGGTTCTAAAAGACATATCTATATGATGGTCTTAAGTGTGTGCTTTATTCACACGAAACCATTGGCTTTATCCTGACATTGATTTCAAGCAAATTGGATGGACAACATTGCAGAATTCTCCTTGAGTGCCTCCTCTATGGCTCTCGGGTTGAAGTTTAGCAATTTGTCTTAATGTCTAGACTCAAAATGGTTTGGTAGAATCCCATCCAAAGAATTGAGCTCATTGCATGATCTTTACTTTGAATTGCAACTTACCAACTTTACGTTGGAGTCATTAGTCTTACACACTCATGACCAAACTGCATATATTATTCCCCTCTATCTTTGATACATGGAAATCTACCAAGTATTTCCCATCTGCAGTACTTCGGTTGCATACCGATATCACCACCCGGCATACATCATTGGCCCCTCAACATATAGTTGGGATCTATGTGAGGAATAACTGCATTACCGTCAATACCTCAAGCCCCTCACATGGGGAGTTATTCAAGGCCAGTATGCTGATTCAACGAGGAACATTTCCAGGCATTAGGGGGAGATTTCAAGTACCATAAAGAATGCCAGGAAATTAGTGGAATATTCAACACATTTCTGCCTCAAATTCACGTACTCAAAGATCTGAACCATGCGTTCAGAAGATTTGCAACACATTGCAAATAACCTGCCAGATTCATTTACTGACTATAAAGGTGTCACGCAATCCTACAATCCTGCAAAAATATGTCGGATAGAGTGGAGGTACCAAATAAAACCACTCAACTCCCCGTTCAAAGCAACAGGGGGAGAAGTACGACAACAGTGCATCAGGATTCAGCTTCTTGCAAGCAAGGATATCAAGGCCTCTGAATCAGTAAATGCATGTCAACTTTACGTTGACAGACACCTAATGGGTAGTATTGATGTCTACACACGCTTCTATTTCTTGTAGACTATGTTAGGCCTCCAAGCGCAGAGGTTTGTAGGACAGCAGCAATTTCCCTCAAGTGGATGACCTAAGGTTTATCGAACTCAGGGAAGTATAGGTTGAAGATGGTCTCTCTCAAGCAACCCTGCAACTAAGATACAAGAAGTCTCTTGTGTCCCCAACACACCTAATACAACTAGGAGTTGTATAGGTGCACTAGTTCGGCAAAGAGATGGTAAAATATGGATGATAGGAGTGGCAAAGCAAAGTAATATAAATCTGTAATAAAAAGTGCAGCAAGCAAACAAGTGGTAAACGTGAGCACAAATGGTATTGCAATGGTGGAAACAAGGCCTAGGCTTCATACTTTCACTAGTGGCAACTCCCAACAACATTATCATAATCGAATCACATGATATTTCCCATAAAACATGCAATGGAAACGCACTCGGAGGTCATTCCTTTGTGGTCAAGAGAGGACGAGAATTATGTAGGGCTACAAAAGCACACCTCAAAGTTCGTAGTTCTTAATCTATGGATTTCCCAATGTCACCGCGGCCATCCAAAGAGAGTACCACAATCACCACAACATATCTCCAGGATAGTCAAAGACAAGCACCAAGAGACTCTCAATCTTCAATCAACACACAAAAGAGGAAATCACTCATGAAAATATTCTTCTAATCCATGTCCAATAGACTGCTATCACCTTGGTCTCGGGGATTATACTAGATAAAGACAAGTGAGTACATCAATTCAATACATAGAGGAAGGGGAAATATCATGGGATCACCCTAGATTAACATAGCTTATGATCACAACGAAGATCACATCATGGGAGAGAGAATTGACCACATAGCTACTGGTAGAAACCTCAGCCCCGAGGAGGAACTACTCCCGCATCATGGAGGGAGGAAGCAACTTCGATGGAGATGAATCCGGGGGCACTTCCCCGTCCCGGCAGGATGCCGGCACAGGAATTCTGGTCCCCCGAAACTTGGTGGCGATGGCGGCGGAGATCGGAATAGCTTCTGGAGAAAAGGGTTCCGTCCTCGAGGGTTTCGGGATGCGAGGAGTATATATGCCAAAGGGGGTCACCAGAAGCGGAGAGGGGGGCCCAGGCGCCCCCCTAGGGCGGCCAGGGGTGGGGCCGCCTGGGCTGCCCCTGGCTCCCCTCTGGCCCCACTTTGGTTTTTCTCGAAGCTTCCCGTACGCTGATTTTTTCTGTATTTTTCCCGGAATTTTTGGAGCACTTTTAATATGGGGGAAATCTGAAATAGAAAAACTGCAGAAAACAGGAACTGGCACTGTGGTGCACTGAGTTAATAGGTTAGTCCAAATATGATCAAAAGTGTATGGAAGTGCATAAATATCATAGCAATATCACACAAAAGAAGCATGGAGCAAGTAGAAATTATAGATACGTTTTGGACGTATCAACATCCCCAAGCTTAATTCCTGCTCGTCCTCGAGTAGGTAAATGATAACAAGCATAATTTCTGTGGTGACATGCTACCAACCATATAAGAACTTTTTAAGTAAAACAATCAAGGCATGTAATTCAATTCAAGTCATAACAAGCAAGAGTCTATATTAGCATTGTAACAAGTAACATAAGAACATAAAAGTGCAAGAGCTCTCGCTGTCCGTGACTCGAATGTCTCCAAATGGTGTTTGCGTGCAAGAAAGGGGATAGGGATATATGAGAGAGTAAAACATAGTTTTTGTATTGTTGAGAACTTAATCTACTAAAGTTTCACACTTGGTCTTCTTTGGAATCTTATCTTGACTCATCCCCAGACCGTCAGCCAGGTACAAGTCAAAAGGATCCACTCCCTTTCGATATTTTGAGCACTCATGCAATGGATGAGCGTAAGCAAGAAAGTCGACACTTAGGATGACAAAGAGAGAGAAATGATAGAGGGGGAAGACAAAAAAGGTGTGAAAGGCTCACATCAATGAGGACAATCATCGGCGAGAGAAAGCCAAATGATAGATATGATGTGAGGAGTAGGGATTGCCATGCAACGGATGCACATATGAGCTAAGGTAAGCTCTCCAATGGAACTAGTGGGGGTGCATCCAACTTGCTTGCTCAAGAAGACCTAGAGCTCTTTTGAGGAGGCGCATCATTGGAATATACAAGCCAAGTTTTATAGTGTGAAGGTCCCCACATAGCTATATGCATGAATGATAATCTCTATGGAGTACAAGGTATAAGATGGAGTACGAGTGTGGATCTCTCAAAAGAAATAGTAGTGTGCCCCCTTCTCTCTTTTTATTTCTTTTTCTCTTTTTTCTATTTATTTTTTATTTTTTTGTGGCCTCCATGGCTCTTTCTATTTAACTCTCATTTGTCCTCTTTGGGATCTTTTGATTTTGTCCTCTTTGGGATCTTTTGATTTTGTCCTCTTTGGGATCTTTTCCTCACATTAGGGGCAACACTCTATGTATTACAGGAAGTATAGAAGATCTTTCACACTTTACAAAAGTACTCAACATAAAGAAAATGAAACTATCATGATGTATGCAAATGTATGCCTCTGCCGGTGTAGCAGGATATGCAATGATACTAGCGCGTCATGTAGCAATGATTAGGGCAAGGCCCAACTAGCATGCGGCTCATCGATCAAGCAAAAAGCATGTATGACATGAAGATCGGGTCATGAGAAGATGGATGTTGCATGGCAATGTATCTCGGAAAGGCTATGGAAATGCCTTGATAGGTAGGTATGGTGGCTGTTTTGAGGAAGGATATAATGAGGCTTATGATGACAGAGCGTATCGTGCCAAGGATTTGGATGCACCGGCGAAGTATGCGCCAACTCTCGAGGTGAGAAAGGGCAATGCACGGTACCGAAGAGGCTAGAAAAATATGGCTAGGTGGAAGTGTCAACTTTCGAATACTCACATTAGTCCGAAGAACTCATGCACTTATTATCGGTAACTCTCAATCTAATTAGGAGGTTCACAAAGAGACAAGTACCCCGAGGAGGTGTGTATGGGGGTTTGGTTACCCTTGCGCATCCTCGACCCATGGTACGTGAGTGTACTCTAATATTCGATCCCTCCAAAGATTAGTGATCCATTTAGTAGCTAAAGTTCTCAACTATTTTGTAGGTTTTCGAAAATAAACACGGATTGCCCAAAATACGACATCTATCACTAATAGGCTAAAGCTCTTGACACCAAAAGTTCAGACATTACTCATGGCAATACCTCAAAACTAATGCAAGTTACTACTAAAATTAAATAGCAACCTCAATTACCTACTTTAAGTTAAGACACACAACTCAGTGCAACAGGCAAACTCTCTTAACAAGATAAACATGAAAACTCAAGAGAGTTCAGCAACCAACTAAACAAAAGCTCTTTAAAAAGAAAAGCATGAAAACTAAGAGCTAAACATGACAGCAGCTATGGAAAGACAAAGAACACACACAGCAAAGATAAGCATGAAAATCCTATGTTGTGTTCTAGGTTGAAGTGGAGCGTGTTTCTCTCCCACATAAAGAAAGCTGCGTTCTAACTTGTTATGAACAGCAAGCAAAGCTAAAGAAAACTAAAAAGGAAACTAAGAGCAAGACGCTCCAAGCATAGCACATAACACATGAAGTGATAATTACAGTGGAACGAAAGACGAACTGATAATTGTTGATGGAGAAGGGGATGCATGGGGGCATCCCCAAGCTTAGATGCTTGAGTCTTCTTGAATATTTCTTGGGGGTGCACGGGGGCATCCCCAAGCTTGAGCGTTTGACCCTCCTGAATCTTTTTTTATCATCTTCCCTCGCACATGATGTCTACACACGCTTCTACTCTTGTAGACTATGTTGGGCCTCCAAGCGCAAAGGTTTGTAGGAAAGCAGCAATTTCCCTCAAGTGGATGACCTAAGGTTTATCGAACTTAGGGAAGTAGAGGTTGAAGATGGTCTCTCTCAAGCAACCCTGCAACTAAGATACAAGAAGTCTTTTGTGTCCCCAACACACCTAATACAACTAGGAGTTGTATAGGTGCACTAGTTCGGCGAAGAGATGGTAAAATATGGATGATAGGAGTGGCAAAGCAAAGTAATATAAATCTGTAATAAAAAGTGCAGCAAAGAAATAAGTGGTAAACGTGAGCACAAATGGTATTGCAATGGTGGAAACAAGGCCTAGGGATCATACTTTCACTAGTGGCAACTCCCAACAACATTAACATAATCGAATCACATAATATTTCCCATAAAACATGCAATGGAGACGCACCCGGAGGTCATTCCTTCGTGGTCAAGAGAGGACGAGAATTATGTAGGGCTACAAAAGCACACCTCAAAGTTCGTAGTTCTCAATCTAAGGATTTCCCAATGTCACCGCGGCCATCCAAAAAGAGTCCCACAATCACCACAACATATCTAAAGGATAGTCAAAGACAAGCACCAAGAGACTCTCAATCTTCAATCAACACACAAGAGACGAAATCACTCATGAAAATATTTTTCTAATCCATGTCCAATAGACCGCTGTCACCTTGGTCTCGGAGATTATACTAGATAAAGACAAGTGAGTACATCAATCCAATACATAGAGGAAGGGGAAATATCATGGGATCACCCTAGATTAACATAGCCTATGATCACAACGAAGATCACATCATGGGAGAGAGAGATAACCACATAGCTACACGTACGAGCCCTCGGCCCCGGAGAAGACTACTCACACATGGGCATGGTGAGGAGGAGGTTGATGATGGTGTTGATGGAGAGGTGCAGTCCCGCGAGGTGGAGACGGCCGGCGGCAGCCACGGAGGCGGCGGCGGCGGCCCTTGGGGGCGGCGGCGGCCCTCGGGGCGGCGGCGGCCCTAGGGGGCAGCGGCTCCTTGGCCCCCTTCTTCCTTGTGGATGGTGCTGCAATGGTGCTGGTCCTCCCCTCCAAGACGGCGGCTCGGGAGGAGGAAAATTCGTGGCCCTTGGTGACCTAGGTTTCCTCTCTTTATATAGACTCTTGGATTCCCGTCATCAGATTTTGGGCCTCAGTAAAACGGGCTTTACTCGGCCGTCCGGACTCCGATTTGGACGAATTTTATATCCAGAAGCATCGCCTCGAAATTCCCCACAACTTTCGCAACTAGACTTTTTCCGTTTGACGTCGTCTTCGGGCCGGAACGTGACCATCTTTAAAAAACGTTCTCACACAGATTTCAGGAAAGTCAGAGTCCTACTCCAATACGACTCCTTTTGTGTTTTTGTCAATTTCCAAGTAATTCCTACACAATAAAGTGTAAAACAAGAACATTGTGCACTTTTGCAACCATTAGTAGGTTAGTCCAAATATGATCAAAAGTGTATGGAAGTGCATAAATATCATAGCAATATCACACAAAAAAGGCATGGAGCAAGCAGAAATTATAGATACGTTTATGCCGTATCAACAACCCCAAGCTTAATTCCTGCTCGTCCTCGAGTAGGTAAATGTTAACAAGCATAATTTCTGTGGTGACATGCTATTAACCATATAAGAACTTTTAACAGTCACATGACAAATGCTTACTGAGATAATGAATCTGTAGTAATTAAGTTTCCTCATGAGAATATCACAAAGAACTGAAAGTTTTACAATATGATACTGAAACACTCAATAGATTTGTAGTGAGCATGGTGTGCAAACATGACAAAGTGATACCTCGCTTGCCCCCTTTAGTGAAGCAAAACATAAATGCAGGGGCACCTCCAAAGTTGTGACGACTAGATACAATGATTTCAGAATAAACGATATCATAATCATGCAAAAGACAATGGTACTTTGGGACAATGCACATTACACTCAGAATGACAATCATGCTCTTAATAGTTGGTGCTTTAAAGAAAGTGGAGACTCTCGAACCGTGGCTTTTGTTGGCAATGTTGAAAACCCGTGGTCGGAAACAAAAACTAAACATGTACCAGAGCTCTTGGTTTTAAAAACAGAAGTAATAATTATTTTTTAGAATATGCATATTTCGTCAACGAATGCTAGCAGATAACTCAATCACTTCTTGAGCTGGACAAGTTTCGAGGAACGGCTCCCGAATGAGGACGATCACATCCTCTTAATCTCCTTTGTTTATCACTGCCTAAGTTTTCTGATTTCTCATGAACAAAGCGTGAAGGAGGGTTTGTTTGTTTGTATATTTTTTTAATGAGCCGGGTGCACTCTATGCCAGTTCCTTCTCGTATTATGGGTTTGCACATTAGACATGCAATCCCGGGGTGAAGCTTGTCCAACTTAAAAAGATCATGAATTAACTACTACTTCCTCATGAGCTAAAACAGAGGCACAAAAGAGAAATGCTTTTTTTTTAATAATTTTGAGATGGTACATGAAAGTCTTCGTTAGGAATGGCAGGTAAATACCATGTATAGGAAGGTATGGTGGACTCATATGGCATAACTGGTTTAAAGGATTTTGGATGCAGAAGCAGTCAGTCCGCTTAGTACAGGCGAAGGTTAGCAATAGACTGGGAGCGACCAACTAAAAGAGCAATGACGGTCATAATCATGCAGAGCGACAAAGCAACATTGAATCAGGCATGGAAGTTATATCGCTACTCAGAAACTAAAGATCATCAAGGCTTGATAGACTTTCTTTACAGTCTTAAATATGCGTGAGCATACGCCAAGTCAATCAAAATAAATTCCTGGAGGAAGATACCACTAAACCATACCACATCATAGGCAAACAAATCATGTTGGTACTCCATTAACACATTGAGAACCCCCCAGCTATTTGAGACTAACCATAAGAAAACATGAACTACTAAGCATCATTATGCACATAGCATTTTTATCATAGACATATCAACCAGTGCAACAGAAGCCAACTCTCTTAATAAGATAAGCATGATAACTAAAGAGAGTTCCAGCGACCAACTAAACAAAAGCTCTTTTAAAAAGATAAGCATGAAAACTAAGAGCTGAACATGATAGTAGCTATTGAAAGACAAAGAACACACACAGCAAGGATAGACATGAAAATTCTATGTTGTGTTCTAGGTTGAAGTGGAGCGTGTTTCTCTCCCACACAAAGAAGGCTGAGTTCCAACTCGTTATGAAAAGCAAGCAAAGCTAAAGAAAACTAAAAAAGAAACTAAAAGCAACACGCTCCAAGCATAGCACATAACACATGAAGTGATAAAAATATAGTGGAACGAAAGACGAACTGATAATGTTGATGGAGAAGGGGATGCACGGGGGCATCCCCAAGCTTAGACGCTTGAGTCTTCTTGAATATTTCTTGGGGGTGCATGGGGGCATCCCCAAGCTTGAGCGTTTGACACTCCTGAATCTTTTTATCATCTTCCCTCGCACACTTGAAAACTCCCTTCATACATAACTCATCATAATCTGATTAGCGAGGTTAGTACCCATAATAAAATAATTGTTCCTTGCTGGAAATAAGGATATTCTTGAAGTTCTACTGTTTCTCAAGATTGCCCAAAGGTTTTGCAAAGAAAAAGCAAGCTCGAGGTTTGCAAAATGAAGGAAAGGCAAAACAGGACAGAATCTGTGAAAAACAGACCAGCAGGTAGTAAATAATTTTTTCGGGGCACTTCTGCAACTCAAATCAAAAAACTCAGAACAGACGCCCGAAAGCCAATTGTATAGAGCACGATGTCCAAAAAATTCAGACCAAAAAGATGATCTGGTGATTTTATACGAATTTTTCTGTCCAAGGACAGAATCTGTTTCCTCGACAGCACGTCACAACTTTTGAACTTTCTTGCAATCGGAGGCTAAACTTGGCACAAAGCTGAAAAATAAAGATACAATGATGTTGCTACAGTAGTAACAAACATCAAGACCACTAAAACTGAAAGCAAAGATAACAAGGGTTGTCTCCCTAGAGCTCTTTCTTTATAGCCATAAAGATAGGCTTAAGACTTTAATGATGCTCTCGTAGGAATAAGAGTTGAAGAACAAAAGAGAGCATCAAGAAGCAAATACCAAACACATTTAAGCCTAACATGCTTCCTATGCATAGGAATATTGCAATACAATAATTCATTAAAGCACAAAGCAATAAGCACAGGAAGACAAAACAAGTGCAGCTTCAAAACCTTCAACATAAAGAGAGGGAACTTGATATTATTGAAATATCTATAAGCATATGTTCCCTTCTCATAATAATTTTCAGTGGGATCACGAATAAACTCAACAATATAAGCATCACATAAAGCATTTTTACCATGATCCATATGCAAAAAGGTACTCTTACTCTCCACATAAGCATAATCTTTCTCATTGGTAATAGTGGGAGTAGGACTATCATAAACAACTTGAACACTATAGATTAATTGTGTATTAGGAAGATGGTGTTCAACAAGGGAGTAATTCCCTCCATGATTATGACAAGTTTCATAAGGATAATTTCTCCTTATGTCATAGGTACCTTTATAATCACTATAGATTGGAGTTATAACATCATCATAGTAGAGAAGAGCATTATCATTGCTAGCAACTATATTTGTAAACATGTTGTCTTTATTCTTACTAGCAAAAGAATTATCAATTATCACATCACTAGTGGGTAAAGGATTTGCAATCCTATCATCCCCAAGCTTAGAGCTTTCCATATCATCACTTCCAGAGTTGGTACCAAAAAGATTTTCAAGATCATAAGTAGCATTATCATCATTTTCCCAATCACAATAAGTAACATGCATATCATAATCAAAATCATCTTCAATAGTACCTACGGACGTATCATCAAGATGATAATTAAGGCAATAAACTTCACCTTCTTCTTTAAACTTACAACCGTTAGGATAAAAGTTGATGGGAGGAATATGCTCAGGCCAGGTTGATACCCATTCTTCTTCCTTCTTGCTCCTCTTCCTCCTCCTCTTCTTTTTCTTCTTCTTCACCTTAGGAGGGAGTGGTTGGAGATGAAGCCTCTCCACATATCCTGGTTTATCATTAGACTCTTGCATCAGGATTCAGCTTCTTGCAAGCAAGGATATCAAGGCCTCTGAATCAGTAAATGCATGTCAACTTTACGTTGACAGACACCTAATGGGTAGTATTGATGTCTACACACGCTTCTATTTCTTGTAGACTATGTTAGGCCTCCAAGCGCAGAGGTTTGTAGGACAGCAGCAATTTCCCTCAAGTGGATGACCTAAGGTTTATCGAACTCAGGGAAGTAGAGGTTGAAGATGGTCTCTCTCAAGCAACCCTGCAACTAAGATACAAGAAGTCTCTTGTGTCCCCAACACACCTAATACAACTAGGAGTTGTATAGGTGCACTAGTTCGGCAAAGAGATGGTAAAATATGGATGATAGGAGTGGCAAAGCAAAGTAATATAAATCTGTAATAAAAAGTGCAGCAAGCAAACAAGTGGTAAACGTGAGCACAAATGGTATTGCAATGGTGGAAACAAGGCCTAGGCTTCATACTTTCACTAGTGGCAACTCCCAACAACATTATCATAATCGAATCACATGATATTTCCCATAAAACATGCAATAGAGACGCACTCGGAGGTCATTCCTTTGTGGTCAAGAGAGGACGAGAATTATGTAGGGCTACAAAAGCACACCTCAAAGTTCGTAGTTCTTAATCTATGGATTTCCCAATGTCACCGCGGCCATCCAAAGAGAGTACCACAATCACCACAACATATCTCCAGGATAGTCAAAGACAAGCACCAAGAGACTCTCAATCTTCAATCAACACACAAAAGAGGAAATCACTCATGAAAATATTCTTCTAATCCATGTCCAATAGACCACTGTCACCTTGGTCTCGGGGATTATACTAGATAAAGACAAGTGAGTACATCAATTCAATACATAGAGAAAGGGAAATATCATGGGATCACCCTAGATTAACATAGCCTATGATCACAACGAAGATCACATCATGGGAGAGAGAATTGACCACATAGCTACTGGTAGAAACCTCAGCCCTGAGGAGGAACTACTCCCGCATCATGGAGGGAGGAAGCAACGTCGATGGAGATCAATCCGGGGCACTTCCCTGTCCCGGCAGGATGCTGGCACAGGAATTCTGGTCCCCCGAAACTTGGTGGCGATGGCGGCGGAGATCGGAATAGCTTCTGGAGAAAAGGGTTCCGTCCTCGAGGGTTTCGGGACGCGAGGAGTATATATGCCAAAGGGGGTCACCAGAAGCGGAGAGGGGGGCCCAGGCGCCCCCCTAGGGCGGCCAGGGGTGGGGCCGCCTGGGCTGGCCGCCTGGGCTGCCCCTGGCTCCCCTCTGGCCCCACTTAGGTTTTTCTCGAAGCTTCCTGTACGCTGATTTTTTCTGTATTTTTCCCGGAATTTTTGGAGCACTTTTAATATGGGGGAAATCTGAAATAGAAAAACAGCAGAAAACAGGAACTGGCACTGTGGTGCACTGAGTTAATAGCTTAGTCCAAATATGATCAAAAGTGTATGGAAGTGCATAAATATCATAGCAATATCACACAAAAGAAGCATGGAGCAAGCAGAAATTATAGATACGTTTTGGACGTATCAAGTATACACCCAGTGGAAGGGAAACCTCCACCAACCCAGGTCATAGTGCACACAATGACCGGGACATCGGAATACCCGACTCAATCGCGTTGGGAAATTGCGAGCAGTCACCATGGGTAACGATATTTCCATCAACTATATATTGATATATAGATTTTGGAGAATCATATAACCGGAAGTCTACAATTGTCGACATACATTTCTCAACTAGATTGCAAAACCTTACAAATAATTCAGATCCAAAGACCATGGCCATGGCAAAGTGTGATCAACACTCGGACTGAACTCAAGCAAAGGGATCTAGGTAGAAATGATCTTGCTCAATAATGGGAAGGTATTCATAAGCAATACCTACACCAGTTTTCTTCTGGAAACATAATTGAGAACAACGAGGTGGTGAAACAAAGAGCAAGTATTGTAGCACAAGGGTTCACGCAGATACCCAACTATTCTCCAGAGGTGGAATCTCATTCCGATAACTTATATCATTGGCAGTTCAAAATCATCTATCTCTGCAGTTGATAGATGTAGTGATCACATATCCATGTGGACCACTAGATTCAGACATATATGATTGATTTCCGATGAAATCTCAAATCTGAATCGAAATACAAAATGCAACATACATTGTGTAAAATCAATAAGTTACCATATGACTTATTATTATCGTCGGTACATTTGGTACAACCGACGTAGTGAGTTCCTTATACACAAGGATTACTCCTACAATGATGGTTATCCATGTTTGTGTGTCTGCAATGACGACACATGTAATCATCTAAATGACGGAGTTTAAAATGAAGGATTTGGGTAAACCAAAACACCGCTCGTTACTACAACTTGAGCACCTTCATTCATACATTATGGTATACTATGTTGTCTATATCCAAAATATATTGGAGAAATTCATTGTGGACAAATATTATCCATCCATAACTCTCATGGTAGTTCATTCTCTAGACGTAGAGAAAGATCTATTTAGACCAAGAGATGATGGAAATGAGATATTGGGACTCAACGTTCCATATGCCATTGGATCGACCAAACACAATTAGTTGGTTCTCAAGAATATCTTTCGATATCTCCAAGGCATGAAACATCTTGTCCTGGTTTTTCAGTTTTGGAGAAATCTGAATACCAATATCATTGGATACATCGATCAGATCCCCACTATGTTAGATCGTAGACAAGTTTAGTGTTCCTACTAGGTGTGGTAGCCCTCTCATGAAGAGTCTTCGAAATAGACCTCATGGCTACATTCACCAACCATTATCTCAACGATAATGTTTCTTGTGTTGCCCGGATGCAAACAGGTTACATAATAAGCAATATCACTATATTGCATATCTTGCAAGTCAAATCATACGACTGATTTGTTTAGCGGGTCTCTACCAACTTCTATGTTTTGGTATGTGACGACTTCGAATTTTGCAAGAATCAGGGGGAGTATCTTCCTGAATTGTTCCTGTTCAATGCATCATATTATATTCTTTTTCCCTTCATGAGTTTACTTTACAAGTTCTCATAAAGGTTTTTAATGAGGTAATATTAACATGAGATCATATGTCATACTTTCTGTTTTCCCCACCGGGGTTTTTAGGAAAGTACATACGACATATTTATTGTCCTCCAAATTTTGTGGATATACTTCATATCGATTTACGGAGGCAATAATCATTATACGTTGGATCATTTTCTCCGTATTTTCCCACTGGGTTTGAAGGAGTTTACCAGCATATACTACACTACTCCTCATATTTTTCCCACAGGGTTTTTGGAGGAGACTTTATCAGATGATGGACTACTATGCAATCAAGCGGTGATTTGGGGGAGTGTTAAAACTAAATAACTCTTGTAGTTATTAGGGAATAATCCCCGCTCCTTCCTACTTGCGCGGTTCTGCACTAGCAACCGTCATGTCAGTTACAACCTGGAGAGACGCCTCCAGCGAACCGTCGCCTCCCTCAGAGGCAGCCGTTCCATTGTATATAAGCTTCAATCATCAATAAAGGATAGACAGTTGAATCATTTGTTGTCTCTCTCGATCTCGAACAAACAATCCTTCCAATTATTAGTGTTAGTTACTCCCTTCGTCTTGTAATGTAAGACGTTTTTTATATTAGTGTAGTGTCAAAAAAAAACTTACATTATAGCCTATAGGACGGAAGAAGTATTATTATTTAGAAAGTTGTCAAACTGTAACAAGATATAACCTACATGCAGAGGCGGAGACAGGGGCTAGACCCGTGCCAATCGCTCGCCACCCCCATGGATTTGGGGCGGGCTGTACTAGTTATTTTAGTGCAGATGTGCTAATGGCCGGAAGTAATTAACTTAATTAGCCCAATGCTTGCTTTATCAACGCATAAAAATAAGGAAGCCCAGCCCATGTTACCCATAAGCCATTGCGGCTTCGCACATGTGTGGTCGTTTTGCCGGCTGTGCACACGTATCAATCAGATTTGCCTAAAAAAATCAATCAGATCCATCGGCGTATACCTGCGTCTCCCTACTAGGTCTCGCCGTCTAGGACGCTTGCGGCCGCCACCGCTTGCCGCCATGACGAAATCCACAACAACAGAACAAGCACACAGCCAGACACTAGGATGATGCATACTGGAGAACGGTGTTCAGCGAGTACATATAATCATTTCAATCCGAAGATGCAGTGATGCTGCAACGGCCGCCTCTTATTCTTATCGCCAGTTTTCTCCACGCCTATACTTGTTCAGAAAACTCTCTCGGATCTTTTTTTCAAGGTACATGTTTATAGCTAATCTACTTTCGTATGATGCAACTACTGTCTAATAACTCAGTAATACTACTTGCTAATTTTATGTAGACATGCTAATTTTATGTAGACAGTTGGAAGAAATAGATCTAACGTATCATTTGCTTTTGTTTAGTTGTACTTTTCTAGTTTAAAGCGAAGATAAATTGAGATTTTAGGACATTATTAACTCGAGTACACTGTTACAGGTAAATGCAAACCTAAATCTGAAGAGACAGTTTAACAATGTGTCAGAATATAAACTTGTATCATGTCACAATTTTATGATACATGTTTATAAATCTTAGACAAATTATACTAATGTTGTGTTTATATATGACTACGTCACGGAGGCGACGCTGCTCAAAAGCCATGCCTTCCACTAAAGACAAGGGCAACACACTATACATTTCAATAGGTTGGGATGACTTGATTTGTTGGCCTATTAACCCCTTTGACTCTGTATCATCGACCATCGCAAAAAAAACATCAAAGCTCTATCATGGCATGAGAGTGATGCCATCTTAATTGTGTTACACAAAATAATTATCAAGTCATAAGAGAAAGAAAGAGGGGAATTTGGCATAACTAAGTGATTTTCCCTCGTAGGTCTTGGTAAATACATGCCATATATTACCTCCGTTCTGAATTACTTGTATTAGATTTGTCTAGGAATCTAAGACAAGTAATTTGGGACACATGAAGTATTTCTTAGTGAGTATGTCATTTTCTCCATTGTATGAGATGTCTTCTAGTGACATGTTTTCTTGTTTGATTTTAAAACCATCCCATTATTTTATAAGCATACAAACATTGTGTACTAAATACTAGATAACACCATAACAGAAGATGTATTGTACTAAAACATTCCTGTTGGGACAAGGCAACGTGAAAACCCGTCTTATCGACCATTTTATGTGGCACCGTGAATTCCGAGTAGGTATCTACGATGACGAGTGTCCAAATAGATCCGCGCTGGTGAATCTGTGGACCATTTTGTGTGTCATCGTCAGCGTCTCCGAAGGACATGAAATGCATAAGATACCTTGTCTTATCGACCACATTTTGTTGCCACCATGGATCCCGAGCAGGCATCTATGACGACGAATGTCCAAATAGATTTGCACTGATCAACCTGTTTTAGCTTTGGTCAATTGGTTAGCGGTTCATCTTCCACCTAAATTTAAATTTAAGTTTGTGGAACATAGCTCGATCAAGAAAACACACAAGTTTGGCAACCAATCAATCTATGGTCGAATGGTTAGAAAGACAGTGATATCCTCAGCCCACCGGAGTTCATTCCTAGACTGACATTGGCGATCACATTTTACTAAATTTATTTCAGGCATCCGACTTTGTTCATTCTGTGGCAGGATGTGATAGTCTGGCTTATTAGGGATGATAGACTACTCATATCAATAAGGAATTCCTTCTTTTCCGGGAGCCCATTCGGATAGAACGCCAAAGTTAAGCGTGCTCAGCTTGGAGTAGTTTCAGGATGGGTGACCGACCGGGAAGTTGCTCCCGGGTGCGCACGAGTGAGGACAAAGTGCGTAGAAAAGACTAGTATTGATATGTGAGGCCAGTCTAGATCCCGCCAGGAGTAACGACCACCGGCGGGTGTGTCCGGGGCGTTACAAGTTGGTATCAGAGCCGACCCTCGCAGTTACACGGATGTTTGCAGACAGTTTGCAGTCATGTTGTGCATGACGTTTGTGACCCGTCGTGGCACACGGCATGGCACATGTGCTGTCCTGAAAGCACAGACGGTTGTGCCAAGAGGGAACGTTCCTGTGGCCCGACGAGGACGTCGGTTCCTCGGAGTGAGGGTGTATGTGATAGCCTGGCTTATTAGGGATGATAGACTACTCATATCAATAAGGAATTCCTTCTTTTCCGGGAGCCCATTCGGATAGAACTCCAAAGTTAAGCGTGCTCAGCTTGGAGTAGTTTCAGGATGGGTGACCGACCGGGAAGTTGCT
This sequence comes from Secale cereale, assembly GCA_902687465.1. Classification (NCBI taxonomy): domain Eukaryota; kingdom Viridiplantae; phylum Streptophyta; class Magnoliopsida; order Poales; family Poaceae; genus Secale; species Secale cereale. The sequence goes on from LR738713.1 coordinate 873,973,552, forward strand.
CCCGGGTGCGCACGAGTGAGGACAAAGTGCGCAGAAAAGACTAGTATTGATATGTGAGGCCAGTCTAGATCCCGCCAGGAGTAACGACCACCGGCGGGTGTGTCTGGGGCGTTACACAGGAGGAGACGTTCCGAATTCCCATCAACTACGAAGGCGTTGGTGGCTATACCCGGCCATATCTCGGGCTGGGCCGAGCTTCGGACCGGAAAAAAAAACGACGTCTACAGGACAGGCCCGAGCCCGTCACAGCCCGACAAATTCCTAAGTTTGCCAACACACTCATCAATCAATGTCAAACCGGCTTGAACTACCAAGTTCAATATGTGTGCACAATAACAAATTTGGAAGAATTTACCGAACAAAGGTAAAGCATCACTTTCTTATCATTATAGGCTGCATTATCCAGAGTGATGCACATCACTTTCTTATCAATCCTCCATTCACGGAAAGCTAGGTGGACCTCATCGGCAATAGATGCTCCATCATATGGTGGATTAATTTTTTTGAACCATACAATCCTTTTGTTTAGTTTCCAATCAGCATCTATGTAATGGCAAGTAATGCAAATATAGCTATGCTTGGTGACTTTAGATTTCCAATTGTCGAATGTGAAACTAAATCTACCAGGGGCATCAAGAACAATTTCCATCAATTCCTTTTTCTGGCTAAGAAACATTGCCATTATCTCTCTTTTTATTGTGTGCCGACCAATAGACTTGAATTGTGGACAACAAGCAGACTTCATTGTTCTAAATCCATCTTCTTCAACTGTTGTAAATGGATGAGCACCTGATACAAGATAAATAAAGACCGAGTTTCCATCAATTCTTTTTTCTGGCTAAGAAACATTGCCATTGTCTCTCTTTGGCAGTAGGTTGTGCATGTTGGGTTGTCAGTACACTTCCTTCATCTCCATGAACATCAACTGCTGGCTGTTTTCCCCTTGCTCTTGCACGTTTCTGCTGAGTTCGAGGAGGATCGGCAGGTACAATAAGCAATCCCATCGGTCCGTCCTGCCCTTCTAATTCTTCGGGATGGTAATCTGGTTCATCACCCTCCAGTCCTTCTGATTCTCTTGAATTCATCGTGATCAAACTGCAACATATACATACAACAACATATGAATTCATCGTGATCAAACTGCAACATATACATACAACAACTTATTACTAACGTATCATATGCAAACAACACAAGTATTAGTATATAAGCGTGGACACAAGGTAAATACAGTATAGCAAAGCATTGATGGCTGAAGCTAAACCATCAGAACATTCACCAGTGTTCTCCATCACTACATGTTTGCAATTTTCAACAGCATAAAATTTTCAACAACACCATATAAACATCACTCCATACTCCAGTCCATCCTAACATCACCATATCCATCCTAACAGCACCATGATGTCTGCTGGAACTACATCGATATTTCCCTAAAGAGGAAGGGATGATGCAGTATAGCAGCGGTAGGTATTTCCCTCAGTGATGAGTCCAAGGTTATCGAACCAGTAGGAGAACCAAGCAACACAACGTAAACATCACCTGCACACAAATAACAAATACTCGCAACCCGACGTGTAAAAGGGGTTGTCAATCCCTTTCGGGTAACGGACATGATAGAGTTGTAAATAATGATAGATCAAACGCCAAATAAGATAAATTACAGCAAGGTATTTTGGGGTTTTTGATTTAATAGACCTGAAAATAAAAGCAACGAAAAATAGATCGTAAAGGCAAATAACATAAGAAAGAGACCCGAGGGCCGTAGATTTCACTAGTGTCTTCTCTCGAGAAAAATAACAAACGGTGGGTGAACAATTATTGTTGGGCAATTGATAGAACTTCAAATAATCATGACGATATCCAGGCAATGATCATTATATAGGCATCACGTCCAAGATTAGTAGACCGACTCCTGCCTGCATCTACTACTATTACTCCACACATCGACTGCTATCCAGCATGCATCTAGTGTATTAAGTTCATGGAAAAACGGAGTAATGCAATAAGAACGATGACATGATGTAGACAAGATCTATTTATGCAGAAATAGACGACATCATTTTATCCTTAGTAGCAACGATACATACGTGTCGGTTTCCCTTCTGTCACTGGGATCAAGCACCGTAAGATCTAACCCACTACAAAGCACCTCTTCCCATTGCAAGATAAATAGATCAAATTGGCTAAACAAAACCCAAATATCATAGAAGAAATACGAGGCTATAAGAAATCATGCATATAAGAGATCAAAGAAGACTCAAATAACTTTCATGGATATAAAAAGGTAGATCTGATCATAAACTCAAAGTTCATGGGATTCCAACAAACACACCGCAAAAGAGTTACATCATATGGATCTCCAAGAGACCATTGTATTGATAATCAAAAGAGAGAGGAAGCCATCTAGCTACTAACTATGGACCCGAAGGTCTACAAAGAACTACTCACGCATAATCGGAGAGGCACCAATGGAAGTGGTGAACCCCTCCGTGATGGTGTCTAGATTGTATCTGGTGGTTCTGGACTCTGCGGCGGTGATAACCCTCAACCGTAAGGGATCGAGATAGTCTTCGCGGGTAAGAATAACCCAATTTATTGATTCGACACACGGGGAGCCAAAGAGTATTTATAAGCTTTGACAGTTGAGTTGTCAATTCAACCGCACCTGAAATATACTTACTTGCAACAAAAGATAAGTGGTAACAGTGATATGATAGTGATGATAGTAATAGTAAAAGTAAACAGCAAAAGTAAATAGCAGTAGTAAATGGCAAAAGTAGCAACTAGTGACAAGCAGGATTTAAAACACTGTAGGCTAGGGAGATGGATGGTTGGGCGCTGCATGGATGACATAGATTCTAACTTGGGGCACGGCACACGGAAAAGTAATGATCATCTAGGCAAATATCAAACATTAGGCATGTATCCCGTAGGTAGTTGTACGTGCTTGCAATAAGAACTTGCACAACATCTTTTGTCCTACCATCCCGCTACGAACGGGGCCAAAAGGAACTTATGGATATTAAGGTGCTCCTATCAAAGAGCACCGGAACAAAGCAATGAACTCAATGGATACATGTAATCCTCAAACTACGGACCATCCCCTTTGGTGTCCCAAGCTGTCACTTTTGGGATCGCCGGTTCCGGACCGTAACAGGTGCAAACAACTCATAGATAGGATCACGAACACAAATATATTCATGCAAACACATATGGTTCAGATCTGAAATCATGGCACTCGGGCCCTAAGTGTCAAGCATTAAGAGTAATAAGTTGAAGCAAAGATGATAAACACCATAGTAGATGATAGGCAACATGCCCCCAACAATCTGATAAACTATTACATGATCTAACTCATCCAATCCCTACCATCCCCTTCGCCTACAACGGGGGAATTACTCACACATGGAGGGAGAAGTCATGGAGGGATGATGGAGTGGTGATGATGATGACGATGGCGACGATCTCCCCTCTCCGGAGGCCAATTCAGCCTCCAGATTAGCCCTCCCGAGGAAGAACAGAGGGTGGCGGCGGCTCCGCGACGGAAAACTGCGAAAGAACTTCTGATCTGGGGTTTCTGCGTCGGGAGTAAAAATACGAGGCGGAGTAGGGCACCAGGGGGTGTGGGACCCACCCAGGCGGCCCCCGGCGCGGCCCAGGGGGGGCGCCCACAGGGCGCCTGGGCACCCCCTGGCCCCCCTCTGGCCCCACTTCTGGCTCCTGGTTCCTTCGGGTGCGTGGATTTTCTGTGATTTTTCGTGGATTTTTCTGAGGTACCTAATAATCCGTTTTCCTGCACACAAATAAACCATACAGGTAGCTCTGCTGAAAACAGCGTCAGTCCGGGTTAGTTTAGTCCAAATCATGCAAGAATGAGGCCAAAACAATATCAAAAGTGTTTGGAAAAGTAGATACGTTTGAGACGTATCAACTCCCCCAAGCTTAGCATATTGCTTGTCCTCAAGCAATTCAGTTCAACGAACTGGACGCGACAAAGAAAACTTTGACAAACTCTTTTGCTTCATTAGATGTATATAAGCATGTACTACGAAAAGAGTTTAGCAAGTATTGAAACAGTACTATGAGGACAATGCAAGGAGCAATCCTTCTTTCAAGTGACCAGTCACAAATACTTAAAGTAAATAATATATTACTGAAAATCAAGACAAGATTACATTGCACATAGCTTGAGCATATTAGGGTGGTATCTCGCTAGCCTCCATGAGTGAAGCAAAACATAAATGCAGAGACTCCTCCAGAGTTTTAAAGGAGACTAGAACTAAGAATTTCAGAATAAATCATATCACAAGTATGCAGAAGACAATGTAATACTTTGGGACAATGCATATTACACTCAGAATGACAATTATGCTCTCATAGTTGGTGCTTTGAAGAAAGAAGGTGAGACTCTCGATGTGGCGACCCCGGCCCGACCGTGCACTAATCATACACGCAAATGCACACGATCAAGCCTAAGGACTCACGTGAAGGAATCACAGCACAACTCTAAAACATAAATAAATCATACAAGTTATATATTACCAGCCAGGGGCCTCGAGGGCTCGAATACATAACATGATGTCACACAAGGTTAGCGGAAGCGTTAGGTATCTGGGTACAGATACAGAACACAAGTACAGATAGGCCTCATACGAGGCGGGGCAAAAGAAAAACTACGATCGAAAAGGCGCAGGCCTCCTGCCTGGGACCTCCGATCCTACTCCTGGTCGTCGTCCACCGGCTCCTCGTAGAAGTACTCGCCGGCCGGGTAGTAGTAGTAGCCAGCCTCGGGCTGGTAGTAGTAGTCGTCAACGGGGGCTGCGGGCACCATGGCTCCGTCGTCTGGTTTATCATGCGGGTAGGACAAAAGAGGAAGCAAAGCAACCGTGAGTACTCATCCAAAGTACTCAGCAAGACTTACATCAGATCTATACTAAGCAATGCATTATTTTCAAGGGAGGCTTTATGTGGGTGGACTAGACTGCAGAAAGCCAGAGTAAAGAAGGGGAAAGCCTAGTCCTGACGAAGACTAGCATCTTCAGGGTCTTGCAGCAATTGAGAGGGAAAAAGCCTGGTCCTGACGAAGACTAGCATCTTCAGGGTCTTGCAGCAATTAGAAGGGTGCAGATTAGTACATCATAATGTAAAGTGTTTATAGTAATATCAACCTCGGCCGGGGATCCTTCCTCGACTCCCTACGAGAAAGCAATCCCAGAGCCCTACCTCATATCTCAAGTCACCAGTTCTAGTTGTACCGAAGTGGATACAACTCCGAGTGTCCGTTACCGTAGGACATGCTATCGATAGATGTTTTCTTCCCTGCAGGGGTGCACCAAGTTACCCACCACGCTCGCTTAACTCCGGCCGGACACACCATCAGGTCGTGCCCGCCCTCGGCCAAACAATACGACGCAACCCGACCGGATACCGCCAGAGAGGATCGAGCACGCCGGACTAATCCTATGCCCCCGGGGGTCGGGGCCATCGCCCCGGACGCTCCTGCACGTTGCGAGGCCGTTCGGTAGCAGACCTAGCAACCCCTTATACAAGCACGCAGTTGCATCCTGGGTCCAATCCGAACGGACCGCTCAATCGCTGACGTCGTGACGACTCCGGCTGATGTATACGACGCAGAGCACCCACTCACACCCACGTGGTGGTTAGTGCTATCGGACCCGAAGGCCCCTCGGATCAAATATCCAAATCGCTTAGTGGATTGGGAGCGCGCGGTAACGAGCAGAGCCTACGATACTGTTGGCCCCGTCGTCCCGTCTCGAGGACTTGTGACAAGGACTAAGAATGACCGGCCACGCCTCGTAGTTATCTCGCGGGTACCCTCACTGGTCACCCGACTCCACAGCTCACGCCTCAAAGGCACTCGCGGGTACCCCTCAGGGTCAACCCGTCTCTATCCAATATGTGTAGTAGTAACCACAAAGTGTCTTCAGACGCACGATACCTCTGGCCGCACGCCTTTGTTCCTGGCGACGTCCGGCCTCGGGGATCGATACGTCTTTAAACACGGTACGGTAAACCAGGGCATCCGTGTGGTTTCCATGCCGATGAGGAATCCGAGGAATCACCCTCGTTGGATTCCTAAACGACAAGTCCCGTTAAGGTGATACCGGAGGAATCACCCTCGGCGGTAGTCACCATAGCGGATGCACGACAAAAGCTAAGTCGGAAGTGGGAAGAGGAATCACCCTCGGTAACCCACAACGAGATAGCTATTCTACAGGGACAACATCAGAGGTGAGTTCGGAGGTATCACCCTCGTCACCCGATGTTAACTCTGCGGAGTCGAGCATATTAGGGGGTGTGCGGTGATGTGAAGAAGGTCAGGGGAAGGGGCTCGATCGCTTGATCGAGGCAAGGGTACTAAGCGAGGCAACTACGAGAATGCGGGACCGCAGCAGTGCTACCCAACCTATACTAAGCAGTTTATGAATAAAGACAGGTATCAACAGTATTGCAAAAACAGGCTATGCAACAGTAATAGGAGCAGCAGCAGTAGCAGCAATTCTAATGCAAGAATAAGAGAGAATAGACATAGGCGATATCGGAATGATCAAAAAGGGGGGGTTGCTTGCCTGATTGCTCGGTGGCAAAAGCAAGGTCGTCGGAGGGGGAACCAATCACCGGGACGGCGTCGGTCTCTGGAGCGGCGTCAGCGTCGGACTCTACCGAGAGAGAAGAGGGGGGGGGAAGAAACAGATAAATACACAGAAATCAAGCATCACAAAGCGTGCTAGGCTAATGTGCAGTGCAGGGTTGCCTAAAAACATGTCTAAGTCATATTAGTTATTTTTAGGATTTAACTGGAATTATTTACCGGGTGTATGTGCACTATTCATCTACCGGAAACAGGCTAAAAGTTGCGGGTTTACCTCCGTAGAGGGTCCCGACACGGAAACAGATAGCACGGTTAGCTTCGCCTCGTCGTTCTGAGCAACTTTCATGTAGAAAGTTTTTCCATCCGAGCTACGGATAAAAAGATATGATTTTCTAAAGATTATAGGCATTTTCTGGAATTAATTTATTAACAGAAATGAATTATTGCGCCAGCATGACATCACAGTGACGTCAGCAGTCGGCTGACCAGGTCAAACCTGACCTGTGGGTCCAGTGGGACCCACATGTCAGCCTCTGTTACTTTAACAGAGTGTTAAACTAACTAATTAAGATAATTAGGGGTGTGGGCTCCATATGTCAGTGACTTATCAGTTAAACTAATTAACTTTTATTTATAAAAACGTTTTAATTAACTCTAATTCGCAGGGGCCCACATGTCATTGACTGGGGTTGCCCAGTCAGCAAGGTTGACTGGGTCAACCCAGTCAACTGGGGCCCCCAGGGCCCACTGGCAGTGGCACTGCGGGCGGGGCCCACTGGCCACGTCGGCGCCGGCGCCGGAATCACGCCGGCGACCAAAATACGCGGCGGCGATCGCCAGAGTTGGCCGGAATCACGCTACGGTGGTCCGTTTGGCGCGCAGCTAGGCGCGTTCGAACGGCCACTTGACCGCGCGTCCAACGGTGGTGATGGCGTCGCCGGAGTCGGCGTGTAACGACGGCGGCGATCAACGCGGCGGACGCCGGCGTTCGGGATCGATCGGATCCGTGGCTGCAGCTCGCTTTCGAGCACGCTAAGTGGTTGGGCGGGAGCAGCAGCTCGCCAGAAGCGTGCCAGCGCTACTGGTTCGAGCAATGGGGCTCGGGGACGAGCGCTACGCCGGTAATGGCGGGCGGCGGAGCTCGGCTACGGTGAGATCGGCGTTGCGGGCCACGCAGAGGTGCGATAGCGGTGGCGTTGGACGTGCTTGAGCTCCAGGAGCTCATTGCTAGGCTCAGATGCTCATGACAGTGACGATGGCCACGGCGACGAAGCGATCTACGGCGGCGAGCTTGCGGTCATGGCGGAGCTGCGGCTAGCGGGCTCGTGCGAGCGAACGGAGAAGAGAGGACGGGGGAAGAAGCTCACCGAGCGGCCACGAAAAGCCCTTGGTGGTTTAGGAGCAGCAGACGTCGCCGGAGACGGAGAAGACGCCGGAGCAGAGGCAGAAAGGGGGCGACATCGTGTGGCGTCAGCGGTGTTCCCCAGCTCCTGCTGCTGGCTCCAATCAACGAGGCAGTCGGCGGCGCGCGTCTACGACATCGAGGCGGAGCGGGAGATCCACGGTGGCCGCGGCAAACGGCGAAGCACGGCGGCGGTGGCGCTCTGCTCTGGATCTGGAGAGGAGAGAAGAGGCGAGGCGAGCGAGGGAGAGGACGGGGAAGTGATGGAGGAGGCCAGGGGGGACGGCTCGGGCGCGTCCTTATCGCCTCCAGCCACCTGCTCCGTCGGCGTGGCGAGCTGTGGCCGGCGGAGGCGCTGTCGTCCATGGAGACGACGACACGGCGTGCGGGGCAGGTGAGGGAGAAGAGGTGGGCCGGCCTGGGCCTCGCCAGGCGACAGGTAAGGTTCTCTGGCCCCTTTTCTTTTCTGTTTTATTTCTTTTTATTTAAAACAGAGAGGGTTAGGCAAATATTTGGACACCCTAATGACCTAGGAAAAATATGGGACCTAGCCCATTAAATCCAAGGTATTATTATGCACTGCCTCAACAAGTTTGGGGAATTTTGGAAACTGTTTGGAATTTCCATAAAGGTAAAAGCATTTACAAATGCTGAATTGATGCTGAAATAATTGGTTCTGCTCATTTTTGCCAAAGAGTGATGTTGTTTTCCTTAACAAATAATTGTTATGGAATATTCGACAGAAGGTGAACATTTTTCCAGCAACTTTGGTGCAACTTCATTTTGAATTTTGAATTTGCATTGATTTCAGAGGGAAATTTTGAATTGGGAGCTTAACCACTGTGATTAGTTAAAGCAAATGAAGATGACTTGGCATCATTAGTAGAGTGACACAGTGGTTAGTACTTAGGGGTGTTACACTCGAACCATGGCTTTTATTGGCAAGGTTGAAAACCCGTGGTCGGAAACAAAAACTAAACATGTACCAGAGCTCTTGGTTTTAAAAACAGAAGTAAACATGTTTTGAGAAATGCATATTTCGTCAACGAATGCTAGCAAATAACTCAATCACTTTTTGAGTGGACAAGTCTCGAGGAACGGCTCCCGCATGAGGACGATCACATCCTCTTAATCTCCTTTGTTTATCACTGCCAAAGTTTTCTGATTTCTCATGAACAAAGCGTGAAGGAGGGTTTGTTTGTTATATTATCTTTTTGAGCCGGGCGCACTCAATGCCAGTTCCTTTTGGTATTAGGGGTTTGCACATTAGACATACAATCGAGGGGTGAAACTTGTCTAACTTAAAAAGATCATGAATTAACTACTACTTCCTCATGAGCTAAAACATAGGCACACAAGAGAAATGCTTTTGATTAGTTTCGAGATGGTACATGAAAGTCTTTGTTAGGAATGGCAGGTAAATACCATGTATAGGAAGGTATAGTGGACTCATATGGCATAACTGGTTTTAAGGATTTTGGATGCACAAGCAGTTAGTCCGCTTAGTACAGGTGGAGGTTTAGCAAAAGACTGGGAAGCGACCAACTAGAGAGCAATAACGGTCATAATCATGCAGAGCGACAAAGCAACATTGAATCGGGCATGAAAGTGATATAACTATTCTAAAACTCAAAGATCATCAAGGCAAAGTAGACTTTTTAGTCTTAAACATGCGTAAGCATGTGCCAAGTCAATCCAAAAATTCTCTAAAGGGAAATACCACCTTAGTATACCAGACTATGAACAGTGCAATGCATGTAGATCATTTCAATAACACATTATATACTCTAGTTATTCGAGACTAGCCACAAGGAAAGCATGAACCACCGAAAGAGCATTGTAAACATAGCACTATGTCGCTACAAGCTGGTCTCTAGATCATAAGTACAGGCATATGTACAAAAGTAGAAACAATAAGAGTTCATACCGGTCTTCCCTGTTGCTTCCCTTCAGTCGATCTTCGTCATTACTGCTTGTCACTTGCATGATCGAACGTAGGAAATATAATTAAATGCCATCACGGACTCGAGCTGATCTCTGAAAAGAAAGCAAACTAAAGAGAGAAAGGAAATCTTTTTGGTTTTTTTTTTCAAAGGTTGAATAAAAGCAAAAGAAAGAAAAGAAAAAGGAAATCTTTTTGTTGTTTTTGCAAAGAGAGAAATAAAGAAGAATGGGCAAAAACTTTGAAAAGATCAAAGTGAATAAAACGGATAATACAATGGAAAAGTGAGAAGGGCACGTACTCCCCCAAGCTTAGGCTTTTGGCCTAAGTTGGTAGCAGCTATTGCCCCCAGGAGCCTCCTACTCCAGGGGTATGGTGGTGAGTCCACGGGTCGTAGAAGGATGCTGGCGCGTACACCGAACTCCTCGGAGTCTCCCACGAGGAAGGTTCCGAACGCCAAATAGAGGAAGACCCTTCACCAAACTCGGTGGCGCTCTCTTCCTGAAAATGTGGTATCTCACCATGCTTCTCCTCGTCGGGCACAACCCCCTCCATGGGGTTATGAAATTGATGCTGGACCATGAACTCATCGAACTGAACAACATCAAAGGACCATCCGTTCCTGCGAGAAAAATCAAACAAAAGAGGTGCAGGTAGACGGATCTCGCGTTCCGCGCCAGTTCCGAAACGCAAGATATAGATAAGATTATCAAGTTCAGAACCCATGGTAACAAACTTATGCCTTTTCATAGCAGCAAGATCAAAGCTTAAATAAGTAAAAGGAGTATCATCAGGGTGTGGGGTGCCTCCAAGATGCTCTAAGATAAGTGTGGCATAAACGCCACCATATAAGTCCCCCTTGTTACCATTCATAGCAAGGCGTCGAGCAATTAAGGTACCCAGATTATAATCAGACCTCCCTGAGAGGGCTGCTGCCAGGATAGCAATATCCGGAGCAGAAATGTTGCTCGTGTTGTCACGAGCTAACACACCTCTAGCAATATAATATGCAAAATACCTGAGGTGAGGAAACAAGATGCTGGAGATCTTCGACCGATGAATATCCCTCGTACCCATGCTGCAGAGAGAGTTGATGACGGTTTTCAGCTCGGAGGGCTGAGTGGCCATCCTAGCCGTCCTCCCAACGTTCGGCACACCTATTATTTCACAAAATTTTCCCAAAGTCATGGTGATAAGATCATTATAAATTTTAAACTCAATAGCACCTGAATCAGGATTATATCTAAAACTGTTAATGAAACTGGAGGTGAGTTTTTGATACTGAGTAACACGGCTCGTGACGAGTCGTGTCAAACCTGCATTAGCACAAAGATTATAAAACTCGTCCTTGATTCCCGCAGCTTCCATGAATTCATCACATGGAAATGTCATCGCACGTGCTGGACTTGTATCTTCCAACAACTCCAGGGGCACATGATCTTCATTATAGCTCACCCTAGCAGTCGATGGTGAAGCTGCGGCTCTAGTAACTCGATCGGAGTGTGCGGGCCTCCTCTTCTCAAGCCACCCTTTTGCCCTTCCTAACAAACTCATTTCTGATTTTTTTTACAATTTACAAAAACGAGGATTAAAACAAAGTGAGCTAAGGCAAACTACTCAACTCACTTGCCCAAGGCATAAACTTGCATCAAAACTTGGAAAATAACTTTCTACACATGCATGCAAGCTCATCTCTACAGCACCAAGAACTACTAAATACTCACAAATGAGGCCACCAATCAAAAATCTAGTTGGAGGGGTGGAGGAGTCACATACCAGGGAGTATTTGCTCAAAATTTCAGCTCAAATGATGGGTTGTAGAGAGAGATCGAAGAATCGCCTCCAAGAACAGCAAGAACACAAGAACAAAAGCAGAACTAGTGTTTTTGGAGAAAGAGAGAGAGAGAGAGGAAGAAGACATACCTGGAGGGGGGTCCCGTGGGCCCCAGGCGCCCTATGGGCGCGGCCAGGGGCTGGGCCGCGCCAGCTGGCCGCCTGGGCCACTGGTGGCCCCCCCTGGCTGGCCCCAGGCCCCTCTGGGTCTCTCCCGACGTGGAAATTTTTATTATAATTTTTCTGGAATTTTTCTGAAAACTTCACTGTTGAATTTTTTTCGAAGTTCAAAAAGCTGCGAAACTCTGTGAAAACTTGAAGCAGTTAGTAGTATTGTGAAGCTTCAAAAACATAAATGCTTGGTACAGCAAGTAGGACAAAACTAAAAACAAGTGAAAATATAACAAGCTCAACTTTTTATCCATATAAAACATATTTGTTAATAAGGTTGATCAAGTCTTACCAACAAACAGGCGATATATAGAGCAAAAAGTCTCACCTCTCACGAAGTAATCACTGAACCTTTACCTTGATGGACATTGTCCCCACCATGATAGTTTTATATTTGTGAGGCACATGTAGTGGACAGTCCCATTCTCCAATCTTCACGGTCTCGATATTCTCTATAGAGTTGAGGGCATGCCTCCTGTCGGTCTTCTTCGGAAAATATACCGTGTGTTCTTTATCATTCACATGGAAGGTAACCTTCCCTTTATTGCAATCAATAATAGCACCTGCGGTGTTAAGGAAAGGTCTACCAAGAATAATGGACATGCTCCCATCCTCGGGCATGTCAAGCACAACAAAATCAGTAAGAATTAAACAATTAGCAACTTCTACGGGAACATCCTAACAAATACCTATCGGAACAGCGGTTGACTTGTCAGCCATCTGAAGGGAGATATCTGTAGGAATTAGTTTCTCTAAACAAAGCCTCTCGTAAAGAGAGAGAGGCATAACACTCACTCCTGCTCCAAGATCACATAAAGCAGTTTTGACATAATTATTCTTTATGGAGCAAGGAATGGTGGGTATACCTGGATCACCGAGCTTCTCAGGAATCTTGCCACTGAAAGAGTAGTTAGCAAGCATAGTAGATATTGCATCATTAGGAACTTTTCTTTTATTAGTGACAATATCTTTCATATATTTTGAATAAGGAAGTAACTTAATAGCATCAGTCAAAGGGATTTGAAGAAAAAGAGGTTTAATCCACTCACAAAACTTATTATAATGCTCTTCTTCTTTAGATTTGATGGACTTACCTGGAAAGGGCATGGGTTTCTGTACCCATGGTTCTCTTTCCTTCCCATGTTTTCTTGCAATGAAGTCTTCTTTAGTGTACCTCTTACGTTTGTCAGGTGCTTCTTCTTCTCGAACTTCAGGCGGATCATTCTTCTCATTATTATTACCTTCAGGTTCAGCACCGTCTTCAGTCTCAGCATCGGAGATAGATACGCTGTTAGGATCAATAGTTGGCTCTTCATCTGCAATAGGATCATTAGAATTGTCAGTCTCCTTATGTTTCTTCTTTTTCTTTGGAGAGCCAACAATTTCTTCTTCCTGCATTTGAGAATCCTGCTCGATTCTCTTCGGATGTCCCTCTGGATAGAGAGGATCTTGAGTGCTAGTTCCTCCTCGGGTCTTAATCCCGAAAGCCTGCAAATTATCTTGTTTGGCATTGTTAGCAAGCAAATCTCTTTGCACTTTAGAAATTTGGTCAAGCTGAGTTTGAACCATTTGAAAATGCTTCACAAGACATTGAACATCATTAGCTGTTCTATCTAAAACATCAAGCAGTTTTTTGATAGCAAGAGAATTATCATGCAATTGACTTTGTATCCTCTCATTAAAATGGTTTTGTTTCATAATAAAATTATCAAACTCATCTAAACATTGATCAGGAGGCTTACCATGAGGGATGTCACTTGCGTTGAAATCTAAAAGAGAGTGTACCTCTACCATAGGAGGGTGAGTAGTAGGCTCACACAGCTTCTCAATAGGGGGTAGATTCTTCACGTCTTCAGCTTTAATACCTTTCTCTTTAATAGACTTCTTTGCTTCTCGCATATCTTCGGGGCTCAGAACAAACATGCCCCTCTTCTTTGTTGGTGGAGGTGGTTCAGGGACGGACCAATCTTCATGGTTTTTGGCAATCCTGCCCATTAAATCTTCCGCATCGTCCGGTGTTCTTTTCCTAAAAACACAACCAGCACAACTGTCCAAATAGGACCTGGATTCATCAGTTAGACCAGCATAGAATATATCGATTAATTCATTCTTAGGGATTTCATGTCCTGGTCTAGCCCGAATCAGACCGCAGTACCTCCCCCAAGCTTTAGGGAGGGACTCATCCTGCAACTGTTTAAAGTTATAAATTCTTTGTAAAGCAGCATGTTGCATGTGAGCAGGAAAGTACTTATCAACAAAAGAGTGAGCTAAGTCCTGAGGACTCTTAATGGAACCGCATGGGAGTGAATCATACCATGCTTTAGCACCCTCCTTCAAGGAGAAAGGAAGAAGCTTGGTCACATAAAAGTATCGTATCTTCTCATCTGTGGTAAACAGGCTACCCAACTCACCGAGTTTAGTCAGGTGTGCAATAGCATCATCATTTTCTCTGCCATAAAAGGGGTCAGCTTCAACCATAGGTATAAGTGAAAGATCAACAGAGAAATCATAATCAGGATCATCAATGCATATGGGGGATGTAGCAAATTCAGGATTAGGAACGGTTTTGTTCTTCAGAGAGTGTTTTTCAAACAGTTTCTTAATAGCTTCAGGGTCAGAGCCAGAAAACTCTGTCAGTTCCCTGCATAAATCTTCATCTAGTATATAGTAATCATCATCAAGGAGCATTTCTTTGAGTTTACTCAAATCAGGATAATCATAAGTTTCACCAATAGGGTAGCGAATAACAGGAAGTTCAATTCCAGACTTTTTAGCAGCAGCAACAATTTGTTTCTCAAGAGCATAACCAAGCGAACTAATATCATCAAAAGTAGTAGAAGCATCATCAAGAGTATCAGACATAGTAACAGATTCAGTAGGAGCATCATGTGGTGGTGGTGAGGCAAACTTACTCATAACGGAAGGTGAATCAAGTGTAGCACTAGTGCTCAGAGCAGTACCTCTTCTTGTAGTAGATAGTAAGATCGGAACCTTGGGGTCTCCTTTCTTACCCATAGTGAATGAAGTGCAGCAGGTAGGATACCTCAAGTAGACTTGTAAATATTGCTATGCTCCCCGGCAATGGCGCCAGAAAACGGTACTTGATAACCCTCAACCATAAGGGATCGAGATAGTCTTCGCGGGTAAGAATAACCCAATTTATTGATTCGACACACGGGGAGCCAAAGAGTATTTATAAGCTTTGACAGTTGAGTTGTCAATTCAACCGCACCTGAAATATACTTACTTGCAACAAAAGATAAGTGGTAACAGTGATATGATAGTGATGATAGTAATAGTAAAAGTAAACAGCAAAAGTAAATAGCAGTAGTAAATGGCAAAAGTAGCAACTAGTGACAAGCAGGATTTAAAACACTGTAGGCTAGGGAGATGGATGGTTGGGCGCTGCATGGATGACATAGATTCTAACTTGGGGCACGGCACACGGAAAAGTAATGATCATCTAGGCAAATATCAAACATTAGGCATGTATCCCGTAGGTAGTTGTACGTGCTTGCAATAAGAACTTGCACAACATCTTTTGTCCTACCATCCCGCTACGAACGGGGCCAAAAGGAACTTATGGATATTAAGGTGCTCCTATCAAAGAGCACCGGAACAAAGCAATGAACTCAATGGATACATGTAATCCTCAAACTACAGACCATCCCCTTTGGTGTCCCAAGCTGTCACTTTTGGGATCGCCGGTTCCGGACCGTAACAGGTGCAAACAACTCATAGATAGGATCACGAACACAAATATATTCATGCAAACACATATGGTTCAGATCTGAAATCATGGCACTCGGGCCCTAAGTGTCAAGCATTAAGAGTAATAAGTTGAAGCAAAGATGATAAACACCATAGTAGATGATAGGCAACATGCCCCCAACAATCTGATAAACTATTACATGATCTAACTCATCCAATCCCTACCATCCCCTTCGCCTACAGCGGGGGAATTACTCACACATGGAGGGAGAAGTCATGGAGGGATGATGGAGTGGTGATGATGATGACGATGGCGACGATCTCCCCTCTCCTGAGGCCAATTCAGCCTCCAGATTAGCCCTCCTGAGGAAGAACAGAGGGTGGCGGCGGCTCCGCGACGGAAAACTGCGAAAGAACTTCTGATCTGGGGTTTCTGCGTCGGGAGTAAAAATACGAGGCGAAGTAGGGCACCAGGGGGTGTGGGACCCACCCAGGCGGCCCCCCGGCGCGGCCCAGGGGGGCGCCCACAGGGCGCCTGGGCACCCCCTGGCCCCCTCTGGCCCCACTTCTGGCTCCTGGTTCCTTCGGGTGCGTGGATTTTCTGTGATTTTTCGTGGATTTTTCCGAGGTACCTAAAAATCCGTTTTCCTGCACACAAATAAACCATACAGGCAGCTCTGCTGAAAACAGCATCAGTCCGGGTTAGTTTAGTCCAAATCATGCAAGAATGAGGCCAAAACAATATTAAAAGTGTTTGGAAAAGTAGATACGTTTGAGACGTATCAGGTGGCTGGAATTGATTTTCGTCGACTCCTCTAGGGTTTCTGGAATATTTAGGTATTTATAGAGCAAAGAGGCGGTTCGGGGGGCAGCCGAGGTGGGCACAACCCACCAGGGCGCGACTGGGCCTCCTGGTGGGGCCCAGGCGTGCCCTGGTGGGTTGTGCTCACCTCGGAGCACCCCCAGGAGCTTCTCCGGCCCACTGGATGTCTTCTGGTCCAAAAAAATATCCTCAAAAAGTTTCGCTGTGTTTGGACTCCGTTTGATATTGATTTCCCGCAACGTAAAAAATATGCAGAAAACAGCAACTGACACTTGGCACTATGTCAATAGGTTAGTACCAAAAAATTATATATAAAATGATTGTAAAACATCCAAGAATGATAATATAACAACATGGAACAATAAAAAATTATAGATATGTGATGACCCACAAGTGTAGGGGGTCTATCGTAGTCCTTTCGATAAGTAAGAGTGTCGAACCCAACAAGGAGCAGAAGGAAATGATACGCAGTTTTCGGTAAGGTATTTTCTGCAAGCACTGAAATTATAGGTAACATATAGTTTTGTGATAAGGTAATTGGTAGCAAGTGACAAAAGGTAAAAGTAAATAAGGTGCATCAAGGTGGCCCAATCATTTTTGTAGCAAAGGACAAGCCTGGACAAACTCTTATATAAAGTAAAGCGCTCCCGAGGACACATGGGAATTATCGTCAAGCTAGTTTTCATCACGATCGTCTGATTCACGTTCGGTACTTTGATAATTTGGTATGTGGGTGGACCGGTGCTTGGGTGCTGCCCTTACTTGGACAAGCCTCCCACTTATGATTAACCTCTAATGCAAGCATCCGCAACTACAAAAGAAGTATTAAGGTAAACCTAACCATAGCCTGAAACATATGGATCCAAATCAGCCCCTTACGAAGCAACGCGTAAACTAGGGTTTAAGCTTCTGTCACTCTAGCAACCCGTCATTTACTTATTACTCCCTCCGTTCCTAAATATTTGTCTTTCTAGACATTTCAAATGGCTACAACATACGGATGTATGTAGACATATTTTAGAGTGTAGATTCATTCATTTTGCTTCGTATGTAGTCGCTTGTTGAAATATCTAAAAAGACAAATATTTAGGAACGGAGGGAGTTGTGACGACCCCGGCCCGACCGTGCACTAATCATACACGCAAATGCACACGATCAAGCCTAAGGACTCACGTGAAGGAATCACAGCACAACTCTAAAACATAAATAAATACATACAAGTTATATATTACAAGCCAGGGGCCTCGAGGGCTCGAATACATAACAAGTGTAATACACATAGTCAGCGGAAGCGTTAGGTATCTGGGTACAGATACAACACAGCAGAAGATAGGCCTTTTACAAAGGCGGGGCAAAATAAAAGCTACGATCGAAAAGGCGCAGGCCTCCTGCCTGGGACCTCCGATCCTACTCCTGGTCGCCGTCCGCCGGCTCCTCGCAGTAGTACTCGCCGGCCGGATAGTAGTAGTAGCCAGCCTCGGGCTGGTAGTAGTAGTCGTCAACCGGGGCTGCAGGCACCATGGCTCCGTCGTATGGTTTATCATGCGGGTAGGACAAAAGAGGAAGCAAAGCAACCGTGAGTACTCATCCAAAGTACTCAGCAAGACTTACATCAGATCTATACTAGCAATGCAATATTTTCAAAGGAGGCTTTATGTGGGTGGACTAGACTGCAGAAAGCCAGAGTAGAGAAGGGAATAGCATAGTCCTGACGAAGACTAGCATCTTCAGGGTCTTGCAGCAATTAGAAGGGATCAGAATAGTTTCATCATAATAATGTATAGTGTTTGCAGCAACATCAACCTCATATCACATAACTCAAGTCACCAGTTCTAGTTGTACCGAAGTGGATACAACTCCGAGTGTCCGTTACCGTAGGACAGGCTATCGATAGATTGTTTCTTCCCTGCAGGGGTGCACCAAGTTACCCACCACGCTCGCTTAACTCCGGCCGGACACACCATCAGGTCGTGCCCGCCCTCGGCTAAACAATACGACGCAACCCGACCGGATACCGCCAGAGAGGATCGAGCACGCCGGACTAACCTATGCCCCCAGGGGTCTTGGCCATCGCCCCGGACGCTCCTGCACGTTACGTGGCCGTTCGGTAGCAGACCTAGCAACCCCTTATACAAGCGCAGTTGCATCCTAAGTCCAATCCGAATGGTCCGCTCAATCGCTGACGTCGTGACGACTCCGGCTGATGTATACGACGCAGAGCACCCACTCACACCCACGTGGTGGTTAGTGCTATCGGACCCGGAGGCCCCTCGGATCAAATATCCAAATCGCTTAGTGTGTTGGGAGCGCGCGGTAACGAGCAGAGCCTACGATACTGTTGGCCCCGTCGTCCCGTCTCGAGGACTTGTGACAAGGACTGGGAAAGACCGGCCACGCCTCGTAGTTATCTCGCGGGTACCCTCACTGGTCACCCGACTCCACAGCTCACGCCTCAAAGGCACTCGCGGGTACCCCTCTGGGTCAACCCGCCTCCAACCAACATGTGTAGTAGTAACTTCAAAGTGTCATCAGACGCACGATACCTCTGGCCGCACGCCTTTGTTCCTGGCGACGTCCGGCCTCGGGGATCGATACGTCTTTAAACACGGTAGAACTTCAAAGTGTCTTCAGACGCACGATACCTCTGGCCGCACGCCTTTGTTCCTGGCGACGTCCGGCCTCGGGGATCGATACGTCTTTAAACACAGTGCGGTAGATCAGGGCATCCGTGTGGTTTCCATGCCGATGAGGAATCCGAGGAATCACCCTCGTTGGACTCCTAAACGACAAGTCCCGTTAAGGTGATACCGGAGGAATCACCCTCGGCAGTATTCACTATAACGGATGCACGACAGAAGCTAAGTCGGAAGTGGGAAGAGGAATCACCCTCGGTAACCCACAACGAGCTAGCTATACTACAGGGGCAACATCAGAAGTGAGTTCGGAGGTATCACCCTCGTCACCCGATGTTAACTCTGCGGAGTCGAGCATATTAGGGGGGGGGGGTGTGCGGTGATGTGAAGAAGGTCAGGGGAAAGGGGCTCGATCAGTTGATCGAGTCAAGGGTACTATGCGAGGCAACTACGAGAGTGTGGGACCATAGCAGTGCTACCCAACCTATACTAAGCAGTTAATGAATAATGACAGGTATCAACAGTTTAGCAAAAACAGGCTATGCAACAGTAATAGGAGCAGTAGCAGTAGCAGCAATTCTAATGCAAGAATAAGAGAGAAAAAACATAGGCGATATCGGAAATGCTCAAGGGGGGTTGCTTGCCTGGTTGCTCGGCAAAGGACAAAGGAACAACGGCGGTGAAGTAGTCGATCACCAGGGCATCGTCGGCGGTCTCGGGGTCTACCGGGAAGAAAGGGGGAGAGGAAACAATATAAATACACTGTAACAAAAGTAATTACCAAGCGTGACAAACTAACGCAGTGCTACCGATAACGGAGAAGGGGAACCCATCCGGGAAAGTATTCCCGGTTCCGGACCTGTGTCGGACAGATGAACCGGAGGGGAACGGTTGCAGATTTACGGTGTTAGAGGCAGGTGACAGCTAGGGTGCAGTGCCGGGTTGTCTAAAGACATGTCTAAGTCATTTAGCTATTTTAGGAATTTGTTAGGATTTATTTTAGTAAAGTTGAGCACTATTCACCTATCGAAAACAGGCCGAAAGTTCCAGGTTCATCTAGCTAGGGGCATCTGATGGGAATACGGAGGGTGTATCTAGATTCGTATCGAAATTCTGAGCAAGTTTCATATATAAATTATTTTCATCGGAGTTACGGATTAAAAGATATGATTTTCCGAAGATTATAACAATTTCTGGAATTATTTTAAAAATCAGAAAAGAGTTATTGCGTCAACAGTGACGTCAGCACTGCGTTAGCTCTGCTGACCAGTCAAACTGACAGGTGGGGCCCTCCTGGCAGCCTCTCTGACCTAACAGAAACTTAGACTAATCTAACAGGCTTAATTAGTGGGGTGGGCCCCGGATGTCAGCGAGTGCTTAGGCTACACTAATTCAGTTTTAACTCAAATAGTATAATTAGCCTAATTAGGAACCGGGGGCCCACATGTCAGTGGCTGTAACGCCACCTCAGCGCGGTTGACCATGCCAACGCGGTCAAACGTTGCAGTGGGGCCCGCTGGCAGCCTCAGCGAGGTGGGACCCACGTCCTGCCGGGTCAGTGCGGCGCCGGAGTTGCGCCGGCGACCTCTCCGCGGCGGCGCCCTCGCCGGAGGGCGTCGGAAATGCGCTGCGGTGCTCCATTTCGTGCGGTTTTTGCTGCGTTCGAACGCGGGGTGAGTGCCGCGTCGTTTGAGAGTGGTGCCGGACCAAACGGCCGCCGGAAAAGTGGCCGGCGACGACCTAGGCGGCGGTGGCCCTCGGGCGTCCGTCGCGCTCGTGGTTACGGTGCTCGGGGTGATGCGTGCAAGGGCGCGTTGTGCTCCTGGGAACCCCAGGAGCACAACGGTGGGCTCCGACGGGCGTGACAACGACCGAGGCCACGGCGGTGAGGAGCTCAGCGGCGGCTAGCGCACGGCGACGATGGCAGCTAGCTGCGGGGGACTAGGGGGAAGAAGGAGATGTCCGAGAGGCCCGTCGGCTTACAGTGGAGGTCGCCGTTCAAAGCCAGCTCGGGGGAGGCGCGAGGAAGACCGGGTCGAGGTGGGGATCGCCGGAGTCCGAGAAGAAAGGGGGTGGCTCGATTTGCTGCCTCCGGTGATCCTCGGCCCCCGCTTGAGGTCCTGCTCGATGCAGTCGGCGAAGACTCACCCACCGGACACGGTGAGACGGCGTGTGAGGTCCGGTGGTCGCGGACACGGGCGGCGGACGGCGTCGGCCGCGCCGGCCTCTTCTCCAGATCGAAAGCGAGGTAGAGAGGGAAGGAGAGAGTGAGCCAGGGGGGTAGCAGAGGAGTGGGGAGGGAGTCCTTATCCTCCTCTCCTCCACCTGCTCCGTCGCCGTGTCGAGCAGCGGCCGGAGGCGCGCAAGCTCGTCCATGGCGCGGGTGACACGGGAGGGGAGCAGGTGAGGGGGAAGTGAGGTGGGCTGGGCCAGCCACCGTTGCCGCGGCCTGGTCGCAGGTAAGTGGGCCGTTGCCCTCTTCTTTTGTTTGTTTATTTCTTTCTGTTTTTGCTGTTTTTATTTGTTACAGAGGGATTAACATAATTAATTGGGCATCAAAAAGAGTAAGGAAAAATATGGGACTTGGCCCATTAAATCCTTTGTATTTTTAGGTACTGCCAGAAATTAGTTTAGGGATTTTTGGAACTCCTTTGAATTTACCAAAAATAGAATAGCATTTAAATATGCTGAAAAGGTGCTGTTACAACTTATAATGCCCATCTTAGCTCAAGTGAGATGTTGTATTCCTTAACCTATAATTGTTTTGGAATATTAGCAAGATGATGAACATTTTTCCAGCAACTTTGGTGCAACCTCAAATTGCAATTATAATTTGAATTGATTTCAGAGAGGAGTTTTGATTTGAGATGTTTCACCTTAGTGATCAAGCATGGCAATGAAGATGACTTGGCAATTTTTAAGAAGTGGTCACTGTGGTGTGAGGCTGGGGATGTTACAGGAGTACTTCCCAATGCCTTCCTCTAGGCCCAAATAATGGTGAACTGTCATGTAGTCGACGTTCACATGACACCACTAGAGGAGAGACAACATACATCTTATCAAAATATCGAACGAAGACCAAATTCACATGACTACTAATAGCAAGACTTCTCCCATGTCCTCAGGAACAAAAGTAACTACTCACAAGACATAATATTGTTTATGATCAGAGGGATATTAATATGCATAATGGATCTGAACATATGATCTTCCACCAAATAAACCAACTAGCATCAACTACAAGGAGTAATCAACACTACTAGCAACCCACAGGTACCAATCTGAGGTTTGGGTACAAAGATTGGATACAAGAGATGAACTAGGGTTTGAGAGGAGATGGTGCTGGTGAAGATGTTGATGAAGATAGCTCTCCCCAAGATGGGAGAGTTGTTGGTGATGACGGCGGTGACGATTTCACCCTTCCGAAGGGAAGTATCCCCGGCAAAACAGCTCTGCCGGAGCCCTAGATTGGTTTCCGCCTCGGTTCCGCCTCGAGACGGCGGCGTCTGGTCCCGAAAGCCTTCTCTTCATTTTTTCGAGGTCAAAACGCTTCATATAGGAGAAGATGGGCACCGGGGGCCCACCGGTTGGCCCTCGAGGCAGGGGGCGCGCCCTGGGAAGGGGGGCGCGCCCCCACCCTCGAGGGCAGCCAGTGGCCCCTCTCGTGGGTTTCTTTCGCCAGATATTTTTTATATTTTTCGAAACAATGATCTGTGGAGTTTCAGGGTTTTTGGAGTTGTGCAGAATAGGTTTCCAGAGTTTGCTCCTTTTCCAGCCCAGAATTTTAGCTGCCGGCATTCTCCTTCTTCATGTAAACCTTGTAAAATAAGAGAGAAAAGACATAAGTATTGTGACAAAACATGTATGAACAGCCCATAATGCAATAAATATCAACTTATAAGCATGATGCAAAATGGATGTATCAATACGTTGGAGACGTATCAGACCATATCAGAACATCTCTGGAGATTTTCAAGTACAAAAAAATAAACCTTGGAGGCTTGGAGTTGTAGGCTGTAGCCGGCGACGAGGAAGATCGTTGGTGTGGGCGGACGTCGAGGAAGCAGGGTGGCCGCGGTCGGGGACGGAGCGGGGCCGCCACGATCGGGGATGAAGTGGTGCCGCCGTGGTCGGGGAAGCTGTTGTCGTTGGTTGGACGAAGGTCAGTGGCCGCGGTCCAGGACGGAGGGCGGCGACCGGCACGGCAAAGCTAGGGTTCTATGTCGGCGCCGCCATGTCGCTCGAGTGAGGAGGAGAGGCTGAGAGTGGGAGGAGGGGATCGAGATGGGGGCGTGGGAGGTGGGAGTTAGGGCAACAACGAGTGGGAGTGGGATCGATCAAGGGATCATGATGGGGGGCTGGGCCGCTCTTGGGCTGTTGTTTCCCATCGGCCTTACCTCCTCCCTCGCTAGAGAGGGGATGCTCGGGCTGGGCCGGGCCTAATTTGGGCCAAGATAGAAGCCCAGGCCCGACCCGATTCGGGCTGCATTTCGAGGGCCAGGCTCGGCCCGAAAAATTCGGGCTGGGTCATGTCGTGTCGGGTCGACCGGGCCGGGTTTCCCATGGCCATGTATGTTGGTGGCGAATTCGTCAATATCAAGATGCTGTGCCGGCATAGTCTCTCGAAGATACTCGTAGGGGTATGGTATGCGTGTGCGCGTTCATATGGGTGAGTGTATGTGCGTATGTATGAGCGTGTGCTTATAAAAAAACTTTGCATCGTGCTTATTGCAGAGCACATTGCCCACTGAGGAGTGGGGCCATCTTGGCGGTAGGACGTGGCAAGAAGCCTCTCCTTGTCCTTGTTCGTCACCAGTCGCCAGGCTTTTCTCTCTCACACTTCGACTCGACGTCGCGAGACGAGATCGCCAGCACCAGCGCACTCCACAGCCAGATCCCTCCGGATCGCCGGGCTTTTAAACACGTATGTCTGTATGTACGAGCGTCTGCGTAATAAAAAAAGTTTGCATCATGCTTATTGCAGAGCGCATTGGCCACCGCGAGTCGTTCTTTTCCTCCAGGGCTGGCGACTATGAACCCTAGCCGCCGCCAGGAGAGTCCCTCCGCCACGTTCCTCCGATGGCTCCCCTCCGTCGGCGACCTCGGTCGCCGGTGGTGTGGGGGTCGCCGGATTTGCGTGTGTGGATCGTGTAGCTTTAGGTTAGGCATTAGTATCTTTTGTTTTTCAGCCGTTCATCGCCTTCACTTCGGAGGCGGTGATGGCGACGCTGAATAAAGAAGGATTCAGATCTGTCCCCAACGAGGCAATCGGTCCTATGGTGGGGGATGGATTTGGAAATCAGTCTGTGCAAGCAAGGATGGTGTGGCGGCGGCATCATCCTCGTGGTGGACCTGTGTCCTCGGGCTCCGTTGTTGCGACGACATTTGATCCAATGTCGGTGTGGAGCTTGGGAGGTAGTCCAGGAGCGGATGCAGATTGTGGTCTGCATCGATGACATCTGGAAGACGGAACGTGTGCTGGATTCGTGGTTGCGGGATGATAGGTATGGTTTCCTTCTTCAGCGTCTTAGTCGTGGTGGGGTGCCAGGTCTGGAGTTTGATAGCGTGTCCGGGGTGTTGCCCCGGTCTGATTCGTTTAACGACAAGAGCTTCACTTTTGATGAGCCACCTTGGAGGTCCGCAAAGATGCATATCAGCGATGGAGCCGCATTGAGCTCGGGTGAGGAGGTGATGCGTCATTCTTTTCTTCGGTGGCTGCTTTGGTGGTGCAGGAGGCAAATGATGGGTGTTGATGTCAAGCTTAGAGATGTTCTATTATCTTTTCAGTTTTGTCATGTCGGTCCTTACATAACTTGTACTTTGATCTTTATAATATGAAAGCCTCTATTGTCCTTGTTCGTCACCAGTTGCCGGGGCTTTCTCCCCACACTTCGACTAGACGCCGCTTGACGAGATCGCCAGAGCCAGCACTCCACAGCCAGATCCCTCCGGATGCCGGACATGGAGGAGTCCGCGCAGCCCATGCCCGCCGACCCCTCCCACCCGGAGATCCCCAACGGCGCCGGAGCCCCGGACGAGCCGGCGTCGCCCGTCGCAGAGGCGCCTTCCGCCGCGCCGCTGGAACCGGAGGAGGAGGAGGTGGCGGCCGCGGAGGAGGTCCCGGCGAGATCCGAGCCGTCCAAGGGCGCGGGCGCGGGCACGAACGCGGACGGCTGGCGCCCCTACACCATGGGGGAGCTGCTCGGGGAGGCCGCCGCCGGGAGATCCGACTTCGCCGCCGACGGGAATGGCCCCGGATCCGCCACCCCCGAGCGCTCCAGGTCACTGCCCGCTCCCTCCCTCCCTGCCCGCGCCGGGCCGTCCGGATCTCGATCGCCCCAAGCGGTTGAGCTCCTGCCGGCCGCCGAGACCTCTAGTTTACTAGTCTTGTGGCGCGGGTTGCCCTTACTTGCAGACCGTCCTTCAGATCTCTAATGTAGGAGTACTAGGTAGTTTGCGTGCTACTGCTTAGCTCTGTATGGTGGTCGTTGCTGCGTTGAATTGCTTTTGCTTGGCTAGTCTGATTCATGGACCGCAATTGACTTGCTAAATGCATTTTGTAGGACGGGTTAATTGACTACTAGATGTGTTAACTCATGTCCTGTAAAGTTTGGGATGAAATGTGCTGCTTCAGATGGCTGCTGCTACTAGGCATACATGGGTCCATGGCTTTATATATATTGTAGGTAGGTAGCAACCCAATGTCTAGGGCGTGCACGCTTAAATATATGACCTACTGCCCTGCCTGACATACATTGCGCTGTTTGACCTCTGTGGAGGAGGCAACTTGTAATCCTCATGGCTGATTTGTGCTTCCATGTAACAAGTGACCATAGTACGATTTTATGTTATCAACCAACATGGTTATTGTTTTCGTACTACTTTTCCTTGGTTTAGAGATGTATATAGTTTCCATATATCAGACCACACCAGCACGTGTATATATTGGCCTATGGTCTCATGGATTACAACTTGTCTTCTGCCAAATATTAAGACAAGTTATACAACTCTTTCATTTGTCCATTTCAGCCAGGACAGCCTGCAACTCTCATCCCATCATGATGTTGCCATGGACTTGATAAATAGTGTCACCGGGGTTGATGAGGAAGGTCGCTCTCGCCAACGTATTCTTACCTTTGCAGCCAAAAGGTCTTGGTTTGTCTCATCTGATTATAACCCAGTCTTGTAGTAATATTATAATTAGCTCAAACTTTGCCTGTTTTCTAAAGGTTTGTTTTGCAGATATATTAGCGCCATTGAAAGAAATCCAGAAGACCCTGATGCATATTATAACTGGGCCCTAGTTCTCCAGGTAAAAGTGCATTCCTTATTTACAGTACACACCAGCTCATACATTGCTTAAAGATGACCTTTGCAGGACTTCATTTATTCTGTTGCTTAAAGCATGCTACTGAAACGAACACTGCAAGAGAAATGTTTTAACCTTTCCAAATATATTTGCAGGAAAGTGCAGACAATGTGGATCCTAATTCTGATTCTTCGAAAGATTCATTGCTTGAGGAGGCTTGCAAGAAGTATGCTGAAGCTACACGACTTTGCCCAACACTGTATGATGTAAGTTCACCACTCCGAGTTTATTGGTTCATGTTCTGAACTCTATTCGAAATTGTTCAGATTGTTGCCTTGTTATACCAAAGAGATTTTGTACCGTAGTGCCTTGTCATGGACTACTAATTTTATATAGAAATCAATGAGACACACATGAATATCATTTATGCATTTATGCCTCAAGCTAACTTGCTACTCTGCTGAGAAACATCACAGTTCTCAACATCTCATGCCTCTTTCTTATCCTTTTAGGCATATTACAACTGGGCTATTGCTATAGCTGATCGGGCCAAAATGCGTGGGCGTACCAAAGAGGCTGAAGAACTCTGGCAGCAGGTCACAAACAATGTTAATAAAGTTTGCTTGCATTTTGTGATGGTTCTGTTTTTACTATGCTAGACCAAAGGGCAAAAGGTTCAAATCCCCTGTTCTGTTATATTTCAAGTTCCCATCCACTGTTCCAGTTTTGGTGTTGTTCAGATTGTCAGTAGAAAAGGGGCAGTGCTATTTTCTAAAGTCGCTAACTGAACTTCCGATCTAATAATATTTATTTTAAGTTCTTGATTAGTGATTACATAGTTACTCTATCAAATGGTAGTAGTCTAGAAATCAAGTTGCAACTCCCAGCATTGAGTGAAATATAATATTTAGTCCCTTGCCATTTCCTTGCTGCATATTATTCTTTCTTAAGAATAAGGGTGTGCTTCTTAACTGATTGATAACATTCCCGACCTTTTACCATTAGGTTGGAAAAATGGCCGGATCGTTTTTTTTCTACATTAAAAAATACTATATTGTTCAAATGCTGGATTTTGATGAGTTACTATATACTCATTGTTTTCATCCTTTTCAGGCTATAAGGAACTACGACAAGGCAGTCCAGTTAAGTTGGAACAGCCCCCAGGTGAGTACTGACTCTCTTGACTGATTTATGGCAAATAATAAATGCTTCTCCTAATTTTGAAGTGTTGGAGTTAAATAACATGGTAAAAAGTTAACCGTAGGAAACCATTGGAATATGGTGCGAGCAATATTCATCACGAATACCGGCAACATAAACGCACACCATCACCAACATATAATATCACACAGATATTCTTTTTGCTATTACTCCACACTACCACAGTTATAAGGTTGCACACCCTTATGTCAACACCTTGTGAGAGTCCGTACAGTTGCTTTTGAGCAGTCAATCTGTATGATTTTGTATACATCCTCTGGATAAAACATCAATGGCTTACATATCCGTTAGATGACCTCTTATAAGAACACTGTTTAAATGATTATATCCATGTATGCCCAAGTTACATAAAGTTCTCATATTTGATACATCAAGTTAAATTGCTTTACATTTTGTATGTCAGTTCAGTTCTCTGAAATAAGACCTTTACATTCAAATTCCATGATCTTGCATGAAGTAGTTAATTTCTTCTCGTTTTCCATCAATCCTCTAAATTTATGTTATTGGCCATTAATCTTCATGTCTCAGTTATTGTGTGTCCGTCTCTTTGATTGCAGGCTCTCAACAACTGGGGCCTTGGACTACAGGTATATTAGCTTATGCACTGTAATATCAGAAATGACTAACTGCTTGTCCATACATTTTGCTTTTCACTCATGTTAGGGTGCAAACTTGTGATGCAGGAATTGAGTGCGATTGTTCCTGCTAAAGACAAGCAAACAATCATAAAAACAGCTATAAGTAAGGTAGTTGCGCTTTCAAATTCCATCCTTTTGGAAATTACTTCTGCGCAGTGCTTTTATCACAAAATGTATATTCAAGGAAGTGTTGAAACAAAGTTTGTTTTGTTTTGTGGCACAGTTTCGTTCTGCCATCCAGTTGCAGTTTGACTTCCACCGGGCTATTTACAACCTTGGAACTGTCCTGGTGTGTTTTCTTACTCTATTTGATAGTGACTGAAACGGTGAACAGCACTACTTCAATTTGAATACATGTTAGCTTATCGAACTCTGGTAACAATAATCAACGCCCTCTTGTTTCTTTTTTATGCTGCAGTATGGCTTGGCCGAGGATACCTCTAGGTCTGGGGGTCCTGATATCTCTCCAAATGATCTGTATAGTCAGTCTGCTATTTACGTTGCAGCTGCTCATGCATTGAAGCCAAATTATTCGGTATGTGAATTTCTTCTTTTGCCACTTTGCTGCCTGCTAATTTCCCTATTGGTTCTTTCTGGAAGCTTGCGATTTTACATTTTAACTATAAGCAATTCAGTCATCTCGCGCCATAAAATTTTCTAACTCAGCTTTATTTCATTTACCTAAGTTGTGAATGTCTTACTATCTGCCCTTGATTGTAATAATATCTTACCACAATGTTATATTTGTTGATGTAGAACTGTTTACTCGTCACCCATTTCAGTATTTTCTGATTGTTATACTTGTATGTCAGTCTACCATTTTTATCGCTTCCAGTTTTCAATAGCTTTTCAGGGGTACTAAAATGAGTAAATCCATAATTGTGATACGCAAGATCGTGTGCCTTTCAACATGATGTGTCTAGAAGCTTAATTTCCACTTGTTGGTTACTTATTAATGAATATTTAGGCATAACAATTGTCAACACCTACTGAAATGCTGTTGTTTTGCATAATGCAGGTTTATCGCAGTGCTCTACGGTTAGTCCGCTCAATGGTACGTTGGCAGCTGTAAGACATCAGTTTTTTTCCTCTGCAGTCTGTACAATTGTATCATGTGTGTGTCTGTATCTTTAAGTGGCCCATCTCTGTATTTGACTGCGGTTAGTGCTCTGGTAGATCGTAGATGAACCTGGGATGTCCCGTAATGTTGCTATTTGTCTTCTGTCAGGGCTAACATTAAATAGGAATATGGCCTCCTTAATTTTGCGAGTTATCCATCAAAACTCGACCAACCAGGGACCAGCCCCTGGTGGCATTCTTTTAAACAAGATATGTGAGCACCCGCCCCTCAAGATTGAGGCTAGAATGCCGGCGGGCATGCCTGGGAGGTCTCTTGATCCAGTAACCGCGAGTTATCCATTCTATTCTAAAAGTTTATGCACAGCTATTGAAATACAATTGACTTGATTATGTTGTTGTGCACAAAGCAGAACATAAAAAGTAGTAATAATGGATTGGAAGCACACAACTCATGAAATGCCTCCTTGAAATTACAGAATGTAAACTCTGGGAACTTGTAAATGTGTCTCTCCAGTAAGATCTGAGCAGAATATTCATCTTGTTGTTGTATATTTCCTTCTCATTTTTTTTTTGGTAATTATGCATATGTTTGGTCAGTCTCGATTTAGACCATCTCTTGTCAACACCAGCAATTCATAATTATGGAGTTTGTGACATCCTTGTTGTTATGACTATGCCTTTGCAGCTGCCTTTGCCATATTTGAAAGTGGGATATTTGACTGCTCCTCCAGCAGACGACCCCATTGCACCACACAAACATTGGGAGAGGTCACAGTTCATCTTAAACCATGCGGAGCTCCAGCAGGTAGTTGTGTTACTGATGTGTCTATTCATATCACTGCTAGGATCCATCTTGTTTTATACTACTGAGTTTGCAATCACAAATCTAAGGTCAATGATTCCGAAAACGCACCTGTCAAAGCAAACGCGCTCGTGGAGAAAGCCAAAAGGTTTATCAAGGTAGACGTCGCGGACATAGTTTCAGTGTCCACGTGCTCTGATCTGACGCTGCCCCCTGGCGCCGGCCTTTGTATAAACACAACGCATGGGCCCGTGTTCTTGGTATGCGCCTCCTAAACTTCTACTTCTCTTGGTCCAGTGTCTTGAAAGTGTTCTTGGTTTTCAAGTTCATTGTTCACCTCGCCTTTTTCGTCATTGTCAGGTTGCTGATACCTGGGAGTCTCTTGACGGTTGGCTAGACGCGATACGCCTGGTATACACCATATTCGCAAGAGGGAAGAGCGACGTCCTGGCGGGCATCATCACCGGCTGATGGATGATTTCTTGTTGTATGTGTGACTAGCTGGGTCTGGACAGAGCGACATGTATATCAATATGCTGCATTCCGTGTCAATTCGAAAAAACCCCACCACAGTTGATTTTTATGTACCCCTCCCCTTGACTGCTCCGATGTGAATTTTCACAGTTTGTGTAGAGTGATGTGTTTACCCATCCGAATCATAGGCGCGCGGCATTGTTTTGTACCTGTAACACATATATATACCTTCAAGTATGTTGTATGACTTGCAATAGAGGACGGATGAGAAGATGAGTCTGTACTGTCATCTATGTAGTTCAAATGTTTGTATGTTGTGTCCTGTATTTTTGACTTCCAAATTGAAACCTCTGTTGTATTAGGGTCAATGTCCAAGTGGTACCTTTTGGCTGTCTATCTACTCAGTTTATTCAAATTATTTGAAGTTGTAGCTTTATCCTAAGTCAAAACTTCTTTATGTATATGTTGTCAAAATGACGCTGAAGAAGTAGTCCAAGAAAACGAAACTGCATGGGCTTCATTTTCCTTCTCCTTTTCTCTCCTCCTTGTAGTCTCCTAGGGAGAATATTTTGCTCCCATGTTTAAAAACAAAAATCAAATAAGAACGTGTTTTTTTTTTTTGATTTTTTGTGAATGTTCTCAATACATGCATCTGTTATCACCATATATTTCAAATTGAAAATCAAAACACACATCGGGAAACAAAACAAGATAAATCTAGATGTGAATAGTGTTTTTCTTGTCTTTTTTCACGCTATTCATGCTGGATTTGTTTTTTTTTGTTGTTTCTCAGTGTGCATTTCGAATTTGGACATGAACTTTTTAGGGGATGTAGACATATATGTTTTGTGAGCGTCCACTTTTGATTTTTTTTGATTTTTTGAAACATTCAAATATGAGTTTTTGAACGTTGGAGCATGGGAGCATGGGAGACTTTAGCGCACCTGATGCTTTCCTAGTCACCTTAGCTCCTCTCCACATTTTTCTTCTTTCTCTCCTCCCCGCACCCTTGAGAGTCTCCTGATCGCTCCCCAGAATGATACAAGTTTCAACTTAAACAAGTGTTGAGTGCTCAAGATTTATTACGTGATATGGCTAAATCTACAAGTTTAGCTTATGTCTATACTAAAGGAGGTGCCCATACTCAAGAACCTATATATCCCAACAGACACCCTAAAAGAATAGAACAAGATTCTCAAAATATTGATAATAATATTTCTCGTTCATCTAGAAAGAAAAAGGAAAATAAGTCTAAACAGGTTCAACCTATTTATGATAGTTCTCGGGAACCTCATATTGTTAATGAAACTCAAGAGAATCCTAATAATGTTGAGATTCAGAGTGGCGATGAACAAGAACCCCCTCAACAAGATGATAATAATGATGATGATGTTATAGAGTCTGATATGGAAAACGAAAAAGTACAACCTGCTGTAGAGGAAAGCTGTTCATGTTCAAAGTAAGCAACATGTTAAGAGAAATACAGAAGCTAGGAAGCATGGTAAAGAAAGAGAGCCATGTGTTTAAAAACCTATGCATTTTCGTAATGAGCTTTCTAAAACTAAAGACGACGAACATTTTGCTAGATTTGTTATTTTGCTTAGATCTCTCTGCTTGCAAATACCTTTGACTGATGCTATCAAAGTTCCTCCTTATTCCAAGTATATGAAAGATATTGTTACTAATAAGAGGAAGATTTCAAATGCTGAGATATCTACAATGCTTGCAAATTATTCTTTTGAAGAAAATATTACAGAAAAACTTGGAGATCTAGGAATACCTATCATACCATGCACCATTAATAATACTTATGCTAAGTTTGCTTTATGTGATTTAGGTGCATGTGTTAGTGTTATGCCGTTTTCTCTTTATAAAAGACTTAACATGATAAACTTATGCCTATTGCATATCTTTGCAAATGCCCCGATAAGACTACGCTATAACTATAGGCATATGTGACAATGTACATGTTATGGTTGCTAATGTTTTGAGCTTAACAGACTTTGTTGTACTTGAGAGTTGAGATGCCCGAGGATAACAACCTATCTGTCATTCTTGGGAGACCTTTTGTTAAAACCACAAGGGTTATCATTGACCGTAACAAAAACATGGTTACTTTCATGTTAATGGGAATAAGCATACTGCTTATTTTTCGAAGAAGTTTGATAAAAGGAATGGTTCCCAAAATTCTGCAAAAATTATAACTATCATTACTGATGAATTTGAACTGCCTATTATTCTGTCTAAACGGAAATATGAAACGCTTATAATTGCTCCTATCCAAGTTGAGGTAACATAAGTGTTGTTTGAAGTTTGTCAGTATTGTAAATTTGAAATCGTTTGTTAATTAGGCATGATCACCTTGGTTATCAAATTATTTTAAAAAGCGCAAAATTATGAACTTTTGATCACTTCTCTCTATCCATTTTATTTATAAGTTGTTAGTTGTATTAAGTTTCGAAAGTTTTTAGAAAACAACCGCCATGACAGCAAAATCTGCTGCCGTGGCAGCATAAAAGTACTTCCATGGTAATAACATTTTCACTGAAAATTAAAAGTTCTAAAAAATACTTCCTTTTTGTGAACTATTTTTTTTTTGCGGTGTTCGCCGTAGAATTAGATGCATCAAAATTGGTCACCAGTGGTGACGATGGAGTTTTCTATGGACTAGGTTAGACCGCGACCAAAACCTTTGCTGACATTAATGTAGGAAATTTAGGTTTTGGCCTACCCTCTATTCTTTTGTCTTAAGTTTTTATTGGTGGTGCCATCGACAATGCATAGGTGAAACCTACTTAGGCTAGACATAGTGGAAGTAGCTTAGCTAGTAACATAACACACCTTAAGGTAAGTTTGCTGATGTCGCAAAGTAGGTTGAGGGATGCGATCGTACGATCAATACATTTGAGCCATCTAATGGCGATCCTATGGTACAGATCGAGCAATGTGGAGATGTGCTACACATTTTGCACGAAACACCTCGACGTGCCGAAATATAGCAGTCCGAGCTCCTCTCACCACACGATTCAGCAGTCAACAGCAAAATCAAGCCATTCTCGGCACGAGCGACCGGAGTGCATCGTCGTGAGCCGCTCCGAAGTTCGCCGCTGACCTCACTGGATCAACCATGCCCAAGCCTCACAGCCACCAAGATCCGCCCGTCCCAATCCATCATGTTACTGGATCTGATAGTTCCAAGGCACACTGCCTCCGTCTCTGGCCATCACGAGACCCGTCGCCGCCATCTCGTGAAATCCAGCTACTAGAAAGCGTCGCCCCTCTTCCAAGATGTCATCGAGTTCCTGCCACCCGCCTCTGTTGGCTATGGCGCCCCAGTATCCTCGGCTGCTGATCTGGCCGCAGCTCTGTTGTTCCCCTTTTGCCAGATTCGTTTCGTCGGCGGATAGTGTGGTTTGTGTGTTAATTCATGTCTTGATATGTAGTGCAGATGCTCCTCTCGTCCAATCCCATGCTTTTGTTGT
The DNA here is from genome assembly GCA_902687465.1 of Secale cereale. Taxonomy (NCBI): domain Eukaryota; kingdom Viridiplantae; phylum Streptophyta; class Magnoliopsida; order Poales; family Poaceae; genus Secale; species Secale cereale. Next base: position 874,007,689 of record LR738713.1, read on the forward strand.
TCACTAATCTTATGCAAGCAAGCTTCTTTGCTTGTACATCCAATCATCTCTTTTCGGATGTACGTGTATTCATCTATTTGTAAGCCGATCTTCTTTCTGGTGCATTTACTCTAGCAAAAGTTTCTTTTTGGGTATATTTCTTCTTCCAGACGTCTCAAGGATGTTATTATCGTGACATACACATTGGTGATGTTTTTTTCTTGTAGACAAAAATATCTTTTTTAGGCAAGAGAACACTTATATGATGTTGTTGTGCAGTACAATTTTTAGGTTTCGAAACAAGCACGTGCGAAAAAAAATTGAGATAAACATTTTCAAGTTTGTGTTCTTGATAATGGATTATGTACATTGGAAAATATGGCACAACCGGAAATATCCCTATGTCAGTAATGTCTACAGCCAGATAGCAGTTTTAATTTTATTTTATATAGTTTTTACATTCACCAAAAAATTGTTTCATGCATATACTATACTTCACGCAATCCATTTTGTGAGAGAGCTGCTAAATGCAATACTACGATAGCTCAGGGGGCCGAATGTATAACTTTTCATCCAAAACCACCTCATCATCTGTACCGTACGACAATGATCTGATGGCCCAAGTGCTAGATCGCATGATCACATCTGAAGCTCCGATCTCATTCCA